>SJYA01001822.1:6046061-6131440 GCA_006410615.1 Neotragus moschatus
AAAAAAAAAAAAAAAAAAAAAGGCAGAATAAGAAACAATAAAAGTCCATCCCAACATAAAAGCAAGGAAAAAACTTCTTAGAAGCTGTTAGAATCTATCTTCTCAGACACTGGACACTAAAAGTTGCAACAACCAGGGGAATGTTTAATGAGACCAAAAAAAAGCTGAATCTCAGTAAAAAAAAAAAAAAAAAAAACAGAACTTAGGCATCTTCTAACATACTCTGGTCCCGACCCCTACCCCACCCTGCCCCCAACCTACCCCCTGGTCAACAATGCCTTGAAGATGGTATAATACCCTGAATTTCTGGCATATGTGCCACTAATAGAGGGAGCAGACAGCACCTCATTCGCAAAGAATCATGGTTGTTAGTTCTGATCTGTCTGGTGGATCACTGAAGGGACTGGCTCAAAGAACTTGACTTTATCTCATCTAACTTGGAACTCTCTTGTTGCTAAGGTGGCTACTCAAAACGTTTTACAGGTAGATGTATTAGTTGCGTCTGCTTGAGACATGAATAACAGTTAGGGCAAACAATAACTAAAAAGCTTGGTTGAAAAGGCTGAGGAATGACATAATATGGGGAGTAAAGACTTTAAAAGGATGATAAAACTTCTAGAGGAAAACAGAGGCAGAACACTCTCTCACATAAATCACAGCAAGAGCTCTTTCAATCCATCTCCCAGAATAATGGAAATAAAAACAAAAATAAAAAATGGGACCTATTTAAATTCAAAAGCTTTTGTATAGCAAAGGAAACAATAAGCAAAATGAAAAGACAACCCACAGATTGGGAGAAAACAATTACAAATGTTATGTCCAATAAGGGATTAGTCTCCAAAATTTACAAACAGCTTATGACATTTAACAGCATCAAAACAAATAACCCACTCGAAAAATGGACAGAAGACCCAAATAGATATTTCTCCAAAGAGGACATACAGATGGCCAACAAGCACATGAAAAGATGTGCAACAATGCTAACTATTGAGTGAGTGAGTGAAGTCGCTCAGTCGTGTCCGACTCTTTGCGACCCCATGGACTGTAGCCGACCAGGCTTCTCTGTCTATCGGATTTTCCAGGCAAGGGTACTGGAGCGGGTTGCCATTTCCTTCTCCAAGAGATCTTCCTAACCCAGGGATTGAACCTGGGTCTCCTGCATTGTAGGCAGATGCTTTTACCATCTGAGCCACCAAGGAAGATTCTCTGAAATTATTAGAGAAATGCAAATCAAAACTACAATAAACTACTACCTCACACAGATCAGAATGGTTATCATTAAAAAATCCATAAACAACAAATGCTGGAGAGGGTGCAGAGAGAAGGGAAGCCTCCAACACTGTTGGTAGGACTGTAAATTGGTACAGCCACTATGCAGAACCTATGGAGGTTCCTTATAAAAACTAAACATAGAGCTACCATATGACCCTGCAATCCCACTCCTGGGCATATACCCAGAGGAAAACATGATCTGAAAGGATACATGCACCCCAATGTCCACTGCAGCACCGTTCACAACAGTCAAGACAAGGAAGCAACCTAAATGTCCATCAACAGAGGAATGGATTAAGATGTGGTATATATATACAATGGAATATTACTCGGCCATTAAAAAATAATGAAATAAGGCCATTTGCAGCAATATGGATGGACCTAGAGAGTGTTATACTGAGTGAAATAAGTCAGACAGAAAAGGAGAAACATCGTATAACATCCCTTATATGTGGAATCTAAAAAGGAATGACACAAATGAACTTACTTACAAAACAGAAAGAGACATGTACATGCTGTAATATTCAAAATGGATAACCAACAAAGACCTACTGTATAGCACATGGAAGTCTGCTCAACTTTATTTGGCAGCCTGGATGAGAGAGGGGTTTGGGGGAGAATGGATACATGTATATGTATGGCTGAGTCCCTTCACTGTTCTGAAACAAACACAACATTGTTAATGGGCTATATCCTAATACAAAATCAAAAGTTTGTCATAGAGAAAAAAAAAACCTCCCACAATAAATGAAACAAACAAACAAATAAAACCCTCCCATATATTCTTAGCCATCTGGAAAGCCATGCACTTTCCCAGGGCTGTGCACATGCTCAAGAAAGATCCAAGAGGGCCCTATGACCTCACTTCTGGTTGACCTTTAGGCTCCATGAAAGCAAGAAATGAAAGCAAAGACAGGGCGTAAGCTACATGGTAGAGTGCTGAAAGCATGCCCTAACACACAGAGACCTGTGAAGTCTGGAAGTTCTGTGATTGCTGTTGTTTCTTTTTCTGCATATAAGGAAACCTCTGTCCAATCACTAGCTGACCACAAAGCTAATGGAGCAGAAACTTTAGTGGTCACATACAACAAAAATTGCAGACTTTACAAATTAGTTCAAAAGAGTCAACGATAATTACTACAACAAATAGCAACAATAAATGCTGGGGGTAGGGATGGGGAAGGAGTATGCTGCCCTGAGTTGCTGCAATATAATTTCAAAATGCCCAATTATCAACAAAAACTGCAAAGGAACAATGAAGTATGGCCCATACATGTGAAAGAAAGCTTACAATTTGTCCCTAAAGAAGCCGAGACAATGAAAATGATATCAAATACAGACTACCAATATAAAGACAGATATTATTTTTCAAAAAACTGAACAGAAAATCTGGAGTTGAAAAGTATAACTGAAATGAAAAATTCATTGAAGAGGTAAACAACAGATGTGAGTGAGAAGAAAGAAAGAATCGGGGAACTTTTAAGACACATAATTGAGATTATCCAGTCTGGTGAACAAAAAGAGAAAAGAATGAAGAAAATGAAGAGTCTAAAATACTTGTAAGAAAACAGGAAGTGTACCAATCTATGTATAATGGGGGTTCCAGAAAAAGAAAAAAAGAGAAAGGGACAGGAAATACATTTGAAGACGTAACAGCCAAAAACTTCCCAAATTTGATGAAAAACATGAGCATACACATTGAAGCTGTTTAACAAATACCAAGAAGGATAAAGTTAAAAAGACAGCACACAAGTGCATCATTTTCGAACCGCCTAAGACAAAGAAAAATCCTAAAGGCAGCAAAAAAGAAACAACTCATCCCATACAAAGAGATCATTGATAAGGATAACAGCTGATTTCTCATCAAAAACCATAAAAACCAAGAGGCAATGGGATGAAATATTCAAAGTGCTGAAACAATCAAGAACTCTATATTGAGCAAAACTATTCTTCAAAAATGAAGGAATTATAAACAACAACAAAAGATAACTGGACTTCTTCAAAATGAAAAGCTTTTGTACAAGAAAAGATGTTATCAAGAAAATGAAAAAAACCTTTAGAAAGGGAGAAAATATCTGCAAACCATATATCTGACATATATGTAATGGAAACAGTGAGAGACCTTATTTCCTTGGGCTCCAAAATCACCGAAGACGGTGAATGCACCATGGAATTAAAAGAAGTGTGCTCCTTGGAAGAAAAGCTATAACAAATCTAGACAGCTTATTAAAAAAGCAGAGACAATACTTTGCTGACAAAGGTCCATCAAGTTAAAAGCTATGATTTTTCCAGTAGTCATCGACAGATGTGAGAGCTGAACCATAAGAAAGCTGAGCACTGAAGAACTGATGCTTTTGAACTGTAGTGTTGGAAAACCTCGAGAGTCCCTTGGACTGCAAGATCAAATCAGTCAATCCTAAAGGAAATCAACCCTAAATGTTCATTGGAAGGACTGATGCTGAAGCTCCAATACTTTGGTCACCTGATGCTCAGAGCCGAATCATTAGAAAAGACCCTAAGGCTGGGAAAGATTGAAGACAGAAGGGGATGACAGAGGATGAGATGGTTGGATGGCATCACCGACTCAATGGACAGGAGTTCGAGCACGGTCCAGGAGACGGTGAAGGACAAGGAAGCCTGGCATGCTGCAGTCCATGGGGTCGCAAAGAGTCGAACATCACTGAGTGACTGAACAACAATCTGGAATATATAAAGAATGTTTACAACAACAAGAAAAAAACAAACAACCCATTTTAAAAATGGACATTGAACTTGAATATACATTTCTCCATGGTTACACAAACATGAAACAAGTACATGAAAAGATGCTCAACATCATTGGCCGCTAGGAAATGCAAATTGAAACCACAATAAAATATCACTTCACACCAACAGTGATGGCTATATTTTAAAAAGGGGTAAAGAAAAGGTAAAATAGGTATTAGCAAAAATGTGAAGAAATAGAACCCTCAAACATTGCTGGTGCTAATGTAAAATGGTTACAAAAATGGTTGGCTGGTCCAAAAATGGCTTGGCTGCCCCTCAAAAAGTAAAACAAAGAATCATATGACTCAGCAGTTCCACCCCTACACATATATATACTATGTCATCCCAAGAGAGCTGAAAACAGGCACTTACACAAATACCTGTAAACAAATGTTCACAGCATCACTATTTAAACAGCCAAAAGATGAAAACAACCCAATGTTCACCAGTGGCTAAATAGATAAACACTGGGATATATATACAGAGTGAATACTATTCAATCATTTAAAAGAAATGAGGTATTGATACATACAATATGGATGAATTTCAAAACCACGATGCCAAGAGATAGAAATCAGACACAAAAAGCCACATGTTGTATGAGTCCACTTCTAGGAAATGTCCAGAACGTAGAAAATCCATAGATGTAAAAAGCAGATTGGTGGTTGACCGGGGCTAGTGAAAGGAGCAAATGGTAAGTAACTGCTCATTGGGTGTGGTGTTTTATTTTGAGGTTATGAAAATGTTTTAGAACTAAACAGAGGTGGTGGCTGCAGGACATTTTAAATGTACTAAATACCACTAAATTGTTCACATAAACACGGCATATTCAGCAACCAAAATGAAAAGAACTAAAACTGTCACTATTTGCAGATGACATATGATACATAGGAAGTCCTACAGACTCCACCAGAAAACTGTTAGGACGAATAAATAAAGTTAATAAAGTTACAGAATATAAAATCAATACACAGTTGTATTTCTATACATAAATAATAAGCTAACAGAGAAATTAAGGAAATAATTCCACTTATGACTGCAACAAAAAGAATAAAAAGGAATAGATTTAACCAAAAAAAGTGAAAGACCCGTACAGTGAAAACTCTAATACACTGATGAAAGAAACTGAAGACACAAATGAATGGAAATATCGTTCATGGATTGGAACGATCGATATTGTTAAAATATCCACACTAACCAAAGTAATCTACATTTTGAACACAATCCGTATCAAAATTCTAATGGCATTTTTTATAGATATAGAACAAAGAACTCTTGTGTGAAACCACACATAAACACAAACCCATACAGCCAAAGCAATGTTGAGAAAAAAAAGAATACAGCTGGAGGCATCATGCCCTTCATTTCAAACTGTATTACAGACACATAAATCACTGCAACAGAATAAAAAACTCAGAAATAAAGCCACACATATATGGTCAATTAATTTACAACAAAGGCGCAAGCCAAGAATACGCAATGAGGAAAGAACAATAAATGGTGTTGAGAAAGCTGGATAGCAATATGTAAAAGAATGAAACTGGGCCGCTATCTTATTATACCATACATAAAATTTAACTCTAAATGGATTAGACTTAAAGTTCAGACCTGAGACCATAAAATTCCTAGAAGAAAACATAGGCAGTAAGCTCCTTGACACTGGCCTTGGTTATCATTTTTTTGGATTTGACACTAAAAGCGAAGACAACTAAAGCAAAAATAAACAAGTGTGACATATCAAACTAAAATACTTCTACACAGCAAAGGAAACCATCAACAAAATGAAAAGGTAATCTAACCGTACAAAAAAGATCTTCATGACCTGGATAATCATGATGGTGTGATCACTCATCTAGAGCCAGACATCCTGGAATGTGAAGTCAAGTGGGCCTTAGAAAGCATCAACAGGAACAAAGCTAGTGGAGGTGATGGAGTTCCAGCTGAGCTATTTCAAATCCTGAAAGANGCGTGCTGCGATTCATGGGGTCGCAAAGAGTCAGACACGACTGAGCGACTGAACTGAACTGAACTGAGTAGGATAAAATATGCACAAATCATATATCTGATAAAGGATTCAGTTCAGTCGCTCAGCCATGTCCGACTCTTTGCGACCCCATGAATTGCAGCACACCACCAAAAATATATAAAGAGCTCATATTATATACATATAAATGGGCAGAAGACCTGAATAGACATTTTTCCAAAAAAGATATACCAATAGGTACATGAAAAGATGCTCAACATCACTAATTGAAAGAGAAATGGAAATCAAAACCACAGTCAGAATGACTATTATCAAAAAGATAGAAAATAACAAGTGTTGGGAGAGAATATGGAGAAAAGGGAACATTTGCACACTGATGGTAGGATTGTAAAGAGGTGCAGTCACTATGGAAAACAGTATGGAAATGTTTCAGAAGAAGAACAGAACTACTATATGATCCAGCTTGTGCACTTCTGGGTATTTATCCAAAGGACACAAAAACATTAATTTGAAAAAATATATGCACCTATGTTCACTGCAGCATTATCAAAATATGGAAACAACCTAAGTGTCCATCTATGGACAAACAAAATGTGGTGCATATAAACAACAAAATATTATCCACACCACTATAAATATGGGATATATGCCAAGGACTATTATTCAGCCATAAAAAAGAAGGAAATCTTGGGAATTCCTTGGTGGTCTAGTAGTTAGAGCTCAGAGCTTTCACTGCCATGGCCCAGGTTCAATACCTGGTTGGGGAACTAAGATCCCACAGGCCACACACGTTTTGTCAGAACTCTCCACCATGACCTGACCATTCTGAGTGGCCCTGCACATCATGGCTCATAGTTTCATATGTGATCATTCTGGTTAGATTTCTGTGATCCTGGTTTTCTCTTGAAAGCTGTGGGATTATTAAGTTATTGCTTCTGTCTGCTGTCTGATGGATGAGGATAAGAGGACTGTGTAGTTTCCTGATGGGAGGGACTGGCTGTGGGGAAAACTGGGTCCTGCTCTCTAGTGCAGGGCTTTGGGGAGTAAACCTTTAATCCAATTGTCTGCTAATAGGTTGGGCTGTGCTCCCTCCCTGTTAGCTGTTTGGCCTAACAACTCTCAGATGGTTAAGAATGTAGCAATGCAGGTGATGTGGGTTTAATCCCTAGGTCAGAAGGATTCCCTGGAGAAGGGAATGGCAACCCACTCCAGGATTCTTGCCTGGAGAATTCCATGGACAGAGGAGCCTGGAGGGCTACAGTTCATAGAGTCACAAACAGCTGGACACGACTGAGCGACTAACAATAACAACCGAGGCAACCCAGTCTTGGAGTCTACAGGCTCTATGTTAGGGCTACCGNCCTGGAGAAGGGAATGGCAACCCACTCCAGGATTCTTGCCTGGAGAATTCCATGGACAGAGGAGCCTGGAGGGCTACAGTTCATAGAGTCACAAACAGCTGGACACGACTGAGCGACTAACAATAACAACCGAGGCAACCCAGTCTTGGAGTCTACAGGCTCTATGTTAGGGCTACCGGAGACCTCCCAAAAGGACTTAGTCAACACACGCCTCCCAGGACTGCAGCTGCCAGTGCCCCTGTCCCTGCGGCAGGCAGGCCATTTCCGACCCTCACCTCTGCAGGAGACCTTCAAACACTCACTACTGCTTCTACCTATTCAATTAGTTATGTATTAAGCAATGAAGTTAACTAAGGGGAGGTGACGATCTTTGCATCATTATAATCCCTACACTTAGCAAAGTAGCTATAACATGATAGGGGATCTATAAAGGATAAATGAATGAACTTCATGGAAGTGACTCATGCGAGGGTTCACATGGCTCCGGTCCCAAGAAGGGTGAATAGGATAAGGACAAATACAGATGGTAGGGTAATGAAAACATTAGAAAAGTGGAACAAGAGTTAGTATAGGGGCTCTATACTTCCAGACCTATCCTGACCATAACCTTCAGGACATCCACCCTGGTAGAGCCCTCACACCAGATTCCACTTGGTGCTCCCCTGCATCATGAACATACATTTACTAATTCATTTCACCACCAAATCCTTCATCCCTTCTCTCCAAACACAGACTTCATGTGCTCCCCAATCTAATACCACCGACTCAAAAAATTCTAGAGTTTTTGCACAGGTTCTCGGAGGACACAGCAATCCACTCCAGTACTTGACTGGAAAATCCCATGGACAAAGGAGCCTGGTAGGCTAGAGTCCATGGGGTCGCAAAGAGTCAGACATGACTGAGCGACTTCACTTCTTCAGAGGACACATTATCTCCAGCGCATAACCTATATGCAGCCCTATGTAACCTTCTCAGTCTTCTTACCCAGACATTTTAAACTTCCCATCACGCCACGTTCTAGTTTCATTCAAAAGGACAATCAGAGCCCCTCTGCAAATTCATCCAGCCCATACCCATGTTCCTGAACACGTAATTTCCATTCATTCACAATAGTCCATGTGCAAGGCAGGACAGAGCAAGACTTTAAGGTTCCTCCTCTCGCTGTGCCGGCTCACCGGCCTCCATTCCTGCCCCGAGCCTAGGAGGCTCGGCTTGTTCGATGGACAAGAACCTCGAGACGCACACTCTGCATCTGTCCCTTCATCCCCTCCCTCGGGAAACGGCTGGCACCGCCGGGAGGGCAGGGGGCGCTGAGGCAGGAGTAGAGGAAGCGCCATCCGCCAGCGGCGCCAGAGCGTTCGCAGACACGGAATCGGGTAGCTGTCAGACTCTCGCCGGAGAATGCCGGCCACGCTCGCCTCCACCGAAACCCTGCGGACCCCACCTTTACGCTCAGGATCGCTGTCGGCGTCGCTCCCGAATAGGTCCTCTATATCCGCCATTGCAGCTCACGTCCGCAGCAGTCGACCGGGAGCGGCTCCCCGACTGCGTTTACGGCACGAAACCAACGAAACGCGACAGTGTCGCAAAGATTTGCTTAAAAAGTCTCCTTTACTGGAAGCTTGTTTTCGCTTGCACTTTGAACCCGCACTTGCCCACGCTCTTACGTCCAGCAACCCCGCCCTTCGTCAATATCTGTTCTTATTCGCGAGGATTCTCACCTGGGTCCATCAGGTCTGAGTGTCAGTGGAGGGGGTGGTATTTGGGGACTCCCAAGCAGCAGAAGCAGGAAGGGCCTGTGACCGTGTTAAACCTGCCTGGAGTCAGGCCTGCAGTCCTTTGTTTTATACGAATCAGTTGTTCTCAAATTGTTGCGGACTCACATGCTTTTGTTTATGTGGCTTGTATCTATTGATATTTACTGTAATAGTAATTAAGGCAGAAATTTTAAAACTTCGTTGTACAATAATAAACGAGTTAACATAAAATAGCATTTTAAGATTTTAAGTGACTTATTTCTGAAAATTGAAGAGTGGAATTATTTACAGTTTAAGAAAGCGTCTTTGATATCTGCCTCAAATGAAAACAGCGGAATTCTCATTCCTGCTTCTGCATTCAGTCTTGAGAAAGGTTTTGGTTGAAGCTTGTGAAGAAAATCCGTCCTCACACACACATTATGTGTGTGATTGGCAGAGGAAGGACCTCTCATACCCCTAAAAGGGTCATCTTCGGACCAGTCTGACCACAACTATAGAGGAGTGTATGTCAGACAACAAAAATGTGCCATCCTAACCCGGTACACACTTTTATATACAATTGAAACAAATAATCACAACACAGTACTGACTACTAAGATGCAACCTGAGATCTCCTATTCTCTTTAAGCTTGTTTTGTTTTATGCTGACAGGCAGTGCATCCACTACATCGATTTCATGATTTATTTGATGACTGGCAGCCGACAGCTAGAAAAACACTATTCCGATTCCATTAACTTATTTTTTCAGGAAAAAAAGCTAGTTTTGCTGGGGAATGTGGCTAAACAATTGCACACTACAAAATCAGGCAGTAATAGAATTTTTGAATAAGTCACTGCTAGATAAACCCTTTTGCTTTACAGAAGCTCAAAGAAATGAAGTGACTTGGATATGTTAAACAACTAGGTCCTTTCTAGGAATTTTGAATTTTCAGAAACGTACATCCAGTGTTAAGATACTATCTGATTAGTTCAATATGGGGGTTTTGATTTTGGACAAGCAACAGTAGATTTTTTAGTTTGGAGGTTATGAGGTATATTTTGTTGTAAATAGGAGTGCCTGATAGGGTTTAAATGGACAAGAAGTGTGACTGAGTATGTTATCCTAGAACTATTGTGTATAAAATGGATGATATAGGAGTAAGTAGATGGGATCGCTGTAAAACTTTCTGGAATGCTGGAAAAACAAGTATTCTGTGTGATTGTGATTCAGTTTCATTTCCATTTGGAATACTATCCTTGAACAGAGCATTGATTAAATCTTAACAAATTGAATTACAGTGAGGCCTGCTGAATCACCCTACCCGCCTTGACTAGCAGAATTAATGTGTTTATCTCATATGAATAGTGCAAAACAAATAACTTCTGGTTCCTTGATTTGTTTTTTTGTTTGTTTGTTTTTGCTATACATTGCTTTTCTATTCAAGTTGTCTTTCTTAAGACAGGATCTAATACATTTAATTAGATTTCAGCTTAATCAGTCACAGGTAGTGCTTGCCTGAGGTTACACCCAGATCACTATCATTGATGTTTACAGTGTTCAAATAACCTTTTCATTTACTAGCAGAGCTGGACAGGTTTATCCTATTGGGTTTGTGTTTTACTAATTTAACTTTGGGTATTAAGATAATCTCTTCTTTTGCTCTAGGGATGGAGAATTTCATATGTTAGGTAAGTAACTGGATAAAACATCTCCAGGATAGCTTTATCATTTTTTTCCAGTTTTTGAGAGTTTGTCTTTTTCCCATGTTTTGCCTTCATAAGATCCTCAAAATAGTAACCAATACCCCCTAGTCAAAGAACAAAGATTAAACTAGGTTGGCTAACACAACACAAATAAATGACACAATTAGTGTATCATTACAAACACTTCTATAAGGTATCTATCTTTAAAATTGATAAAAACCTATGCTTGCATCAAGTTGAAAAACAAATATGTGTTATAAAGTTTGTATAACATCTGAAAGACTTAGAGGAAAAACGACAATTTGATTAAACAATACATTAACTGCAAATTCACTCCATTTATGGTAAACCGCCACCCCATGGAAGGATCAGGTGGCTCATTTCTGAGTACTTTGTGGATGGAGTTAGCCTTCAGAAGGCACAGATTGATCTGAACTAAAGAGAAGAATTCCCAAAGTCTCCCCAGCAGCAAATGAACAGTGTGTGCTTGTGCTCAGTCGTACGACCCCATGGACTGTAGCCCGCCAGCCTCCTCTGTCCATGGAATTTTCCAGGCAAGATACTGGAGTGAATTGCTATTTCCTACTGCAGGGAATCTTCCCGACTCAGGAACTACACTCACTTCTTTTGAGTCTCCTGCATTGGCAGATGGATTCTATACCACTGTGCCACCTGGGAAGCCCCGAATGAACAATGGGGCAGCTCATTTCTTAGAATACACAGAGCATTCACCTAGCATCTGCCTTTATTAGATTTCTTACTGAATTGAGTCCCTGCAGTGGGTGCTATGCATATGTAAAAATAAGAGCAAAGATGATTTTTTCATATATATAGAAGCACTTTGAACTACTGTCAACTTTAAAAAAATGCACCACGTGAGAGTTGCAAGTTAAGCTTTATTTGGGGCAAAATGAAGACTGCAGCCTAGGAGACAGCCTCAGATAGCTCTGAGAAACTGCTCTGAAGATGTAGAGGGGGAAGAACAGTATATATGTAATTTTGGTGGAGAGAGAGTACATGTAGTCAAGCACATATTTTTCCAGAAGCTTCTATGCATGAAAGAGAATCACCACCGTGAAGGATTTTGGTGCTTTTCTAGATATGAAGTGATACAAGAACTGCACTCATAAATTGACTCCTGAAAATATCTTGCTGTCTGAAGACATGTTTTGCCAGTTCCCCCACCCTCAGCACAGAGTGCCTCATTTCTGTTCTCCATCCTGAGCTCCTTTCAGGGAGTGTTGAAAATCAGCAGTTGCAGCAGCACATAATTTAATTTTTGTAGAAGTAAGTGGCAACTGCCAGTTTGTTGTTCAGTTGCTGAGTCATGTCTGATTCTTTGTGGCCCCACGGACTATAGCACGCCAGGCTTCTCTGTCTTCCACATCCATATCCTGGAGTGTGCACAAATACTTGTCCATTCAGTGAGTAATGCTGTCTAACCATGTCATCCTCTGCCACCTGCTTCTCCTTTAGCCTTCGATCTTTCCCAGCATTAGGGTCTTTTCCAATGAGTTGGCTCTTCCCATCAGATGGCCAAAATATTGGAGCTTCAGCTTTAGCATCAGTTCTTCCAATGACTTTTCCAGTTCAACTTTGAATTGATTTCTTAAAGGAAACCAATATTGATTTCCTTTAAGATTGACTGATTTGTTCTCCTTGCAGTCCAAGGGACTGTCAGGAGTCTTCTCCAACACCCCAATTTGAAAGCATCAGTTCTTCGGCACTCAGTCTTATTTATGGTCCAACTGTCACATTTGTACATGACTAGTGGAAAAACCATAGCTTTGACTGTATGGACCTTTGTCAGCAAAGTGATGCCTCTGCTTTTTAATATCTTGTCTAGGTTTGTCAAAGCTTTCCTTCCAAGGAGTGTCTTAAATTCATGGCTACAGTTACCATCTGTGGTGATTTTATGTGCTCAGTTGTCCAGTCATGTCTGATTCTGTGACCCCATAGGCCATAGCCTGTCAGGTTCATCTGTCCACAGGATTTTCCTGGCAAAAATACTGAAGTTGGTTGCCATGCCATCCTCCAGGGCATCTTGCTGACCCAGGAATCAATGGGTGTCTCCTGCATCTCCTGTGTAGTAGGCTGATTATTTACTGCTGAGCCTCCAGGGAAGCCTTCCAGTGATTTTGGACTCCAAGTAAATAAAATATCACTGTTTCCACTTTTACCTCTTCTATTTGCCCTGCCATGATGGGACTGAATGCCGGGATCTTAGTTTTTTGAATGTTGAGTATTAAACCAGCTTTTTCACTCTCCTCTTTCACCCTTACCAAGAGGCTCTTTAGTTCCTCTTCATTTCTGCCACTAGTGTGGTATCATCTGCGTATCTGAAGTTGTTGACATTTCTCCCAGCAATCTTGATTCCAGCCCACCATTTCGTATGATGTACTCTGCATAGAAGCTATATAACTTAAATAAGCTAAATATACAGCCTGTGTTACTCCTGTCCCAATTTTGAGCCAGTCCGTTGTTCCATGTCTGGTTCTAACTGTTGCTTCTTGACCCACACATATGTTTCTCAGGAGGCAGGTAAGGTGACCTGGTATTCCCATCTCTCTAAAAATTTTTCGTGGTTGGTTATGATCCACACAGTCAAATGCTTCAGTGTAGTCAGTGTAGCTGACATTATTTTCAAGGGCTGAAGAATGAGGAGCCAGAAAATGATTAATATCCCTAGGAGTTAGTCGAAAAAGGTTTCTTAGTACAGAGGTCTGAATGTTTGTGTCCCCACAAAGTTCACGTTGAAATCATAGTGCTTAAGTGATGATTTCAGAAGGTAGGGCCTTCAGGAGGTGATTCAGTTCAGTTCAGTAGCTCAGTCGTGTCCGACTCTGAGACCCCATGAATTGCAGCATGCCAGGCCTCCCTGTCCATCACCAACTCCCAGAGTTCACTCAGACTCACATCCATCGAGTCGGTGATGCCATCCAGCCATCTCATCCTCAGTCGTCCCCTTCTCCTCCTGCCTCCAATCCCTCCCAGCATCAGAGTCTTTTCCAATGAGTCAACTCTTTGCATGAGGTGGCCAAAGTACTGGAGTTTCAGCTTCAGCATTATTGCCTCCAAAGAAATCCCAGGGCTGATCTCCTTCAGAATGGACTGGTTGGATCTGCTTGCAGTCAAGGGACTCTCAAGAGTTCTCCAACACCACAGTTCAAAAGCATCAGTTCTTAGGTCATTTTAAAAGGATTAATACTCTTATTTTAAAAAGACCCCACAGAATGGAATTCGTTAGCCCTTTCTACCATGTGAGGACCCAGTGAGAAGTCTTTTGCTATGAACAATACAGCTCTCACCAGAATGCAACCATGTTGGCAATTTGACCTTGGACCTTGCAGCCTCTGGAGCTGTGAGAAATAAATTTCTGTTATTGATAAGCTACCCTGTCTGTGGTATCTTGTTAAAATAATGAGAACAGACTTAAGACAGACAGGATGATTCAAGCTGGAATAAAGGAGTAATGGGAGGAAACCCAGTTGTCAGAATATAAAATTGAGTGGAACTTAAAATTCAATCAAGCAAAACTTCAGTTAGTCTATCAAATCTATTCCTTGATTTTCATGAAGTTCCAACACACTGAGGATAAAGAGATTATTCTGAAAACTTCTAGAAAGAAAAATCAGCTGACCTTCAAAGGATCTTGGAATTAACACTAAACTGTTCAACAATTCTGAAAGTTATGAAACAATGGAGAATTGCTTTTAAAGTCCTGAAGGAAAATAATCCATTCTAGACTTTTATACTCAACAAACTATCATACACAAGAAGAACAATAAGATTCAGTGGAAACCAGCCTATATGTCAGCAGTCCTGAGACTAATGTGCCGTGAAGAAACCCAGCTAGCCCATGCAGAGGAACTACATAGAAATGTATGGCCAGCCCTCAGCTTCCGTGTACCCCCTGCAGTTCCAGCTCCAGTCTATAGGCCACCAGTGCTTAGTTGAGCCTTTCTTGCATATCTGTCTCACAGAAACCAGGAGAGAATAAGTGAACGTTGTGGCATGAGGCCACTAAATGTTGAAGTGGTCTGTCACACAACAATAGCAATTGAAAGAGTTGCTCAAAAACTGTACAGTGATGAATGTGGCCAACCAAAAAAGATGGACTAAACCAAGGAAGAGAAAAACTTGAGAAGCAGGACTGCACAGAGGCAGCGATTAAAGTTAGGTCTGCAGGCCTAGAGGGATGCTGGTCCAGATTGAAACAAGAGGACCGAAGGCTCCATGAGAGGACAGGATGAACAGACTGTGAAGGAAACAAAACTAATAGAAGACCTGATAGATTCATCCAGTAAGGATTTAAGTGCCTTCTCTGTGCCAGAAACTATTCTAGGCACTGGAGATACAACAGAGGACAAAATAGAACAAGTGTCTGTTCTTAGAAGCTAGCATTTTGGTGGAAGATGAGACAAGAAAAAGACAGAAATATACATCTCACAATACAGTTTCAGCTGTTTTCCAAAATGACAGCAAGTCCTTTGGCCAAATCTTTTTCTTCTCACTATCATTAATCTAACTCACTTTTATAAGACAAATGTCAACTCCAAAGCACTAGTAAATAATTGTTCCCTATGCAAACGAGAGTTTGGACATGCAAATATGAGTTGGGAAAACATCCTGGTACACTTCCTATGAAAACTTGCACTTGTGTTGAGAAAAAAGGACAGAAGTAAGATAATGAGTCAGTTTTTTCTTAGGACTGAGCTAAAATTGTCTTTTTTTAACCTTTTCTCTTGAATCTAGGGTTAAATTTAGGGAGTGGCTTCCTTGAAGAGGTAGGATTTAGATTCTTCCTGGGAACTTAAGGGTTACCAGGAAGCTGTGTCCTTAAAAGACCTAAGATCAGATGAGGTCAGTGCTCTCCACACTAGAAAAGCCGGAACATCGGCTACTGGGGGAAGGAGTTAGAACAAACAAAGAAAGGAGGATACAAAACAGAGGGTGGGGGCACCGTGGGTGCAGACGTTAGTACAAGCCACAGAATAAGTCAAGTGATCTGCTACAGGGATACCAAAGAAACTGAAAGTGAGGATGAGGAGGGAGAGAAAAGAAGGGAAAATGTATTAATGAGACAAAAAAAAAATAGAAAAGCATCTACAACAGAAAGGATGAAAAAAAAATTTAAGAATAATAAAATAGTACTAAAGTGGGGGAATATTGAAACAAAAATGAGAAAATACTCTGGCAGTATAACCAAAGAAAGGGGAAAGATTTACAGGCTCCCATGACAACCAATATTTTTACAGATCAGAAGGAATCACTAAAACAGATTTGGCACACACAAGACACAAAAGATAACTGAACATATCAGTTTACAGTAAAACTGCATCTTGTCACTGGATTTCCTTATTCAGCTGGTTGTTTCAGCATCATGTGAGAATACAACGTAATGCAGAGATACCATTCCACCATAGGATGGGAACACTGCATGCAGGCAGTTTCTGGCCCTCAGTTTATTTCATCTAATCCAGAGAAGGATTACCAGAAGAAGATATACTGTATTTCATGCTTGCATTTGCAAAAGAAAAAAAGAAAATCATTATGGTGTTAAAACATTTAACAGTAATATGGCAAAAGGCCACAAGATGGTGATGGTATACCCTGAAGAAACCCTGGGTCTTCTGCAAAATGACACACACACACCTCCATCTTCTGCAAAATGAGAAACACACACCTCCTTCTTCTGCAGAATGACATGCACACACATAGCACCCACACCCACTCCCCTCACCAGTTTTTCCTTTAGCAAAAAATTGACTTGGGGAAATGGGCAGGGGGATGTGAAGGAGAGATTTGAAAAACTAACTTTACATAGAAATCAACATTAAAAACACATTAAAAAAGTTAGAAATATTTGTCCACTTGTTTTCTTTATGCCAGTTTTTAAAAAGCAGTACATTTAAGACTAATAAACATTAAGGAAATATTTTTCAGCTGTGGGCATTCTGATTTTTATGTATCTATTGAAAAGTGATCAATTTAAATAAAGTAACTGTTACCTTTTGGGAAAATTTAAATTTTTGTGCTTGTGCTTCATAAGATGAAATTTACCTAAAGAGTTCACTGAAGATTTCATTTCTTTGACTGAAATTTATTTCCTTACTCTTAAGGAAATGACAGGTAGGGTTGATCCTATGTCTTAATTGGTGTGAATTGCAGGTTAATAATGATTCATATGATATATGGATATATTTAATTTTCCAACATGCAAACACATTTGTATCTTATCTGCTACTTAACACAGAAACAAAATTTGGGTGGGGGAGCAGGGTAGAATCCTGGGGCTAAAATCCCAAAGAAATAACTAAATGGAAAATAGCCTAAAGGTTATTTGAGAGCCCTAAGACTTTATTTGCAAAAACAATATTAGTCATTAGAAAAAAATTCTCTTTAACATCAAGTAAATTCTTTAAAAGAACCTTAAGTTCTAAATATTGACCTAAAGCTAATAATATGTATAAAAATGTCATAAAAATATTCTTACCTTTGACTCTGTAGTTTCATTATCAAAGAATTTTTCTTGGGAAAACAAGACAGTCACATGAGTACAAGGGTGCTGATTATAACACTGTTTAAAGAAATGAGAAATGCTGTAAACACCATAGTAAGAAATTGATCAAATAAATTATCAGACACTTATAAACTAGAATACTATGCAATCATTTATATTTTTCAGGATATTAACATATACCAATGATGTGAGTATAAGAAACTGTTTAAAGGGCAGTTTGTTATCATCTGTCTAAATTGTAACTGGGAATATTCTTTGATTCAACCTTTCCTGTCTAGAAATTTATCCCAAGAAAATAATTGAATAGATATGCAGATTGTGCTCATGTTCAGTCATGTCTAACTCTTCGCAACCCCATGGACTATAGCCCACCAAGCTTCTCTGTCCATGGGACTTCCCAGGCAAGAATACTGGAGTGGGTTGCCATTTCCTCCTCCAGGGGATCTTCCCCACTCAGAGTTCGAACCTGTGACTCCTGCATCTCCTACACTGGCAGGTGGATTCTCTACCAGTGAGCCACCTGGGAAGAACACATGCAGATATATACGTACACAATAGTCATTGAAACTTTGTATACAATAGCCAAAAACTGGAACCAATGAAAGTACCCATCAATGTAGAATTGTTCGAATAAATTATAATGCAGTCAGAGAGTAAAATGCTAAGAAGCAAGGATTAGGTTGATGAATGTATATTGAAGTAGAGGGGCATAATATATTGTTGGATTGCCAAAGCCAACTAGAAAAAGTGGATATTTTATACGGTATGGAGGTGCCTCAAAAAATTTAAAATTAGACTACTATATGATCCAGCAATTCCACTTCTGGGGAAGGAAGTGAAATTACCATTTCAAAGAGATATCTGGACCCCCATATTCATTGCAACATTATTTACAATAGTTAAGACATGGAAACAGCCTAAGTGTTCATCAGTGGATGAATGGATAAAGAAAATATGGTACAAATACACAGTAGGATATGCTGCTGCTGAGTCGCTTCAGTCGTGTCCGACTCTGTGTGACCCCAGAGACGGCAGCCCACCGGGCTCCCTCGTCCCTGGGATTCTTCAGGCAAGAACACTGGAGTGGGTTGCCATTTCCTTCTCCAAAGTAGGATATTATTTAGCCATAAAAAGAACTCCTGCTACAGACAACATGGGTGAAACTTCAAGGCGTTATGCAAGTGAAATCAGTCAGAGAAACATGCACACAGTTAGCTCAACGAGCCAGTGTGAGCAGACTCCAGCACAATGCACAGAAGTCTCCGTACCTCTTGGAGGTGAGATGAAGACGTTCATGTCCTACCTACATAGTTCTGTATTCGTTTCCATTTTTTTACAGCAAAATTTCACCACTGTTATCATCCACCAAAAGAATAAAAATGCCTTTAAGAAAACAAAGATTTTTAAAAGAATATTTAAATACATGGGAGGATGCTTATGACACATTGTCAAGTAAAAATTGTATGTCTTGAAATATCTTGTATTATCTCCGTTTCATTTTTGTGCATTCCTTTGCACGGGAAAATGTCTGAGAGGAAATATGACAAAATGTACATAGTGGTTATAACCGAGGGATGGGATTCTGGGTGATTTTTTTTTGTTTTACCTTTCAATATTTTCCATGTTTTCTACAAATGCTTTTATAATTATATAATGCTTCATAATCAGGAAAGACATCATTATACATAAAATACTTAACCCTGCTGTCACTGCTTACAAAGCAATTTCTTCCCTATGGGACTGCTATTACTACAATCAGAGCATATGACTAACTTAAAATGTGGATAAATGGAACCTTTCATCTTTTTTTCCTCTCTTAAAGCTAAAAGGAAAATTTAGTTTTTATTTATGTGGCCCTAGATCTATAAATATATAAACATATTTCCTAACTCTTAATAGAAAAATGTTCCCTTGATGTCTCTAATTTTCTTGAAGAGATCTCTAGTCTTTCCCATTCTGTTATTTTCCTCTATTTCTTTGCACTGATCCCTGAGGAAGGCTTTTTTATCTCTTCTTGCTGTTCTTTGGAACTCTGCATTCAGATGCTTATATCTTTCCTTTTCTCCTTTGCTTTTTGCTTCTCTTCTTTTCACAGCTATTTGTAAGCCCTCCTCAGACAGCCATTTTGCTTTTTTGTATTTCTTTTCCATGGGGATGGTCTTGATCCCTGTCTCCTGTACAATGTCATGAACCTCTGTCCATAGTTCATCAGGTACTCTATCTATCAGATCTAGTTCCCTTAAATCTATTTCTCACTTCCACTGTATAATCATAAGGGATTTGATTTAGGTCATATCTTAATGGTCTAGTGGTTTTCCCTACTTTCTTCAATTTAAGTCTGAATTTGGCAATAAGCAGCTCATGATCTGAGCCACAGTCAGCTCCTGGTCTTGTTTTTGTTGACTGTATAGAGCTTCTCCATCTTTGGCTGCAAAGAATATAATCAGTCGGATTTTAGTGTTGACCATCTGATGATGTCCATGTGTAGAGTCTTCTCTTGTGTTGTTGGAAGAGGGTGTTTGCTATGACCAGTGCATTTTCTTGGCAAAACTCTATTAGTCTTTGCCCTGCTTCCTTCCATATTCCAAGGCCAAATTTGCCTGTTACTCCAGGTATTTCTTGACCCTGCTTATTTAACTTATTTGCAGAGTACATCATGAGAAATGCTGGACTGGAAGAAACACAAGCTGGAATCAAGATTGCCAAGAGAAATATCAATAACCTCAGATATGCAGATGACACTACCCTTATGGCAGAAATTGAAGAGGAACTATAGAGCCTCTTGATGAAAGTGAAAGAGGAGAGTGAAAAAGTTGGCTTAAAGCTCAACATTCAGAAAACAAAGATCATGGCATCTGGTCCCAGCACTTCATGGCAAATAGATGGGGAAACAGGGGAAACAGTGGCTGACTTTATTTTGGGGGGCTCCAAAATCACTGCAGATGGTGACTCCAGCCATGAAATTAAAAGACGCTTCCTCCTTGGAAGAAAAGTTATGACCAACCTAGATAGCATATTCAAAAGCAGAGACATTACTTTGCCAACAAAGGTTCGTCTAGTCAAGGCTATGGTTTTTCCAGTGGTCATGTTTGGGTGTGAGAGTTGGACTGTGAAGAAGGCTGAGCACTGAAGAATTGATGCTTTTGAACTTTGGTGTTGGAGAAGACTCTTGAGAGTCCCTTGGACTGCAAGGAGATCCAACCAGTCCATTCTGAAGGAGATCAGCCCTGAGATTTCTTTGGAGGGAATGATGCTAAAGCTGAAGCTCCAGTACTTTGGCTACCTCATGCAAAGAGTTGACTCATTGGAAAAGACTCTGATGCCGGGAGGGATTGGGGGCAGCAGGAGAAGGGACGACCGAGGATGAGATGGCTGGATGGCATCACTAACTCACTGGACGTGAGTCTGAGTGAACTCCGGGAGTTGGTGATGGACCAGGAGGCCTGGTGTGCTGCGATTCATGGGGTCGCAAAGAGTCAGACACGACTGAGCGACTGAACTGAACAGAAAAATTCTCCAGTCTCTTACTTTGTCAGTTACTGCCATAGCCATTACCCTAATATTTTTGCCCAGATTGTTTTGTCAGCCATAGATTCTCCCCTTTGTTTCCATTTCTCCCCTAAGAACAGTCTATACTGTAATTAGAACAGATGCAGGAAACGTGCATGCAAGAGATCTACATATATGTTGCCAAAAGATTAATCATCCTACAATATGATTTTCCTTTTCATTTTGCTCATCTTTAATGGCAGGTGGCAAACAGATATTTACAGCATAATCCACTTCTGTAATAAGTAAACAACATTACATTGTGTACAGAATATATGTCAAGTTGGTAGCAAAGCATTTCTCCAGGAGTAGTGGAATTATTGGGAAATTTTTACATTCTGATTTTTATATATCTAAAATACTTTAAGAAAAGTCTAGACTACTTTCATACTGTAAAAAGAAATAACAGTGAGGATGAAATTCTTGATGAAAAATCACTGCCCAGAGGATGAAATCTTAACTCTTCTCCTTTTGTCCAAATGCCTGTCTTCAAAATCCACCTATTCAGTAAAACCCACCCAATTTACTCTATCCCTCTTGCAGACTACTTACTTTTCTGAATTTCTACAGCACTTCCTGTCTTTGGTGTTTATCTTTGCACTTTATCACATGTTGGGCCATAACATAACATTATGTAAACTTTCTTAATTAATTAAGGATGGAGATACTTAAGGATGGAATTTATGTTTATCCTTTCTGGCCCCCCAGAGTTTCTAAACAATGCCAGAGGTTCAGTGAATGGTCTTCAAATGTTTCTTAAATTGTTTTGAAACCCAACATCTAAGTACTGAAAAAGATATGAAAACTTGTTTTCTTAAGGACACCCACAGGAAAAATCTATTAGGAAAAAAAGAATAAATGGGAGTTAAAAAAAAAAATATATATATACATACATAGGCTAAAAAAAAAATGAAGTGTTAGTCACTCAATCATATTCAACTCTTTGCAACCCCATGGATTATAGCCCACCAGTCTCCTCTAGCCATAGGATCCTCCAGGCAAGATTACTGGAGTGGGTAGCCCTTCCCTTCTCCAGGGAATCTTCCCCACCAGAGGTTGAACATGGGTCTCCTGCATTCCGACAGATTTCTTTACCATCTGAGCCACCTGGGAAGTCCCCAGGCTAAAGAAGGGGAACAGGAAAAAGAAAGTATAGAAACATTTGAAATATAAAATACTATATTAATTTCCCTTGGCTGCTATAACATATTACCACACAGTTGATGGCTTAAAACAACAGAAATGTATTCTTTCACATTCCTAGAGACCAGAAGATCATCAGGCTCACTGGATTGAATAAAGATGTCAGCAGGGCTCTGCTCCCTCCAGAGATAGTAGAACAATCTGTTTCTTCCCTATTTCAGCTTCTAATGGCTGTTGACACTCGGCTTGTGGCCACATCACTCCAATCTCTGCCTTTATAGTCATATTGCCTTCTCTTCTATGTGTCAAATCTCCACTATCTTCCTAGTCTAAGGATGCATGGAATTGCATTTAGGTCACAAGGACAGAAATATTATGGACCTAACAGAAGCAGAAGATATTAAGAAGAGGTGGCAAGAATACACAGAAGAACTATACAAAAAATATCTTCATGACCCAGATAATCACGAAGGTGTTGATTACTCACCTAGAGCCAGACATCCTGGAATGTGAAGTCAAGTGGGCCTTAGGAAGCATCACTACGAACAAAGCTATGGAGGTGATGGAATTCCAGTTGAGCTATTTCAAATCCTAGAAGATGATGCTGTGAAAGTGCTGCACTCAACATGCCAGCAAATTTGGAAAACTCAGCAGTGGCCACAGGACTGGAAAAGGTCAGTTTTCATTCCAATCCCAAAGAATGCTCAAACTACCACACAGTTGCACTCATCTCACATGCTAGTAAAGTAATGTTCAAAATTCTCCAAGCCAGGCTTCAACAGTATGTGAACCATGAAATTCCACATGTTCAAGCTGGATTTAGAAAAGACAGAGGAACCAAAGATCAAATTGCCAACAATCTGATGTATTGTCAAAAACGTGAGATAGGTCCAGAAAAACATCTACTTCTGTTTTATTGACTATGCCAGAGCCTTTGACTGTGTGGATCACAACAAACTGTGGAAAATTCTTAAAGAGATGGGAATACCAGAGACCACCTGACCTGCCTCCTGAGAAATCTGTATGCAGATTAGGAAGCAACAGTTAGAACTGGACATGGAACAACAGACTGGTTCCAAATTGGGAGAGGAATACATCAAGGCTGTATATTGTCACCCTGCTTATTGAACTTATATGCAGAGGACATCATGAGAAACCCTTGCCTGGAAGAAGCACAAGCTGGAATCAAGATTGCTGGGAGAAATATCAATAACCTCAGATATGAAGATAACACCACCCTTATGGCAGAAAATGAAGAGGAACTAAAAAGCCTCTTGATGAAAGTGAAAGAAGAGAGTGAAAAAGTTGGCTTAAAGCTCAACATTCAGAAAACTAAGATCATGGCATCTGGTCCCATCACTTCATNCAGCAAATTTGGAAAACTCAGCAGTGGCCACAGGACTGGAAAAGGTCAGTTTTCATTCCAATCCCAAAGAATGCTCAAACTACCACACAGTTGCACTCATCTCACATGCTAGTAAAGTAATGTTCAAAATTCTCCAAGCCAGGCTTCAACAGTATGTGAACCATGAAATTCCACATGTTCAAGCTGGATTTAGAAAAGACAGAGGAACCAAAAATCAAATTGCCAACAATCTGATGTATTGTCAAAAACGTGAGATAGGTCCAGAAAAACATCTACTTCTGTTTTATTGACTATGCCAGAGCCTTTGACTGTGTGGATCACAACAAACTGTGGAAAATTCTTAAAGAGATGGGAATACCAGAGACCACCTGACCTGCCTCCTGAGAAATCTGTATGCAGATTAGGAAGCAACAGTTAGAACTGGACATGGAACAACAGACTGGTTCCAAATTGGGAGAGGAATACATCAAGGCTGTATATTGTCACCCTGCTTATTGAACTTATATGCAGAGGACATCATGAGAAACCCTTGCCTGGAAGAAGCACAAGCTGGAATCAAGATTGCTGGGAGAAATATCAATAACCTCAGATATGAAGATAACACCACCCTTATGGCAGAAAATGAAGAGGAACTAAAAAGCCTCTTGATGAAAGTGAAAGAAGAGAGTGAAAAAGTTGGCTTAAAGCTCAACATTCAGAAAACTAAGATCATGGCATCTGGTCCCATCACTTCATGGCAAATAGATGGTGAAACAATGGAAACAGTGACAGACTATTTTGGGGGGCTCTGAAATCACTGCAGGTGGTGACTGCAGCCATGAAATTAAAAGACGCTTACTCCTTGGAAGAAAATTAATGACAACCTAGACAGCATATTAAAAAGCAGAGACATTACGTTGCCAACAAAGGTCCGTCTAATCAAAGCTACAGTTTTTCCAGTAGTCATGTATGGATGTGAGAGTTGGACTATAAAGAAAGCTGAGCACCAAAGAATTGATGCTTTTGAACTGTGGTGTTGGAGAAGACTCTTGAGAGTCCCTTGGACTGCAAGCAGATTCAACCAGTCCATCCTAAAGGGAATCAATTCTGAATATTCATTGAAAGGACTGATACTGAAGCTGAAACTCCAATACTTTGGCCACCTGATGCAAAGAACTGACTCATTTGAAAAGACCTTGATGCTGGGACAGATTGAAGGTGGGAGGAGAAGGGGATGACAGAGGATGAGATGGTTGGATGGCATCACCGATTCAATGGACATGAGATTGAATAAGTTCTGGGAGTTGGTGATGGACAGGGAGGCCTGGTGTCCTGCAGTCCATGGGGTCACAAAGAGTTGGACAGGACTGAGTGACTGAACTAAACTGATGATCCAGAATCATCTCCCTATCTTACAATTCTGAATCATAGCTGCAAAATCTTTTTTTCCTTTTTGCCATAGAAAGTAATATCCACAGAGTCCAGGGATTAGAACATGGACATTTGGGGGAAGCCATAACAGCCTACTACAGATACCTGTCAGAAGGAATTCTATCACTAAATAGGAAATCTCTTTATGGTGCCCAACCTTTGTTTCTCTACCAGTTCTTCCAGTTTCAAGGCATGGCATAGAAAGAAGCTTAATGGAATTCCTGGGGGGGCCAGGAGTCAGGACTCCATGCTTCCACTGCTGAGGGTGAGGGCTCAAGTTGAGGATCTTGGTCCCTGCAAGATCCTGCAAGCCTCGAGGCACAACTAAGACAAACAAAAAAGATAAAATTCTTTAAACTGCTAACTCTAAAAACTTGATGCAAAAGCTATCAGGCCACTAGGGATAAACAGAGGTCCAAAAACAGTAAAACCCTGCAGGAGAACACTAAACGTCCTTAATTTTGGCTTCTGAACACAGCAAGTTTAGTAGGGAGAGCCCAGGGAAGTGAAGTGCTCTAAGGCTAATTTGGTAAAACCATTCATAGTGCATCTACAGTGTGCTATTATCATCTACAAAAGAAGGATACAAAAGACTTGGAAGACACTCCTGAGTCAAAGAGTTTACAACCTAGTGATCGCCCTTGCAATAAACAGTTAAATGGAGAAAAAACATGGCAAAGCAGCCTAGATTTTTGATAATGCCCTACTTTGGAACAGATTATGAGAATCCAGGCTAAGACCAACACAAAAGAAGCAGGTCGGTCTCCTACTGTAGTTACATAATTCCTATGGGGAGTGAGGAATTGGGGCCATCTCTCTGCAGGTGAAAATATGATTTTGTTCACTATGCAAAGTAATGCATATGTTCTAGGACAGTGTCAACATTTAATAACTTCAAAAGTCAAAATGGTATGCCATTTGGGCAGAATAAAAATATAGGCTTGCATAGGCAAATATGAATTTACTTTGAGATTAGATTTTGCTTCTTGATATACTAAGACAACCTATTTGTCTTAGTATATTGCATCAAGTTGAAAAAAGATAAATATATTCACTTTCTTGTCCTTTGGATGATAAAAATAAACATCGTTCTCTTCTGTGAGGGAGAAAATGTAGGTCTCTCTCTTGCCAGAAAAACAAACAAACAAACTTGGAAGTGTAACTGAAAAGTATACTATGTAAAAAGAAAAATTAATACAAAAGAAACTTTTATTATGTGTCAATTCAGCAAATGTATAGAGTCTGCTATGTGCAAGGCCTCCAGGTAGAAAATAAATGGTGCCTATAACCAAGGAACTAGTTTCCTGTCTCCTAGGAATGATAATATCAGAATAGGATTTATGTCATAAGTACATACAGAGTTCTACTGAGGTTCAGAGCTGGGGATATTTGTAAAGACTTTGGTGGAAGGTAACATGCAAAGTGTACTTTTCAGGATGTAAGGCTCTGATCTCTAGAGAATCAGTGAGAGGATAGACCAGGCAGAGGTACCAGCATGAATAAAGGCACATAGAACAGCTTGGAGAAAAGTAGGGAATAATCCATTCTTATTGGGATCTGAGGATACCTTTGAAGTATCTTGCTATGGGAAAATGTCTAGCAGAAAGTTAGAGGCAACTGAGATCCTATTTCAACTAACCTAGCAAGATTAACCAGAGAAAGCAATGGCACCCCACTCCAGTACTCTTGCCTGGAAAATCCCACGGAAGGAGGAGCCTGGTGGGCTACAGTCCATGGGGTCGCTGAGGGTTGGACACGACTGAGCAACTTCACTTTCACTTTTCACTTTCATGCATTGGAGAAGGAAATGGCAACTCACTCCAGTGTGATTACCTTGAGAATCCTAGGGACAGGGGAGCCTGGTGGGCTGCTGTCCATGGGATCGCACAGAGTCAGACACGACTGAAGTGACTTAGCAGCAGCAGCAAGATTAACAAACTTCTGATAGGAAGAGAAAAGGAAACAGAGAAAAGAAATTGGAAGTGTTGGAGCAAGATGCCCTTTTTCTAAATACACAGACCCATATCCATATTATCCTAAAATCCCTACTGAAAATAATAGTGACAGAGGAACTTTTCAGTTGAGCAACCTGTTGTCTATTGACCTGTGTGAGCCATCTGGTTCTTTTAGAAGAGATGGTGGCCATCACAGATAAGGAATGGGCTGCCAGGCAGCTTGGACTTTTTTGGCAAAAAATAAATATAACAGATATGATGTCAGAAATAAATCTAGTAAAAAAAAAAAAAAAGAGCTAGATCTACCATAAAGCAAAATGGAAGTGAATCTCAGAAAAATTATTCTACTAAAAATGAACTTTAGGGAATTCCTTGGTTAGGACTCTGAAGTTTCACTGCTGGGGGCATGGTTCAATCCCCAGTCAGGGAATTAAAGTCTTACAAGCTGTGCAGTGTGGCCAAAAAATAAATAAAATAAATTTTAAAGAATGAATTAATGGTCTGCCACTTCTTCCTCTATCTTCCCATTCTCTTCCTTTGCCTTTCTGCAGAAATCAATCCAAAAGCCAATACATGGAGCCCAAGCAAGGTGGGTGTCCATGATGAGGTTGTGGAACTGCAGTGGCTGAGATGTATGAAGAGGGCATCTGGGTAAGAGGTCAGGCAGGTGCAGATGTCAAAGCCCAAGACCGATGAGAAGAATTTCTGGTGGAAGGTGGCCTGACGGAGATGAAGAGAGTGTCCCTCTCCCTTCCCTCAAGGAGGGGATACTAGTGTGATACTCTGAGCAGAGTGAAGAATTGTGTCCTTGCAGAGGGACAGCCTGTGGTTGCCAGGTGTTGGAACCCAATGAAAGTAAGATCACTATCCACATGGGGGTTGGGCAGGGAAAGGAGGAAAGGAGGCTGAGTATGGGTGCAGAGATCAAACTAGGTAAGGAGGCCATCCACTGAAGGAAGGTCAGCTGGCACAGGGTGTCAGTCAGACCAAGGCGAGGAAGGTGACTGTGCAAGGCATGGTCCATCTTGGAGCACTGGAGATTCAGAAGGTACATGGGCAGAGCAGTAGTCCAGTGCAGAGTAGGGAGGTGTCCACACGAGGTGGTGGGGACGGCCAATCATAGGAGATTGTTTACACACAGAAGGATTGATGAAATATGATACTCATACTAAGGATAATGGGAGTTACATTTGTCACTGGTAGAGATGGTAATTATATACATGAATAGTGAAAAAACTAGAATGAACTAGTTGGTGTTGGATTGAAATTGGAGGTATCAGTGTGAACTCATGATTTTGAACATATATAGAGATATAGAAGTAAAGTGTGGCAAATATAAATGTAGATTTATATACATAAATAAATATACACATATATATTTATATAGTCCCTAGATCTGTCCACTGAAAGGCTTAAGAATGGTGACACCTCAGGAGCCATGAGCATGCTTAACACTGGGCTCTTAGTTTCTGAATGCCATTCTCCATCAGAAGGAGCCAGAGTTGCTTGGAGAAATGGCTGATTCCAGAGTTGGGGCAGGAAAAGTACAAAATATGCTTGGACAATCACGTGCAGCCAGCGAGGGAGTGCAAAAGAATGATGGAGACTTGTTAAAAGGATAAAGAAGCAACTTGAAGAGGCTTCCACTCACCAAATGTGGAACAGTCTGGGCGGTGAAATGAAGACAGTAATGGATCATAGTCCATTGAATAAAGTAGGCATTCCTTGGAAAATATGGATATAAATTTAAAAAATAATAAATCGGAAATTTGATGAAGAATGGGATTTCTGCATAGCCTTGAACTAATTCCTCACAAAATACTTAATTGCAAGGCAGATACCACCTTAATCAAGTTAGTATCACCAGTGACAGGTTGAAGTCATGTGCCACCTGGCGGGATGCAGTGAGAACACGGCACCACTTCCCTAACCGTTCCACCGAAGATGCGTAACCTGTATCTAATCATGACAAAACCTCTCACAAACTCTGATGCAGGGACATTCTACAAAAAGAAGTGGTCCATAATCTTGAAGAGTGGGCTTCCCCGGTGGCTCAGTGGTAAAGAATCCGCCTGCCAATGCAGGAGACGGAGAGGTGGGTTTGATCCCTGAGTCAGGAAGATCCCCTGGAGGAGGAAATGGCAACTCACTCCAGTATTCTTGCCTGGGAAATCCCAAGGACAGAAATCCCTATGCTACTCCTGGCAGCATAGGAGTCCATGTTGTCGCTAAGAGTCAGACGTGACTGAGCATGTCTGACAACCAATCTTAAAGAGTATTAAGGTCATGAAAGTAAAGCAAAGATTAGGGAACCATTCAAGATTGAAGAAGACAGAAGAGATAACCAAATACAATGCATAATTTCTGAGCAGGATCCTTTTACTGCACAAGACATTACTGGGACCACTGACAAAATTTGAATGAGGTCTGAGGAGTAGATAGTAATGTATCAAAGTTAAGTTCCTGATTTTGATATTGTACTGGGGTTATCTAGATGAATATTCATTAGTAAAAAATAATGTACTAAAGTATTTGTGATGATGGGGCATTTTCACAGTTCAGACTCTGCAGGAAGAAGACTGAGTCAGAGTTTAATGTCCAGGATGTTTATCTGGAGTGCCTTTGGGATTAACACTTGTGGAAGGGAAGAGAAGGAAGCAGGCTTAGCTGGAAGGAAAAGCAAGCTGCATATGAGGAAAGCCCAGTAGCCTGAACTAACCCCACGCAGATCTTTGGAGATGAAACAGTCCTTTAGTGTTGTCCCAAACCAGGCTGAAATGACTAAGCTTTAAAACCATGCCTTGAGTAGTTAATGGATGTAAAGTGAAACTTGCTCAGTCGTGTCCGACTCTTTGTGACCCCATGGACCATACAGTCCAGGGAATCTTCTAGGCCAGAATACTGGAGTGGGTAGCCTATCCCTTCTCCAGGAAATCTTCCCAACCCAGGATTCATACCGGAGTCTCCTGCATTGCAGGCGGATTCTTTACCAGCTGAGCCACAAGGGAAGCCCTAAAGGATGTAAATTGTCTCCGGAGTGGTGTGAGCTCTGATAAGGCAGCTCTCTGCTGCCTAAAGCCTAAAGACTGTCTGCTGACAGACTAGCTGGGACAAGAAGTCCCTCTGCAAAGGGGAAATCCTGGTGGGTCATCTTCATCCCCCGCCTTCATCCCTGTGGTGCCCCTGGCTCTGCTTCTTCATATATGTTGAGAAATAGCTTCTTCAGGTTTCTGATGAGCCTCTCCTGGTAGGGAAACTTAGAGGAGGAAGGCTTGTAGGACAAACAAGTGACGGCTCTTTGCTGCAGCTGGTCTTGGGTCTGTGACACGGAAACTTACAGACTCCTTTGTCAACCATCTTTTCTAAATTTCTCTCATTCTCAGCTAACACTTCTCTTGGCCTCAGTGACTTACCTGGAAGCATGATCTATATTTACATCCCAGAGAGGTTCCTGGTCACCATATCCTTAATGCACTATGCATTTACTATTTCACCTGGGCAAGGAGTAACAAGAAACACCCAAGCAGATTGTCTGGGTGCTGAAACATTCTTCTCTACCCTTACTGTACAGCAACAGGCCTAAATCCTTCTGAAGATTAGGGTTAAAACCCCTAAGATGGTTCCTCTACTTCCAGCCCACTCATCCCTGGATACCAGGAGCCCAAAATGCCCAGCAGAAATTTTAGCTAGTAAGTCAAAGGGACTTCTGCTGTATCTTCTGGTGGGAAATATTCCCCTTTTAGAAATGAGGTCTTCTGACCCTGCAGAGTTCTGAATTGAAGGAACAGGAAGCATAAATTCCCCAAGGGGTCATTGGGAGTAATGATAAGCAGGTCTATTCCTACTCCCACAGTTTGCTTCTCAGACTCATGTATTCTACATGTTGGGGACACAGAACCGTATAAAGAGCTTCGATTCAATGTGTTTAATGGTTCCGGGGGGATGGCTCTCAGAGAGTGTTGCATTTCAGCTAATACTTCAGCTGTGCCTTCAGCATGGCACGCCGATGCTCTGTCAGGCCAGGAGCTCCACAGTGTTTTAGTAAGCAATATGACCAGCTGATACCATTGTCACGAGTCCACTCTCGTGTATTTTTTGCTGTAAATTGGGTTTCCTAGTGTGATACAAAGTTATATGAAGCTTCTGCTGGTGGATCAAACATTAAGTCCAGAGTGAGGCCTGAAGGTAAGACTTTTAAATCTAAAATATATGTCCATTCCTGTTAGAATGAAACAGTCTACCTTTCAGGGTAGAAGAGTCTCAAAGAAATCAACTTGCCACCAACTGGTTGATTGATCTCCTTGAGGAACACTACCATATCAGGAGCTCAGCATTGACTTCTTTTGCTGTCAAATTGGACATTTAGCAGTGGCAATAACTAGATCAGCTCTAAAAAGTGGGAACCCATACTTACGGGCCAAAATAGGCTCAATCTCTGTTGCATGGCCACTTTATTCAAGGATCCATTGTGCCAGCAACAGTGTGGTCAGTGGAGTCCACAGGTGGAGTCAACTGAGTGATTTTATATTAAAGGATTTGCAGCTACCATTTTGCCTTTTCCGTATGCCATGGCTTTTTTACTCCTCTATTCCTATTTTGCCATCCTTTGTCTTAAAGAATGTTTTCCAATGTAATATTTTTAATTCCCTTGTCATATATATTTGAGTTATTTTCTTAATGGTTGCCCTGGGAATTATGATTAATACCTTAATGTATAGCAACGTTGTTCCAGTTAGTATCAATTTAATTTCAATGGTATTCAAAAACTTTGCTCTCAAATAGTTCCATTCCCTACAGCAGTGTTCCCCAACCTTTTTGGCACCAGGGACATTTCATGGAAGACAGTTTTTCCAGGGACTGGCAGGGAGGTGTTGGTTTCAGATTTATTCAAACACACTGCATTTATTGTGCACCTTATTTCTATTATCATTACATCAGCTCCCTCTCAGATCATTAGGCTATTAGACTTTGGAGGTTGGGGCCCCCTGCCCTACACCCTTTTTGTTTTCTTTTGGTTGTACAAACTAAGTAGTACCCTTATTGGCTGCCCATCTATTTTTTTTAGCAAGTGACACCAAGTCTCATTAATTATCTCCATAACTCTCTGCCGGTCAAGTCCCCCTGGTTGCCACTCTGATCTTACCACTTATTATCATAATTGTACCCTCATGGTTTCTGACACTTGTGTGATGCCATCTGGTTCAATTATTTCTGGTTTGTATTAACGCCATTGCTAATAAGGAAGTCAGTTTTACAACATAGCCTACCATCAGTCCAGCCTGCAAAAGAGCCGCCACTGAACTTCATAGCCAGGCTGGTAGGTTTTCACCAACACATACTTTATTGCTTTTGTAGATGGTGTATCCTCCCTGTCCTCCCGAGGGACAGTCATCTGGTGGGGTTTCTGGTCTTTCATAGTGTATCGACACCAGCATGCTCACTTCCCTGAGTCCTTTTTAAAGCACTGAGATAGCATTATACATAAAATTCACCATTTTGAAGTGTACAGTTCAGTGTTTTTTAGTATGCTCACAAGGTTGGGCAACCATCACCACAATCTATTTTACAGTAATTTCATCAGCCTAAAATGTAACCCTGTGCCAGTTAGCAGTTCACTCCTTATTCTCCCTGACAGCCCCTGGCAACCACTAATTTACTTTCTGTTTCTAAGAATTTGCCTACTCTGGACATGTCATTAAGTGGATGCATACAATATGTAGCCTTTTATGCCTGCCTTCTTTCACTTAGCTTAATGTTTTCAAGGTTTACCCATGTTGTAGCATATATCAGACTCTCTTTCCTTCTTACAGCTGAATAGTATTCCATTTTATGGATAGAGCAAATTTCATTTATCCAGTCATCGTTTGATTAACATTTGGGTTGTTTTCCCTTTGGGGCTATTATGAATCATGCTGCTATAAATATTTGTGTACAAATTTGTGTGTGGACATTATGTTTTCAATTCTCTTGAGAATACATGTAGAAGTGGAATGGCTGGGTCAAACGGTAATTTTATGTTTAACATTTTTAGCAGTTGTCACACTGTTTTTCAAACTGGCTGCACCATTTACATTCCTACCAGCAGTGTATGAGGGTTCCAGTTTTCCCACAACCTCACCAACACTTCATTTTCTTATTGTTTAAATTATACTTTTATTTGTTTATTTTTAGCTGTGCTGGTTCTTTGTTGCTACATGGGCTTTTCTCTAGTTTCAGCGAGCAGAAGTTATTCTCTAGTTGCAGTGTGCGGGCTTCTCATTGCATAGGCTTCTCTTGTTACAGAGCACAGGCTCTAGGGCTTGCGGGCTTCAGTAATTGCATCACGTGGGCTCAGTAGTTGCTGCTCCCAGGCTCTAGAGCACAGGCTCAGTAGTTATGGCACACAGCTTTAGTTGCTCTGAGGCATGTGGGATCTTCCCGGATTAGGGATTGAACCCATGTCTCCTGCAGTGACAAGCAGATTCTTTATCACTTAGCCAACAGGGAAGCCCTCTTTCTTTTTATTATAGTCATTCGATTGGTGTGAAGCGGTATCTTATTGTGGTTTTGATTTACATTTCTGTAAAAATCACTGATATTGAACATATTTTCATATGCTTTTTTATCCATTTGTATATCTTTCTTATTGAACTGTCTATTCAAATATTTGGTCTATTTTAAAATTGAGTTATTTGTCTTATTACTATTAAGTTCATATATATATATGTATATATATATATAAAGTCATTTCAGTCGTGTCTGACTCTGTGTGACCGTGTGGACTGTAGCCTGCCAGGCTCCTCTATATATACATTCTGGATATCAGACTGATATCAGATATATGATTTGAAAATATTTTCTCCTATTCTGTAGGCTGTCTTTTGACTTTCTTGGTAGTGTTCCCTGAAGCACAAAAGATTTTAATTAAAAGAAAAGATTTTAATTTTGATGATCTAAACTTTGATTGACTCTGCTTTGTATCATGTCTAAGAAACCATTGCCTAATACAAAGTCACTAAAATTTATACTTTTTTCCTAAGAGATTTATAGTGTTAGCTCTTACATTTAAGACTATGATTCATTTTGACTTGTGTATTTTGTGAGATAAGGGTCCAAATTCTTTCTTTTGCATGTGGATAGCACCATTTATTGGGAAAAAAAAAACAACCCTATTCCTTCTTCACAGAATATTTTTTTGGTATTCTTGAAAATCCCCGGCCCCATAAATATGTAGGTTTATTTCTGGATTCTCAACTTTTTTTCTTTGATCTACATGTCTGTCCTTATGCCAGTACTACAATAGCTTTGTAATAAGTTTTGAAACTGGGAATCGAATCTTTCACCTTTGTTCTTTTTCAAGAATGTTTTGGCTATTTGGGGTCCCCTACAATTCCATATGAATTTTAGGATCAGTTTGTTAAGTTCTGCAGAAGAACCAAGTGAGATTTTGATAGGGATTACATTCAATCTATGGATCAATTTGGAGCATATTGCCATCTTAACAATACTATGTTTTCCAGTAAATGAACATGGACTATCTTTCCATTAATTTAGGTCTTCTTTAACTTTCTTCAACAAAGTTTTGTAGTTTTCAGTGTACACATCTTGTCAAATTCACCACAATCCATCTTGTTACTCCTTTGGGATACAGTTTCTTTCCTCCCTTATCAGACCTAGCAAGTCCCCAGCTGAGTTATGCTTCCACTTAACTCTATGTATAGACTTTGTGGACAGGAGGGTAGAGGGGGAAGATCCTGAGGAGACACATTTTGTACTGTAGAGTCCTTGGCATTGTCTCAAGCAAGGGGAGTGGATGGCTCTTGATAGAAAAGGGTGGCTCACTTTTTCAGGCTCAGAGGATGAAAAGAAACCTGGGAATGTATGTGTCAGGGTCTCCTTCTTCCTCAACAAAAGCCCTGTCTTTGGACTAGGAGACCTAGTCTAGTTTGTAGTTTAACCTTCTTTGGAGCTTGGCCACATTGATGAGTTAATGTTGTCTGGTCCTTATCTTTCTCTGTGCTCCCTCTGCCGGTTATTAAAGTCTCTTTGCCAAAGAGACTCTCTGGCTTTCACCGTTGGCTTTCAGCTGCCTGCTATCTGCTTGCTCAGCTTTTTTGTTTTCTTCTCCTAGAGCTTCAAAAGAGCTAAGCAATACCCATACAATTCCACTGTCCTTATAGTTACTATTCTCTCCATACATTGCACCAACTAATTAATACATTCTCTTTCACAAGTATGCTATTCCAATTCACCACTGGGGGAAGTGTAAGTAACTAGACTGCTACCTTATGCCAGGGGCTATCTGTGCTCCATTCATCACCAGCAATGTGGTCCTCCTACAAGTCAGGTGGTGATCCAACTCCAAAATCCCATCTTATCATCTACTTTCTCAGGTCTCTCCTTGCTCCAGCTGTGCCAGTTTGGGTTTTCCAGGAAGCAGACTAAGATAATTCAGGATAATTATGAAGAAGGGCTCTTGGGATCAATATCTATGGATTGGAAGGGAAGGAAACAAGACTGGACAGACAGAGATACTGATCTGAGATGCAAACTGGGTAAGCTCAACTAACCCCACTGGGAGCTCTTAAGCAGAAATGGCCCATTGCAGTTGTCCTGCACGGGGCCAATATAGCCAGGCTTCTCTATCCTTCCCTTGATCAGTCCTTGGATTTGGGCCACTTGGGAAAGGGGCATCTCCTTGGGCAAGGTGGCTCTTTGCAGGTGAGGCCAAACCTGAAGGAAATGACCACTGACAGATGCGTGTCAACTACAGTCCTTGTGACTGGGCAAAAGATCCTTCCTTGACGGGCATCTGGTCAATGCATCTCAATGTCCACCACAGTTGTCATGCCAGCAACCTCCTCTCAAACTATTCAGGTTAAAAAAAAGTTAATTGTCCTATGTGTGCAACTTTTTTGTAATCTTGAATGCTTTCAATTCAAAACAAAATATATGAACATACTAATATAAATTAAATGTGACTAAGGAAACGCCTAGAAAAGAGCCTTCTGTTGCCAATACAAAGGAAGGGGAATGGTATTGAAAGATGAAAACTCGTTTGAATGAGCAAAATATGGATCACCAGAAAAGTCAGTGGGAGGTAAGACTAAAAAGGCAAGTTGAGGCTTCATCCTTGCTGATACAACATACTTCAGAATAGAGTAATAACAGGAAGTGCCTATTCATCACAGCTAGACCTGCCTTTAATTTCACCTCACCTCTTCTGAGTAGGTGAAATCTTCTTCAGATTATTGTTAATGGTTACTGTGTTTTATCTCCCTCTTTCTTTTGTTCCTTTCTTCTCCAAGCCCATCATGGAACGTGAAATGTGAAGATGCATGTCTTTGCTCAGCTTCTCATACCGTGATAAAGATTATGTTTAAAATTAATCTCTGAGTCACAGAGCGAGGAGGGAAAGAATCATTTTAGTCTCTTCCTTTTCCCTCCTTCATAATCTGCTGTATGGCTAAATCATTTTTAAAAATCTTTTTCCCTCTTCCCCAAGAATTGTTTGCCTTTTATTTTTCCTTTGGAAATAGTCTTTATAAACCCTCAGAAGCTTCTAAAACTGGAAGAAAATTTTCTTTGCTGAATGGACCACCAGCTAAATTAAAGGCTTCTGTAAGCTGCTTTCATGTAAGTAAATCTTTTTTCTGATAATTCTGACTACTGGGGCCTGTAGAGATTTTACAGAGTTTCTTTTCATCCCTTTCCCACTGTGTCATCTGCTGTACCTGTCTGAGCTTTCCTTTGTCTCTCCTGGGCTGCAGAGAAAGTACTCTGTTTTCCGTGGGAGATGCAGGCAGAGTCTTCTGGCTTTCTGTCTTTGCAGCATGCTCCAGCATGTCTCATGCCTCACTATTTGATCACAATTCTTTGAGGGATAAATAAGCATGGAAGCAATGAAAGCTACATTCTTCAAAACTTTTTTTTTTTTTAACCAATTTACACACTAAACGTTGAAGAAAAGCCCTATCCAGCTAAGTTACTCAAAAAATAAGGAAAAAGTTCTACCTTGGGTAAAGCAGGCACTTAAAAGGAATATCTGTGAAATGAATTGAGTGAAAGAAGAGAGAGAGCTGGCTTAACTTCAGGAAACCATGGTTTAAACAGGCAAGCTTCTGGGTGGAGATATTAATAGCACCCCTTATTTATACAGTCATTTAGCATTTTCGGAGTGCTTTCACACACATTATCTCCTGAGATCCTTAGAACAAGCCTGCAAGGGAGTGAGGCATTTTAACGATAAGATTAAATGACTTGCCTGGACTCTAACAACTAGTAAGTGGCGGAACTGGGGCCAATACCAAGGTCTGCTGACTATTGTTGGTGCCAAAACACTAGATGGATTTTTCCGATTTCAAGGAGGAATCCTCAAGGATTACTAGAGGACTGAAGTTAAAAAATTTCATAGACTGTTTGAAAGTGGGCTCATACAAAAAAATTCACTAGACTGAGATGTCCTTAAGCTCTCCAGAGTAGTAAACAACAAGCAGACCAATCTAAATTGAAGTAAAGATAAATTGCACAAAGCTACGTGAGTGGACAGAAGTATGGCAAATGAATTTCATTCTGTACTGATTTTTGATAATCCTTTTAGGTGGTTAGTCTGAAAGACACTTGAAAGAAGATGAGCTTGGAATTACTTTTTATTTAAAGAAAGAGAACCATGAGTTATTGCTGTTCGCTAAAGTCATATAACAATAATTTCCATGTTAGCCTCTTTGCTAAGAACGTGAAAACAAAACTGAGAGCACTGTTTTGTTCTACATTTGACAAAATGGTAATGAGGCTAAACCTAGTGTAAAGCATCTAATTCTGCCTCAAAACCTTAAAGAGCCTAGTCTATATACCAGGTTAGAGAAAAGAGCAACTAAAATAATCAAAGATTCCCTAAGAAGACAGTTGCTTTAAAAATAGAAAATAAGTGGATATTTGGAGGATATTCTTATTTACCTTTTGAAGTTAATGTCATGGGGGCAATGGTGATATTCAAAAACATTTCATTTTCCACAAAAATTTTATTGGGAGGACACTATATTCAGATACTATGCCCCACACTAGAGTTTAGAGTGAATAAAATGTAGACGTTCACAATCATTGTCAGAGAATAACAGGCTGATGAATCTTTAGTCCAACTCAGCACAGCTTTTCTTGTATTCTTTACGAATTGGCATCAAGTTTACAGTGAAATCTCTTGGGTTTGGTTGGTATGTGTTAGTTGCCAGAGACCAGTCAACCGTGCTGAATTTGCACACAAGTTCTTCAAGCAGCAAGTCTGAAGGACTGATCTCTTCATACCATGTGGAGGATACAGTGAAGTTATTACAATTAATAACCTTTCTCATTAATGTTTAGGTGTTTATCTGGGTCTTACACACACCATCCTTCTCTAAGATCTCAGCATTTCTTCTGAGTTAACAAAACACTGATAGTCCCTGAATGAGAGTTATGTTCCCAAACTTTGATTTCTAATCTAGTTGAAACTGAAAATGCATTTTTCCCAGAGAATGTGACAAATATTGGGTAGGTTCTCAAGCCAACTCTTAGAAGCCCGTTTAGCCCACAAGCAGCTGGACTGCAAGAGGATGAGAACTGTGACCTACAACACTGTTTCCATGGGAAAATGTGCTCCACGGCGGAACAAGGACTTCCTTCCGCCCCCACTTCCTACCTCCATGAGTAGAAGCCGCTGTGTTTACTATGGGACGTGCAGCTCCTGCGAGTGGGCGGCTGGGTGCTGCAGCAGCCTTGGACGCCCGATCCACGGAGCAGAGGCCCTCTCTCACCTCTCCTGCCGTAACCCCGTCGTCAGTGAACAGGATGCAGGCAGGTGGAGTGTCTCTTGGAGACCCCCCACTTTCTCCAGAACAAGGCTATTGGGACTCTTTTGTGGGCTGAGGGGTTCAAAGTTGTCTACCTAATTTCTGAGGCCTCTTATTCAAAGAATAGGAAAAAAGAAAGGTACTAAAATATAAAGCTTTTCTCCTTTCTTTCTGGTCTCTCTTGACTTACAGTGTTTAATTTAGACAGTCAATAATTATAACAAATATTCTAGGTAAGGAAAAATTAAAAACAAGTTGTCAGCATGAATTTTATTGTAAGATGCAAATACAGTTTGAAATACAAATATGAGTGTTTACCTCCTATGTGAAATCACTAAAATGACCCAATTTCTATGTTGCAGCTCTTATGAGCATGTGTTTTGATCTCACCAGAGCAGTGGAAGGCAACTAACCATTAGCAGCAGAAAACTAACTTAACCATTATTTTTTTCACTTCTTGATACACACATTGGACCAACAATCTCTACCTTTGACTTACTGAGGTATAAGAAATGGCTGAAAGGAAAAAGAAATATTTTCGGCCTGGAAGGAAAAGGCAAGCCACTCCAGTATTCTTGCCTGGGAAATCCCGTGGACAGAGGGGCCTGGCAAGCTACAGTCAATGAGGTTGCAGAGTCGGACACGAATGAAGTGACTTAGCATGCATGCAGGTGGTTAACTAATAAGGGGAAGTAACACAAGAAAGGACGTGAAAGGGTTCCTTGATCTTTTGTGTTTCCTAGAATGCCTTCTTTCTGCCTTTGAGGCAAGTTCTGGTTCCAATGGAAACATGGCCTCTCAGAGCTGTCAGCACCCCCACTTATTCAGTTGCAAATGTATCACACCTCGTACTTCCTTGCTTTGTCTCACTGAACTCCAGTGCATTGCGAGTCCACCAGAATTCTGTCCTCACGGGGCACTGAGAAAACTGCACGTGAATGGGGTGGCAAAGAACAGTGGACACGAATTGCATCTATCTCCTGCTCACATGGATGCTCCATTGTCCCATCCAACTGCCCTACAAAACATGAGTTCAAAGATAAACTTACTAGGGATTTCAAGATGGTGAGAGGAGAGTATTAAACCAAACATGGGGTCTTTCTGAGCTTGGGTCCTGTGTAATGCCCTGGATATGGGACCGAATGTCAAAGATGGGGAGTTAGCCTGAGATGGGAATTCACAGGATAGAGCTTCCCAGGATGGGCAAATGGATCTTTTAAGTCTCCTGAGGGTCTGGCCATTTCCTTTCAGAATACCACTCCTAGGGTACTCTTCACTGGAAACAGTGAAGGCTTCAGAAAGGTCTCACAGATGGGTGCTGGCCTCTGGGGATGACATCTTCAGGGAAGGTTGTTCCAATGGTGGTAACTGACAGCTGGCAAAATATGTCAAATAGGAGATGGGACTGTGGCAGGCAGACCTACTGAACAATATTATATACCAGATGATAACTGGAGCACTCAGAATGACCAATGTAAACACAGNACAGATGGGTGCTGGCCTCTGGGGATGACATCTTCAGGGAAGGTTGTTCCAATGGTGGTAACTGACAGCTGGCAAAATATGTCAAATAGGAGATGGGACTGTGGCAGGCAGACCTACTGAACAATATTATATACCAGATGATAACTGGAGCACTCAGAATGACCAATGTAAACACAGCTTCAGCATGTTTCCTTAGAGTTACACATAGTGATTACCTTTTTCCCCAAATGGCAAATAGCTCGACAATTTGGAGTGCAAAAAGGAGGGGAATGACCTTGTGTAATGAAAGCTGCTTTGTCCCCACAGTTCAAAATATTTATCACTCGGTGGATGGGCTAAGGAACAGTTTGTTGAATCTTACTTTAATTTGCATTGATCATGTGCTGGAGGCCCAGATTGTTCTCAAAAACTGAAGATAGCTATAGAAGACTTTGTGATCTCAAGAGTTCATTTCAAAAATGTGGACTATCTCCAGAACTCAGGAGCATCTCTTCTCCTCAGGCTAACAGGGCTCTCAAGATAGGAAGAGGACGGACAGAATATAAATAAGAAAACCCTCAGACCAGATTTCTCTAAAGCCAAGAGTGTCACCATAGCTCTGCTCCCTCTTAAAAAGTGTGTGTGTGTTGCCACAAGAGCTACACTACTGTATTCGTCATTTAATTCTACCATTTCTGCAAATTTATCCCACTTCCAGAAAATACTGACTTCCAAGGCAGATAAATCACAGGGAGGATCCTTTGATTATTTGTTGTTCTTGTAAAATTATCTGAATAGGTATTTCCCAGTATATTTAAGTGGCTAGTTACATAACCATTATTCAAAAAGTAAATGTACAGATTGAGATTTTGTTGCAGAGAAAGCTAGGTTTTATCTAAAAAATGTAAGTAGCTAATGGCATTGCAGCTTTTCTCCAGTTCAGTTCAGTCACTCAGTCGTGTCCGACTCTTTGCAACCCCATGAATCACAGCACGCCAGGCCTCCCTGTCCATCACCAACTCCCAGAGTTCACTCAGACTCACATCCACTGAGTCAGTGATGCCATCCAGCCATATCATCCTCTGTCGTCCCCTTCTCCTCCTGNTTTTTTTTTTTTTTTTTTACAGATACAAGGTGATTTATCAAGGGAAAGAAAAAATAACAGGGGACAAAATAGAGCGATAACAGCTTCAGAGTACTTTTCCGATTATTTGGGTCGTCTAGCCTTGTTATTTTTTAAAGTTCTGGTGGGGTATCCTCTCTCTTGAACGTTGGGGAACTGAAATGGAAAGAGTGGTCTAATTAGAAGATTGAAGGGATCAAACAGGACTGGGCCCTGAAAGGAAATTGCCTGTAGAGTTTCTTCTTAGAATGTCACATATTTATGTTTGAAATATGCTTGCTAATCGGTGGCAGAGACTTTACATTTCTTGAATGGGTAGTTGATCAGACATGTTTAGGCTTGCTATGTGCCAAGGAGCAGAGTATATATGTGCTACATTACTAAGAATTATCTTGTGAAACTTGTAAAATTGCTTATTGGTGTCCTGAATTCAAGAATTGCAGTCGTTTAGGAAATATACCAGATTTGAGCAGGACGTGTTTTAATCACCTAAGAATTACTGTTAGAAAAAGAGCTCTGGGAAATGGAGGATTATTTATAAAAACCTTTATCTATGACCATATTTTGTGGTTTAGTTATTTGCAAAAGAGGATTAAAAATGTTTGCTACTTTCTGTGATTAAGAAAGAATCCAGAGAAGATTGAAGATCAGTTAATTTTGCGATAGAAAAAGTACATGTTCTAATGACAAATGTTAGTACTAAAAGTGTTGCAGCATTTTGCATAAGTTCGTTTAAACATCGTGAGAATTCATAACTGAGAAAATAGTAAGGTTTGCTGACTCAGGGTACATTGCTAAGGGGATGGGGTCGGGTAGGAGGAAGCTTCGAAGTGCTGCAAGTTTTGAGTTGGGTGATGACTCATCCTGCCCACGGACTGCTACGTGGCCCCTTTTTTTTTATACACTGTATTTTTTTTTTTTAATGATAGGCTAAAATGCTCCTGTCTACATTATAATTCTCTCTCACACAGAGGAGCCACAGATTCTCTAAAAAAGTAATGGCTTCTAAAATTGCGTTTTAAAGGGATATCATATATCCTGCAGGTGGAATTTGGTAACATTTGTTGAAAAGAAAGGTAAAATTAATTGCTAGTCAGTTAGGGCATTGAAATATTTGATCCTATGGGTTGGCCAAAAAGTACGTTTGGGTTTTCCTGTAAAATGTTAGGTGAAAACCGGAGGGAACTTTTTGGCCAACGCCACAGCAGTTCCTTGGCTATTGATGAGAGAGGTTTCTTATGGATTTTTTACAGATAGTACTCTTATGGTACAGATAGAAATTAACCTTTTTGTTTTCACTGGTAATGTAAAAGTTAACTTTGTACTATCTAGAAGTTAGTTTGTATTGTAAATGTACAGCAGTGTTTAATCAGATACAGCTCTGAACATGAGCATTCCACTCTGGTGGAATTATATATAGTGCTTTCTCCTTTTTTCTAATCTATATTAATTTAATAGACTATAATATATAATAATTTAATTTAAAAGTTAAAATAGGCACTATTTTTTCATCAGCCCTTTTCTTAGATAAGCTGATTGTACAGTTCCAAATTTAGGATTTACATTGAAATTTGGTAATAAAATATTTTGACTGATTGTAGAAAGCCATTGTTTAGCGGGTTGGCCTAAAATAAGATTGAGAAAAAAGGGGATTGAGAATAACAATGTATTTTAAAAGTGAGAAGAAAAAAAAAAAGTGAGAAGAAAAACTCGCCACTCTCATATTTTTCTTTGTATGTACTGTTTATCTTCTCAGTGATTTATTTGAATGGTTTTATGGGCAGTAAAGTGTATTAATGTGAATTAAATCTTTGAAGAGATTTTGGAAGAACATTGCATGATTTATATAGGGGAACTTTAGTAAAGTTTAATTCAAACTTTAAAATATACTTCCTACTAAAGGAAGTATAAAAATACAAGTATGAAAGTGTTAAAGACTTTCAAAAGCCTTTTAGAGGTTGAACGTGTATTTCCAGTGTGTGTTTCTGTTTTAAGACTGTAGGTAATTACCTGTCATGCTTAATTCAGAATTTATAAACTGGTTGTGTTAGTCTCTCTTCCTTCTATGAGGTATTGACTTCTGAAATGATGATGAGCCTCCTGTTGCAATCCAGTTCTGTGTTTGCATTGCCCGCTTGAATTCTATGTTACTTAGGGCCCCTGTTGAAATAGAACATGCCTCCATAGTAAGTTCTTTGTAGCATTGTTGGCTTCCCACTGTCAGCTCCTTCAGCCTGTTTTGTGGGCTGTTAACATTACCTTATAGCCTGCTGGAGATATGGAGATTTTGGTTGGTTTTATTGCTCAGTCCTGATTGAGACTTTACAAAAACAAAAATGTTATTGTAGTTACTGTTTTTTTTACCCCCCTTGGGAGTTGCTTTTCATGTGGAACTGCTGCCTTTAAAGTAATAGTGGCATGGGCAGAGTCCACCAGTGTTTTTTTTCCTTCTAAACTGCATATTTGGAAAGTGTAGTGTATCCCCTTTGATACTTTTTAAAAGGTTTCTCTTACATAACATGTCCACCTTTTAAATCCATTTCTGAAAAAATATACAGAGATTGTAGCAAATGACATTTTCCCATTTTCATTTAAATTTGATGTCTTTTTCATAGGGGGAAAAATTTTATTTCAGGAAAGAGACTGTCTCTTCAGAATGTGAGAAATCTATGTGCATTTAATTCTGTACAATCATAAAACTATAAAATGTTAGTTTTTACAGAGGGGTCATGGACATTTTATCTTCCCCCAGGTACGTCATTTGACTGCTCAAGAAACTGAGGCCCAGAATGATCTAAAATCTTGGTACGTTGTGATTTCTGGACCGGTAGTATTAGCATCATTTGGGAATTAAATGCAGAATCCTGACCCCATCTCAAGACTTATTTAGAAGCTACATTTAACTAGATTCCCAAGTGACTCAAACGCATGTTCATTTCTGGAAACACTGCTAAGTGATGCATACGTAAGCTGCTCCGCTGATTAGTAACTGATTTGGAAAACTCAGGTCTTCTGAGTGGCTCTTTCCATTGACTCCTAAAAAACATCAAAAGGAAGATTGAGAATCTAATCACTGTCCAGTAGAACTTTCTGTGATGATAGAAGTATTAGTATCTTACTCTGTGTTGTCCAGTGAGATAATCACTAGCCACATGACAGTTGAGCATATGACAGGTGGCTAGTATACCCAAGGAACTGAATTTTTAATTATATGTATTTCTAATTAATTTATTCTTCACTGCATGAAGTTAGTGGCTACTGTATCGGACAGCACATATTTAGATGATCTTTGCCCACATTAAGTTTAAAATTATTTAAGCTGTAATTTAATAACTGATTAGGCTTAATTTGGGGTTCTCTGATGGCTCAGATGGTCAAGAGTCTGCCTGCAATGTGAGAGGCCCGAGTTCGGTCCCTGGGTTGGGAAGATCCCCTGGAGAAGGAAATGGCAACCCACTCCAGTATTCTTGCCTTGAAAATCCCATGGATGGGGGAGCCTTGAAGGCAACAGTCCATGAGGTCACAACAGAGTCGGACAGGATTGAGCAACTTCACTTCACTTAGACTNGTTGGGAAGATCCCCTGGAGAAGGAAATGGCAACCCACTCCAGTATTCTTGCCTTGAAAATCCCATGGATGGGGGAGCCTTGAAGGCAACAGTCCATGAGGTCACAACAGAGTCGGACAGGATTGAGCAACTTCACTTCACTTAGACTTAATTTAATAATTTCTTCCTAATTTACAAATTGGAGTGGTGGTAGGTTTCTAACTACCTACACCCCTAAAATGCCTAGATATTAGTTTAGTAGTTATTATAAAGCAGTGCCAATTTTCTGATATACTACTGTGTTCAATAGTGTAGATAATCTAAGCTGCAAGAATATCTATTTCCCCAATTGTCTCAATCACTTGGATTTAAAAATATTAAAAATAACCTGTTAGGGACTTCTCTGGTGGTCCAGTGGCTGAGACTCCACACTCCCAAGGCAGGGGCCTGGGTTCAGTCCCTAGTCAGGGAACAAGATCCCACATGCCCCAACTAAGAGTATGCATGCCACAGCTGAAAATCCCAAAGGCTGTAACTAAGACCTGGTTTGGCCAAGTAGGTAAATATTTAAAATAAATAACCTGTTAAGTAAATGTTCCTTAATTATCTTATGGATAGCATTGAGGGGACAGTTTATACCTCTGGCATAATATCTCCAGGTTTTTTGGCAGTTGTGGGTAGCTGCCAGATTGATCTGCCTTTTGTTGTGTTATTTCCAGGTGTAGAAACATTGAGTGGTTCTTAATCTTCCACTTTATGCAGTGGGAAGATTCTAACCCTAGAGTAAGTCAGAGTGACCTGTGTCCAAATATTGCATTATTTTGGTGAACTTGCTTTATCTTTTGGTGCAAAGTGCTCTTGTTTGTAAAATGAGACTTAAAAGGCAGTGGTTCTGAGTAACAGAAATAGTTTTTTACTTAGAAAATGTGTGTGTGTAGTCATGTCCGATTCTTTGTGAACCCATAGACTGATAGCCCTCCATTCTCCTCTGTCCATGGAATTTTCTGGTCAAGATTACTGGAGTGAGTTGCCATTTCCTTCTCCAGGCGAGCTTCCTGACCCAGGGATCAAACCCACATCTCCCACTTCTCTTGCATTGTAGGTGATTCTTTAGTGCTGAGCCACCAAGGAATCCCCACTTAGAAAATGCCTGGCACTTAATGGGCACTCAGTAAATTTGAATTACCTTCCCTTTCCCTTGTTCTGAGCTTCTTACAGCCTGTATTTAATTTTATGTTTAAAATTCTAATTTTAAATCTTGTTGGTTCCCACCAATTACGTGGCTTTTTGCCTTGCTTCATTCATATATATCCTTAGTACATTCCTCAACTTGTGCTCTGAATTCCTTCGCTTGATCTTTTTTTTTTTCAAAGAATTTTTTGATGTGAACCATTTTTAAAGTCTTTATTGAACTTGTTACAATATTGCTTCTGTTTCACGTTTCTGTTTTCTGGCCAAGAGGTATGTGGGATCATAGCTCCCTGACTAGGGATGGAAGCATCACCGCCTACATTAGAAAGTGAAGTCTTAACCACTGGACCTTCAGGGGAGTCCCATTCTCTTAACTTCTTAAGGACTTGTCTCTTGCCTGCCTCATGAATTTTGCCCCTTCTATTGGACTGTCTTTGAAAAAGTGAAAAGTAAAAGTACCAATTCAACTCTTTGCAACCCCATGGGCTGTAGCTCTCCAGGCTCCTCTGTTCTTGGAATTATCTAGGCAAGAATACTGCAGTGGGTAGCCGTTCCTTTCTCTGAGGGATCTTCTTGACCTAGGGATCGAACCTGGTATCTTTATTGATATACAAATGTGCTTATATAGCTATACTAAACAGTATCCACTAGCCACATCTGGCTATTAAAACAAAAATTACCAATTCCTTAGTCATGCTAATTACGTTTTACTTGCTTGGTATCCATGTGTCGCTATTGGCTTCTGTACTGGACAGTGTAGATACAGAGTAGAAATCTCTTAAAACCCTCTCCTGATTCCACATTTTTCTCTTCTAGCTATTGCCTCATTTCTCTAGTCCACTTTCAAGCATATTTTCAAGAACTGTCTTTGTGTTCTCGTTCCACTTTGCTTTGTTCTTCAGCTCCAGACTTCTGTCACCATCTCACCATTGAAGGTGCTCTAGTCAGGGTTACCAGCAATACCATTTACCAAATCCATCTTAAAGGATCTGACAGCAGCATTCAGTATTGTTAACAGTTTCCTGCCTATTCACCTGCTTCTCTTAGTTTATGGGGCACATATTTTTGTTTTCCTCCTACTTCACACCTTGTCATACATTAACAGGCTTCTTTCTCCTCTCCTGCCTCTAAATATTGGCATATCCCAGAGGTTGATCCGGGCTTCCCTGGTAGCTCAGCTGGTAAAGAATCCACCTGCAGTGTAGGAAACCTAGGTTCAATTCCTGGGTTGGGAAGATCCCGTGGAGGAGGGCATGGCAAACCACTCCAGTATTCTTGTCTGGAGAAACCCCATGGACAGAGGAGCCTGATGGGCTACAGTCTGTGGGGTCGCAAAGAGTTGGACACAACTGAGCGACTAAGCACATGGAAGTTGGTCCTGGACTTTTTTCTTCCCCTTCTCTTAGTTCTTTCCATAGATGATCTCATTCAATTTAGTTTTTAAAATATTGTCTACATGTGAATAATTATCAAATATATGTTTCTGGTTTAAATACCTCACCTGAATAGACTTAATGTGTCCAAAATAGAAGAACTCCTCTTATAGTGTTATCCAAGTCTCCCCCATCTCAGTAATTGGCGCCTAGGAGTTATGCTTAAAACCTGTGTTTTCCTGTATCATCCACCATATCTAATCCATCGCCAGGTTTTCTTGGTCTCCAGAATATTCGGGTTGTCCACTTTTTCTTCCTCATTTCTACCAGCCTGGTCTCAGTTGCCATTATCTCATGTGGCCTGCTGAAATAGCTTTTAACTGGTCTCCGCTTTCACTTGACCATCTTCAATGTATTCTCCTCCCAGTAGCTAGAATTATCTTGGAAACATGGAGATGCATGCCAGTTGTCTGCTTAAAATTCTTCAATAGCTTTCTTAGTTATAAAATTCAGACTCGTGCCTCTTGTTCGCATCAGTCCCTGCTCCCTTTACTAAGGACGCCGTCGGTACACTGGCTTCTTTTCTTTTCCTCCAAAATTCCAAGTTGCATCCTGACCTAGATTGTATTTGCTTTCCCCTCTGTTTGGGATCCTCTTTTTCCATCTCTTAGTAGTGCTGCTTCCATCTTACTATTCAGGTTTCAGCATCTTAGATGGCCATTTCCAAGCCACTCCATCAGAGCACTTGGCCAAACCTGAAGTGATACTTACTTGTTAGTCCTTTTCTCATTAGCGTGTCAACTGTTTAGAGCAGAAGAACCTTAATTGTCTTATTCTCCACTGTGCCATAGAGCAGTGCTTGACACATGCCAAGTGCTCAGTAAATTTTTGTGCACCTATAAAATGTTTGGCTCCCTTAAATTTCTGAAGGGAAAAAGTATGTCAAAGATTGCATTGTAGTCATTGTAACATGATTCTGAACTGAGTTTTTTTTTTAGCTCTCTGTACATTATTAGTACAGTTGCAAAAACTTAAATGGGATCTGAGTATTAGATGGTGTCAATTTTCTGATTTTGATAATTGTATTCTGGTTATGCGGAAGAATGTCTTGTCTATAAGAGACATACTAGGGTTGGGAAGGCAGGTATAGTGTACTTGTCAATAAATTACATTACCGGTAGAAAAAAGATCATGGGCTTTGGACTGAAATGTGAGGTTCAAATTCTGGCTCTCAGTGTGTGTGACTTTTAATGCGTTATTTAAATTCTCTAAAAATCTCAGGACCCATTTTGCAGTATTATTAGGGGAATTTAGTGTAAGAGTAGTATGCTTCACACATAATACATTCTTATGCTTGCTGTTGTTCTATATTAAAAAAAATCTCTTCTCATGTTCAGTGCTGTGACTTCCTTTATAATACAAATTTTTCATTAATTGCTTTTATAAAAGCTGGTAATGTAAGATAAATATGTACCAGATGGTGTTATTTATATCCTCAAGTTAAAACTTTTTGAACTGTATTCCATAATGTAGTTTCAAAATTCTTAAAAACTGTATACATTTAAGTTAAAAAGTAGAGCCTCTCAGAATTATTTCAATTAAAATATGTGGGAAAAAATAATAAAATATGTGTCTTTGTCTTGAGTAACATGATAAATTTTTATCTTCTTTGAAAGTGTCAGTGAATCTGTGGTATTTAAATGCTAATATATTAGTTTGTATTATTATTGATGTAAAAGTGTCAGTGAATCTGTGGTATTTAAATGCTAATATATTAGTTTGTATTATTATTGATGTAAAAATACACAAAAACTGCCTAGCAAAATAAATCATTACTTATAATTGGTGATTTATTTAGTTTTCTCTTTTTCTTTCCCTTCACTCCCCTTGATGGGATATTATTAAGTAAACATAATGACCAAAAAGGAACTTCCCAGGTGGCTAAGTGGTAAAGAATACACCTGCCAGTGCAGGAAGTTCACGAGATGTGGATTCGATCCCCTGCAGAAGGAAGTCCATTATTCTTGCCTGGAAAATTCCATGGACAGAGGAGCCTGGCACGCTACAGTCCATGGGGTCACAAAGGAGTCGAACATGACTCTTGACTAAAACAACACATACGGCAATAACAGATGACCAGAAAGGGAGAAGGTGTTTAAGGATGACCCCTGAGCCTTTTTATTTTTTCAGTGTATTATTTTCACAGTCTATTTTAAATAATATAAACTACTTCACTAACACTGCAGAGCTTAAGACCGCATGATTCAGGTTACCCTCTTGTAACACACTGTGCTCTTATGTTTTACTTATACATATGCTGTAACCCCAATACATTACTGCTTTTGCTTTAAACAATTAATAGTCTCTTAAAGACATTTAAACATGTGGATTGGGTTTTTGAAGTATGTTTCCTTCGATGTAGACTTCTGGGCTGGTCGTTTCTTTTGACACTTGAGAGATGATGTTCTGTTGTCTTTAGCTTTTGTGTTTGACAGCCTTGTTCCTATTGTTTTTCCCTAGTATATACTTTTTTCTTTTTCATAGTTACTTTTAAGAGTTGCTCTTTACTAGGACTTCCCTGGTGGCTCAGATGGTAAAGTGTCTTGCTTNTCGTTTCTTTTGACACTTGAGAGATGATGTTCTGTTGTCTTTAGCTTTTGTGTTTGACAGCCTTGTTCCTATTGTTTTTCCCTAGTATATACTTTTTTCTTTTTCATAGTTACTTTTAAGAGTTGCTCTTTACTAGGACTTCCCTGGTGGCTCAGATGGTAAAGTGTCTTGCTTACAATGTGGGAGACCTGGGTTCGATCCCTGGGTTGGGAAGATCCTCTGGAGAAGGAAATGGCAACCCACTCCAGTACTCTTGCCTGGAAAATCCCATGGAGAGAGGAGCGTGGTGGGCTGCATTCCACACAGTCGCAAAGGGTCGGACACGACTGAGCAACTTCACTTATTCCCACTCTCTAACTTTCAACAGTTTATCATGTGCCTACATATGAGTTTCTTTGTATTTATCCTGCTTGCAGTTCATTGACCTTCCAGGTCTGTGAGTTGATGTCTTTATCAGTCTGGGGAAGTTTTTGTCCATTGTCTCATCACATACTTCTTCCCTGTCAGCTTTGTAAATCATGTCAGCTTTCTGAACTACTTTTCAGCCTTGCTGCTGGCTCTTTGGAGTGCTTGGACATTTTCTTTGATTTCCAGTACCACCTCAGGTTTTCTTTACGTCAGATTTTTGCCCATTTTCTTAGGAAGAATATTTGCCTTATATTCAAGAGTGCCTTTGAGGGATTTATCTCATACTTCCTGTCTTGACCTCCACCTTGAGAGGGGCATCTGTCTTGGACAAAATGGATGCCCATATGCTTCATGAGGTTTTCTCTCAGCTTTCCTGATTTGGTTTCAGACTTGCACTCTTAGTGAAGACCCATGGGAAAGGATTGGTAGTTAGGGCTTGTAACTGTGCTTCCTCTGAAATCTAATCTGTTACCTGAACTCGCGTGCAGCAAATATCATTGTTTATAAATTTGACTGGTTTCTTCTTCGTCCTGTTAGTGGAAAATATCTTGTTCTCTTGCAACTTTATGAGAAATGAGAATAGCCATGGTCTTTTGTATTAGGAAGGGCTTGACATTTTCTAGAGTTTAGAGTTCTTTGCATCCTTAGCTTTCTGATGTATTTCTTAATTACAGTTCTGTAGCTTATTCAGTTTATTGTGGTTTATCAGGAGAGAGTAATGGTGTCTTGCAACATGCTGCATTTTAATCAGAAGTGGATCCTGAGTCTTTCACTAAACTTAAAATTTTGGAGCTAGAAGAGATTGTAGAAATCATGGAGTTTAGCTACATCACTTTCCTGATGAGGAACTGAGACATAGTAGTATGAGAGGCTTTGATTACGAAGCTAGTTTAGCCACAGATCCTGGACTAAAGTTCTGATCACTTTAGTTCATGTTTCTTTGTTTTTAATATGGGGTTGGTGACATCAGATGAGAAGTTTTCAACAGTATCAGACTGTCATGTGACTCTGATGAGAGACTTATGCTATTTTTTTCTTTTTTTTAAATTTGGCTGCATCAGGTCTTCGTAGCGGCTTACAGGCTCTAGAACTCAGGCTCAATCATTATGCCTGGGCTTCATTGCTCCATAGCATGTGGAATCTTCTGAGACCAGGGATTAAACCTCTGTCCCCTGCATTTGAAGGTAGATTCTTAACCACTCGATCATCAAGGAAATCCCTACTTACACTATTTTCTATCTCACAAGCTTTCTTGTTTAGGTTTGGAAAAAATGAGAAACAAAGGAGAAAAAATATTTCAGAAAAGCTATATGCCATTCTGAATAATTTTGTTTTAAATTGGGCACACTCTTAAGTAAGCATGTGATTGTCTCCGTTTGATGGGGATCCAGACATGTTTTATGTGGCCTTGCACAGTGGGACCTTCTTCAGACCCTCACCAGGGTTAGCTCAGAAATGACAGCTGTTGTATTTGATGCCAGTCTGGAAAGCTGTGGTGCTTTTAGATTCTCCTAACATGGGATAAAGAACAGTACAATCAGAGAGTACAGGCATGATCTTCCATATCTTCACAATACCTACCTGCTAGGCTAGCAGGACTTTTTACAGAGTCCTGCTCATCTGGTTATATAGGAAACTGCTTAAGTGGTACAGTCCCTCTCCACTACCTCAGCAAAACAAACGAGGAGCTATAACAGGGCTAACGTCTTTCTGTTTCTTCAGTCCAACTGGGTTGAAATCAATTACTTTCTTTGTGCATTGGCAGACCTATATGCTCACCATAGGGTGAGGCTCCTGGGCCAGTGCCTGGAAAGGAAAACATCATCTCTGGAATTACCACTGATGTTCCCACATGGTAGGTCAGAATGTGATCAGATTCTGAAAAAATTGAGGGTAGAGCTTGTGTTCTCCAAAGCTTTCTCCTGCCAAGTAGAATATGTTATTTACATTAATTCATTCAATAGTGTTTAAGGTGCCTACCATCAGGAACTATGCTCAGAAAATGTCAGTAAAAGGTACTTAGTCCCTTAAAAATAGAACTGCAGCAAGGGGAAAGGGAGTGGTGCCCTAGAAAATGAAGATTAGAGGATTTGAAGATTAGAGGGTAGATTAAATGAGATTGGGGATGGATGGCAAAAGACAAAGGAAGGAAAATGCTATAGAAAAGAGAAAGCAAGCCTAGTGGGACAGAGAGAAGTCTACTACAGTGGAATCTACTCTAGGAGTACGGGCTCCATGAGGCTTTTTTTTTTTTTTTAACTATTTTGATCACTTCTATACCTTAATACCTAAGACAGTGCCTGGCATTTGATAAGCACTCAAGGTTTTGTTGAATAAAAATGTAGTGGATGGATGGAAGAATTGAAACAAACAGTGAAAGCTCTTAAAAACTGCTTCTGGGCCATTTTGGGATTTGCATTTCCTTACTGCATTGAAGTTGGTGCCACCATGTGACCTGCTTTGGTCAGTAAAACATGAGAAGTGAAGTGTATGATTTGTTGGATGAAGGTTTACGAATCAGTGAGGCTGTCCAGGTGGATCGGTGGTAAAGATCCTGCCTCCCAGTGCAGGAGATGCGGGTTCCATCCCTGGATCAGGAAGATCACCTGGAAGACATGGCAACCCACTCCAGTATTCTTGCCAGGATAATCCTTAAGACAGAAGAGCCTGGCAGGCTACAGTCCATGGAGTTGTGAACAGCTGGATGTAACTGAGCACGCACGACGTTACTTATCAGTGAGATATTCTCATTTCTTTCCCTCTGGCACACTGAGTGGCTGCGATAGAGGTGGTATAGCTCCTTCAGGAGTTTGGATAACAGCTATGTTTCACTTGTTGCATGAGCCAGACTTAAAAAGTCTTTTTACTCATTGAGGTTTGGGGGTTATTTGTTACTGTAACGCTGTATAACCTGTCTCTCGGCTACTATAGAAATTTGTATTCATTTTTGTTTGGTTGGAATCGTCAGATTTCCAAAGGTACTTGAAGAAGAAGGCTGCCCAAGTGTCTTCTGCTTATATATTTGCCCCAGTGTTTCCTCGCCATTGGTTAGGAGAAGAGTCTTAGAAATGATGGCTCTGGCAGGAGGAAGATAGGAAGGGGTTGAAGGGTTAATATAATTATTTTAAATTTTCCAGCCATAAATTTGTAGATGGGATTGTGTTTGTTTAATGTTAATTTTATAGCAATTTCAATCACAGTTCCACCATTCTGGGTGTCCTGCTGTATTAAGTGGGAGCAAAAACTAGTCAAGTTAGAAAATTGTACTGTGCTTTCATAGGTCATAGACTTTTAGAATTGGAAGGGTCTTTAGAGATTGTGTGACTAGTTTATCTGGTCTGTAAAGTTCTGATATTCCAATGTGAGTACCTAGAGTAAATAGCAACTAGATATGAGCATCAAAATAAACATATGACGTTTATCTTATAATGGCCTTTTAAATGGTTGAAGTTCCTAATGTTAAAATGCATTTAGGCAAAGGTTCAGACAATTTAATAACAGAAGTTAGGACTAGAAGAGAAGTTTTTAAAAAACTGGTTACTTTGTTAGAAGCTTATGTAAGCATCCATCTTTGAAAGTCTGTCTCTGTAGCTAATGGTAGTTACTGATAGCAGGCAAAAGCCCCTTCGGCTTTGATGCTTAAGTGTTAAGTTCCTCCCTCTCACACCGAGTTCCTGAGATGATTCACTGACACTGGTTTGCACTTCGGACCTCCTTGAGGCCCAGATCCTCAGAGGGGTCCCTGATAACTGAGGGCCACCCTGCATTAGGAGTAAGAGCTTTGTCAGGAATGCCTATAAGCAAGCAGTTAAGCTGTAGTCTTTGGCCTTCTCTGCCCTGGAAGCTTAGTAGCTTTGATGAGAGCTTGAGAACATGATCTTAGGGAAGGGTGAATTTGCTATAACAACACCTCTCTGTGCCAGGGTTAGGAAACAGTCCTAGGTGAATGTAAGTAGAGCTCAACCTTTCCCTTCTCTCCAAAAGTAACTGAGCTTTGGCTGAGATGTGAGGCTGGCTGAATGCCAGTTAACTCAGGTTACTCAGTTGACCCTGGAGAAGAGCTAACTAGGCAAGAGCTGGTGAGGGGTGGGGGTAAGTGAGTGAGTGAATGTGATCAGGCCAGATGACCCAAGTCAGCATTTAACCTGAGAAGCAGCAGAATAGAAGATGGAAGAGAATGTCAGGCAAATAACCTTTATATTTAAGGCCCTCACCTCAAGCTTTGTACTTGCTGACACTGACCAAGTTGTTCCTGGATAAGAAAGGAAAAAATGGAATTTCTGTAGAACGTGGAAATGAGGCTGCTGCTGCTGCTGCTGCTAAGTCGCTTCAGCCGTGTCCGATTCCGTGTGACCCCATAGATGGCAGCCCACCAGGCTCTCCCCTCTCTGGGATTCTCCAGGCAGGAACACTGGAGTGGGTCGCCATTTCCTCCTCCAGTGCATGAAAGCAGAGTGAAGTTATTCTACTGTGTTTTTTCTTTCTTTCTTTTGTGTGTTATGACTTCATACACTTAGGCCTGACTCAGTACCTGCATTTCTCTTGGTGATGGAGTGAGCTAAGTGACAGAAAGCAGGAAGCAATTTAGGGAAGAACAACATTTGGGAAGAGGCAACATTTGTGGCTAATGTAGTTTCAGGGAACTATCTTGTAAGTGTTGGAAGCTGGTACTCAGCCTTGCTACACAGATAGCTTTTACTTCTATGTTATGGTGAATCACTAAAAGAAGACCAGAGAGCCAACTTCATTCTTATAAATCATTCTCTGCACTTCATTTTTATTTACCAATTTGTTAAAAAACAAAGCAACATCAGCTTATCTAATTAAAACTTAACTGATGATCTCTTTCCAAGCAACACAGTATTAGCACTCAGATTAGTAGGAATGGGAAACATTTGGAGACATAGAAATTAAAAAGGTGGTGGGAAGGGTCATTTTAAAGTTACTGTCCTCTCTTGGTTTTCCCTTTCCTCCCTTGAAGTGTGTAGAAAGTGCAAAAGGAAGAACTGCAGATCTTGAGTCTGAGCCTTGAACTTTGCTTTTATGAAGTTAAACATGATAGATGGTGGAGAAAATGGTATAAATGAGGCATTTCTACAGGTCGTTGAGGTGGATGGAAGATGCCCTGACCAGTAATCTGCTGATCCATTTTCATTGCAGTTGCGTGCCCAATGACTGCCTGGTGGATGTGAAAGATGGAAGTGATTGGACAAGATGAGGATTTGAAATCTAACTGCTGTAAGGGCCATAGTGATAAGGAAGAAGCTGTTTTCATGTTCACTAAGGAGGAGCATGGGAGGCCTTTGGCTTTTTATGGCTTCCAGAGGCACATATCCTGACTGCTTTAATTAGATCAGATCACCCAGTGTCTAGGCTCTCTCAGCATCCTGTACTGCTTTTTCCTTCTGCATTCCCTTTTTTCCTGTTGTTTGTATCCAACTGTACTATAAACTTCATGAGGGCAGGGGTCTAGCCTATTTTTACTTGGCATTTTATCTGCAGTGCTTAGGATGCTGACAAGTACGTAACACAATTAGCAAATACTTGCTGAATGGAGGGGACTGAATTGGAAGCATTTACTAGATCCACTTTGTCATACAGAGGTGTGGCATTACCTCCAACTTACTGATTAAGGTGGGCTTACTTTTCAAGCTCCTGGATGAAAAGGTGCTAAAAAGCTTTTGGTCTGACAGATACTGAAGGACTTTGAAGAACACTCCTCACAGAGCAGTGAGGCAGCTACTCAGGCGAGTACTCCCCAGCCCTTCCTCCGCCACTGCGCATCCCAGTTTTTCAGTTGGTACAGTCCTCACTGTCTGTTGGAATTACAGTTTAGTTGATAAATATTAATTCTTTCGTTAGATTGTAATCTCATATTTCTGTAAAGTTTGCTCAAGGCTTTCAGTATAGGCATCATCTGAGTCTGTAGTGAGAACTCTGCAGCTCTCAGCCTAGGCACAAGCTCTTATCTTCCCTGAAATGAATTTTTACCCATTCTTTACCCCTGTAAATGATGACCAGTGTCTTTGAGATTTCTGAAAGGGCATTCTCATCCTTACATTTGTTTCTGGTCTGTAATGCTTCTTGGTCTCACTGAGATTGAAAGGGGGCCGATATGGATGGAGGTCTTGAGTCTTCAATTCATCCTCTGAATGGAATTTCTACTGTGGTACTCTTCTCGTAGATGAGAGTGGTGGTGTTTTAGCGAAGCGTTATTTCTGCTTGTCTCTGATTGCTGTGTTAGTGAACTAGAAGCTTATGAGAGTACTTAGAGGTTTTAGTATTCTTATGTCAAGTCTGTTAAACAGACTTAAAAATGTACATTTATCAAAAACTTAAAACTTGACTGAGCTTTAAGGAATTGTCTACATCAGGGCAAGAGGGGTCATTTACTTACTTTCTGAGTTATGCGTATTATCATTTTCTTTTTGACACATTTTTATTTTTTGTATTTATGGATCTCTCAGAATTGAAGATTTGCTCAGATTGAAGCATATGCTGTTACCTTATTTTATTTTTCAGGATCATATATTTCCACATGTGAAGTATATAGAAATATGAATGAAGCAGACAGGGAAATAAGGTAGATTCCTCTGTTGTATAGAAGCTTCACCACTTGAAATAGCAGATGTGTTTGGTCCTAGCAATTCTTAAGCCACACCTGAAGGTGATTGGAAGTTGTCGTGTCTTCAGGTTCAGAATGGACGGCTTTGTTTCATTCACTGATAAGGTTTTCCTGCCTTTAAATAATTATAATTAGCTCTTTGAACCAAGGATTATTGCAGCTGTCCTGTTTCCAGTCCTTTCAGACTCATTGAGAAAATAGCATTGTATATGCACCTATACTAGCTTTAAGGTCAAAAGTCAGCAACAGGAAGCCTTCCTGTTTAAGGGTTTAGACTGTATTACATGCTTATAGGCATGTATTAATATGTTTAAATGAGCTACTACATTGGTCTCCTAGTTGGTTCTGGAACATGAAATAAATGCTCATCTTAGCGTATTTATTTATGCCTAATAGCTTTTTGATGTTTTTACTTTTTTCCAATATTTTATGATAAATTTATTTTATTTTGATTTTTTAAAACTTTTAATTTTATATTGGAGCCCCCTCTGTCTGTAACAATTACTTCCACATAACATCCTTAAGGCCCACCCACCTCCTTACTTTCTACCTTAGAGCTTTGCTCCAGTAACACCTTATCAGAGAGGCATTTCCTCACTACCCTCTTTGTCTCTTTTCTCTATTTTATTTTTCCATACCACTTACTGCCATCTAATATGTGTTTTGCTTTTTTGTCTGCCTGCGTTTCCTCCTATAATATGAACTCTTCATTTACATTCTGCCTAACTCTATAACATTCTAATAATTTGTCATACTTCAGTTGTTTTTTAAAAGTAACACATTAAAGATTGTTTGAAGCATGCTGTGTAATCCCCCTATCCCATTCTTGTTTCTTCCTTCATTCCTAAGGTGATTATTGTCTTTAATTTGTTATTTATCAATTTTATGTTTGTCTACTTTTTGCTACATCTGAATGTACCTTAAAATAGCTTTATTTTGCATGTTTATCCACCTGCTATAACTAGTTGCAGCATGTATATTTCTGTATGCAGTTTGCGCTTTAAATTTAGTGTATATTTGATGATTTCTGCCATCTTCATTTTTACAATTATATAGTAGTTCACTGTATGACTATAACTCATTTATTCTTATTGTTGAAAGTTTAAGCTGTTTTTGTTATTTTGCTATTCCAAAAAAAAATGAACATCTGTATATCCATTTGCAAGCACTTCTCTAGGGAATTTTCCTTGAAGAAAAGTTGCCAAGTCATAGGTATGATATTTATTTATTTACTTATGTATTTACTTATGCCAAATTGCTTTTTGATGTTCTTACTCTTCCCTAATATTTTATGATAACTTTATTTTAATTTTTTATTTTTATTTTAAATTGGAGTATAACTGATTAGTAATGATGTGATAGTTTAAGGTGGACAGCAAAGAGACTCAGCCATACGTGTACATGTATCCATTCTCCCCTAAACTCTCCCCTCCTGTCCTGGCTGCCACATAATGTTGAGCAGAGTTCTCTGTGCTGTATAGTAGGTTCTTGTTGGTTATCCATTTTAATTATAACATTTTGTATACACGTCAATCCCAAACTCCCTAACTGTCCCTTGTAAACTCTTACCATTTTTGTAGGAAAGTTCCTGTTTTTCCACATTCCTCTTCAGACTTGATATTTGAAGTTGAGACACTTCATTCAAACTATTTTTCCAATCTGAAATATCATCTTCATGAAGTAATTTGATATTTTTGATCATCAGTGAAGTTAAACATTTTATAGGCTTTATTCATAGGTTTATTCACGTTTAAGTTCACCCCTTTGTAAGTGAACTTATGAAGTTCACCTTGCAAGTTTAAGAGCATGTTTGGCAAATTTCTTATTTGTACTGCTACATTTTTGTTCATTAGGTATTGTCAGACATTAACTCTGTCAGGCAGAGTTAATAAACATGCCCTTTAATGAACTAACACTTTAAGTTATTTTGTATGTATTTTTAGAAAAATGTTGCAAATGCTTTACTGAAAAATTCTAAAGAATTCTGTAAAAATATTATGAACTTTTCCTTTGCTCATTGGCATTTAAGAAATTATACAACCTAATGACCTAGATCATACAAAGAATCTAGTATGGTGAGGTCTGGAGCCTGAGTCAATACATGTGAATTGCTTACAACATAGGTAGCTATTTTTGATTGAGGGTAATCTTTCCATTTAGTGACGTATGTAACTTTAATACACCACCAGTGGAAGCTTATAGCTAAATGCCCAGTTTGTGTCATTTTATAAAGTTGATTAAAAGAGCATTTCCTGCAGTGGTGACTCTTTTCCTTCTTTTTTCTCATCCTCCAGGTTGTATCAGAGTAAGATGGACGGTAGCTTTGATTGTGATTGTGGTGAGCTGGAGCCACCTGATCACTAACAAAAGACATCTTCTGTTAACCAACAGCCACCAGGGCTTCCTGTTGAAATATACAGCAACAGAGGAAGAAAAGAAGCAAAACGGAAATAGCGCTTACCAGCACCTTAGAATGATGCTGCTCAGGACCAGTCCAACACTGAATGTATCTGCACTGTGAGGAGAATGTTCATAGAAGCCTATTGTGTGCATATTTATTCACATTTTTGTTAAATGTTAAATCCTTCAGCACAGTAAATCTGAGTGCATAGTATGTCATTTCATTCCGTTTGAGTTTCTTGAGTGTTTTCTTTAAATGTCTGCAGAGTTGCTGTCCCTTTCTTGAACTATGAGTACTGCAGTCTTTTTAATTCTCAGTATGAGTAGAGCTTTTTGAGCTTTAAATCTAAGGGGAACTCAATAGGCCTGGTTGGCATATGCAATGAGCATCAAGAAAACATCTTGCTGTGGACGCAGAATTATTTTTTTCTCCCTTTTTAAAAGATCTTTCCTTTTGATGCCAGTTTTCTTCCTTGTTCACACAAGTTCAACAATTTGAAAGGAAAAGCCAATAGTAAGGGTTTCAAAATGGCAGAGAAATTTGAAAGTCTCATGAACATTCATGGTTTTGATCTGGGCTCTAGGTATATGGACTTAAAACCATTGGGTTGTGGAGGCAATGGCTTGGTTTTTTCTGCTGTAGACAATGACTGTGACAAAAGAGTAGCCATCAAGAAAATTGTCCTTACTGATCCCCAGAGTGTCAAACATGCTCTACGTGAAATCAAAATTATTAGAAGACTTGACCACGATAACATTGTGAAGGTGTTTGAAATTCTTGGTCCTAGTGGAAGCCAGTTATCGGATGACGTGGGCTCTCTTACTGAACTGAGCAGTGTTTACATTGTTCAGGAGTACATGGAGACGGACTTGGCCAATGTGCTGGAGCAGGGCCCTTTACTGGAGGAGCACGCCAGGCTTTTCATGTATCAGCTGCTGCGTGGGCTCAAATACATTCACTCAGCAAACGTGCTGCACAGAGACCTCAAACCAGCGAATCTTTTCATTAATACTGAAGACTTGGTGCTGAAGATAGGTGACTTTGGTCTTGCACGGATCATGGATCCCCATTATTCCCATAAGGTATGTGGAAAGTCAGTTGAGGCAGACCTCTAAATTGATACACATCATCAGAAGCAGGTGCTTGTAATTTCCTTTGTGTGTGGTAGCAGAATTTGTAGTTAATTGTATTAAACTCTGCCTACTACCTGTTTTCCATTCATAATCTCCCTGTGTTTGAAGTGAAGGTGGAACGGGATCCTAGTTAAATACAAAGTCTGGTTATTTGTAATAACTGAAATTCTCTCTTACTTAAAAGTAGGATATATCATGTGTTTAGGGCAGAAGGTTGCTATTTCAACTTTTACTTTCTTTTTGTATGTTTGACTATACTCTTCTGTTATGCCTTGTTTAGCAAACTTAGTTTGAAATCTAAATTTGCACAGACATAAAGTAGGCAATAAGAATAGGCAGAAGAATTCATAGTAACTTTGCCTTAAATAAAATTTGCTTTTGTACAGGAAATTAATGATATTTTTTGAGCTGAACTCTTTAGTTTTAGTTTTTTAGTTTTCAAATGAAATCATACGTAGGACCCTGATGTTTAAAATGTAAAAATGGAGCTGTTTTGGTATAAACCATCCCTGGGAAGCCTGCTTGCTTGGCTTCCCATAGTACACATTTAAGACACATCTTGGTATTTGCATGTATCATCTCACATTGAGTATAACTTAACTTTAAAAAAACTTCAGGATTGAAATTGAGTACCAAAATGAAATGGATGACCATATCTTTATGGATAACAGTGAAGTATTGTGGATAGAACACTGGACTAGGAGTTACACTATCGAAAACTGAGTTCCATTTCTACATCCAGCTAAACTATATGACCTGCAGACTCGTTAACCTGAGTGTTAATATCTACCTTCATATTTTCTCAGCATTATTTTTAGAATGAAACAAGGCAACATATGTTTAATATAAAGTAATGAAATTGATTAGAAATGGTGTGTGCAGTATAGCCAGGTCCCCTGGTTTGTCAGTAAGGAGGCTGGCATTGCTTTATAAATAGCTCACCTTTGGTATACTTTCCTGACTTTCTCTCGTTGATTTAAAGCATACCTGCTTCATTGTTGACTTGAAGTGATAAATAGCTTCTCTTCTCAAACCTGTTGTGAATATGTGCCCTAGAGTTAACACTAAATCTTAAGAATATTCTTTGGTCAGAATACTTCATGAGAATATCATGTTATAGATGATATGTTACAGGAGGAGTTTAATCTCCATACAGCCTCAGAAGTGCAAGAGCCTTGAAAATAGGCATAGAAGCCACCAGTACTGTTTAAGGATTTTACAGTTACACTTTGTTTTTAGATTAAGGGCTCTTTAATGAATCATGTTTTATGTACTGTTATTCAGCTAAAGTAAAAAGTATATTTTTGTTTCTTTTTCAGGGTCATCTTTCTGAAGGGTTGGTTACTAAATGGTACAGATCTCCACGTCTTTTACTTTCTCCTAATAATTATACTAAAGCCATTGACATGTGGGCTGCAGGCTGCATCTTTGCTGAAATGCTGACTGGTAAAACCCTCTTTGCAGGTTAGAAATTTTAAAATAAATGAGAAAATTATCCCAAGGGGAAATAATTTCATGTATTTCTATGAATCAAGATTTATGTAAGATTTAAACCAATTTATTATAGTCTAAACTATTAATGCGAAGTGTTAACTCATTGGAAAAGACTGATGCTGGGAGGGATTGGGGGCAGGAGGAGAAGGGGACGACAGAGGATAAGATGGCTGGATGGCATCACTGACTCGATGGACATGAGTCTGAGTGAACTCCGGGAGTTGGTGATGGACAGGGAGGCCTGGCATGCTGCGATTCATGGGATCGCAGAGAGTTGGACGTGACTGAACTGAACTGAACTGAAACTATTAAAATGAAAAGATAAAATGGTATTTTAAAGATTGAGAACACTTACATATTTATTGGATTGTTCAGTAAAGTTAGTCTGAATTCTAGTGTTTCTTTTGTATATATATCCTTATTTCTTAAACATAATTTCCTACTTTTAGATCAATATTTGTCGGTTGTTTTTGTTAAATGATACCTGTGTTACCTGATTCTGTCAGTGTTTGCCACTTCCTGGTGAAATTTTTTTTAGCTATTGTTGTAAATTCAGTAATTCTTTCTTTGTCTCCTATCAACCCTGTTGCTTGAACTGCCATATCCTGTTGGCCTGACTGATGAGATATTTCAGAAACAACCAATTTTATAATGAGTTTGGTGCTATGAGGGAATCTAAAAAAGTGCATGAGAAAGTTTTGAGTTAAGGTGGATTAAAACAAATCGAAATAAAACAATTTTTTATCTTAAACCTTTGTACACTTTAAACATTTAATTAAACAGAAATGCTAATGAAATGATTTGAAAGACTTAGTTGTAGTTCCCTTCTAAAAACCTTTTCAGTAGGTTTGTGAACCATTCAGTAAAAGCAGCATGAGGGAAATCTATTGGTTAGGATAGGCCTCATGTTAATAGTAATAAAAGGCAAAGCCTAAGCATTCATTGGAAATCTGTGTATTTTTAACTTATAGTAAGTGCCCTAGCCTTATTTTTTGGTCTTAGTATCTCCACTTAGATGTTTAATGGCATCTCAAATTTAACTTATCCAGAATTGACCTCCTGCTATCTCTCCCTCATACTTCCCCTTTCTGCTGTCTTCCTCATCTTAGTAAAGCAGACCCACTTCTTAGTTGCTCAGGCCAAAATCTTGGCATCGTCTTTCACTTTTCTCCTTAACAGGTCTTACACGCTGTTTCTTTAAAGTATATCTTGAATCTTACTAGTATCTCTTTCACTACTCTTACCCTCCCAGTCCAGGAAGCCATTCTGCCTTTCCTGGTCTAACACGTGATCTCCTAACTGGCTTTCCTGCTTTAACTCTTCTTGTCTGTGGTCTAGTTACCACATAGCCACATAGTAGTTCTCTGAAAATATAGCTCATGGCATTTCTCTGTTCAAAACTCTGTAATGGTTGTTTGTCTAATTCAGAATGGTGTAAACTCCCAGTGTTCTGGTACCACTGGGCTCATCTGTCACTTTCCTCAGTCACTGTACTTCAGCTACACTTGCCTAATTGTTGTTTCTTAGACACATCAAGCCCGCTGTCTCCTCTAGGCCTTTGGGCCCTTTCTCGTCTTCCTGGAACTCCCTTCCTCTTTATGAATGTATGGTGTATTACCTAACTTCCTTGTCAGCTTCTCAGTGAGGCCTTCCTTGGTCATAAGGATGATACGGTCATAACAACCAAGGGGTTGTTAATATAAATTAACCATACTCCTAACAGTGCTCTCTGTCCCCCTTCAGTTCAGTTCAGTCGCTCAGTTGTGTCCGACTCTTTGCAACCCCATGAATCGCAGCATGCCAGGCCTCCCTGTCCATCACCAACTCCCAGAGTTCACTCAGACTCATGCGCATCGAGTCAGTGATGCCATCCAGCCATCTTATCCTCTGTCATGCCCTTCTCCTCTTGCCCCCAATCCCTCCCAGCATCAGAGTTTTTTCCAGTGAGTCAACTGTTCACATGAGGTGGTCAAAGTATTGGAGTTTCAGCTTTAGCATCAGTCCTTCCCCAAAACACCCAGGACTGATCTCCTTTACAATGGGCTGGTTGGATCTCCTTGCAGTCCAAGGGACTCTCAAGAGTCTTCTCCAACACCACAGTTCAAAAGCATCAATTCTTTAGTGCTCAGGTTTCTTCATAGTCCAACTCATGTCAACACATGACTACTTAAAAAATCATAGCCTTGACTAGACAGACCTTTGTTGGCAAAGTAATATCTCTGCTTTTTAATATGCTATCTAGGTTGGTCATAACTTTCTTTCCAAGGAGTAAGCGTCTTTTAATTTCATGGCTGCAATCACCTGCAGTGATTTTGGAGCCCCTAAAAATAAAGTCAGCCACTGTGTTGACTATTTCCCCATCTGTTTGCCATGAAGTGATTGGACCAGATGCCATGTTGGTTTTCTCAATGTTGAGCTTTAAGTCAACTTTTTCACTTTCCACTTTTACTTTCATCAAGAGGCTTTTTAGTACCTCTTCACTTTCTGTTCCCCTTAGCTAACTCTAATTTTCTTCATTTGACACTGTTTGATGTAAATGTTTACAGAAGTTGTTATCTGTCTTCCTCCATTATACTGTGAGCTCTACGAAGGCAGGAATTTGGTCAGTTTTGTTTCACAGGTGTATTCTAAAGTGCCTTGCTCATGGCAGGCACTCAAGAAAAATTTTGATTGTTGAATGAGTTTCTAGACATAAGTGGAAAAACAAGTGAATGTTTTGTTTTTTAAATATTAGCTGCCCATTTAGCCTGAAGTTTCCCCTTTTNTGACTTGAAGTGATAAATAGCTTCTCTTCTCAAACCTGTTGTGAATATGTGCCCTAGAGTTAACACTAAATCTTAAGAATATTCTTTGGTCAGAATACTTCATGAGAATATCATGTTATAGATGATATGTTACAGGAGGAGTTTAATCTCCATACAGCCTCAGAAGTGCAAGAGCCTTGAAAATAGGCATAGAAGCCACCAGTACTGTTTAAGGATTTTACAGTTACACTTTGTTTTTAGATTAAGGGCTCTTTAATGAATCATGTTTTATGTACTGTTATTCAGCTAAAGTAAAAAGTATATTTTTGTTTCTTTTTCAGGGTCATCTTTCTGAAGGGTTGGTTACTAAATGGTACAGATCTCCACGTCTTTTACTTTCTCCTAATAATTATACTAAAGCCATTGACATGTGGGCTGCAGGCTGCATCTTTGCTGAAATGCTGACTGGTAAAACCCTCTTTGCAGGTTAGAAATTTTAAAATAAATGAGAAAATTATCCCAAGGGGAAATAATTTCATGTATTTCTATGAATCAAGATTTATGTAAGATTTAAACCAATTTATTATAGTCTAAACTATTAATGCGAAGTGTTAACTCATTGGAAAAGACTGATGCTGGGAGGGATTGGGGGCAGGAGGAGAAGGGGACGACAGAGGATAAGATGGCTGGATGGCATCACTGACTCGATGGACATGAGTCTGAGTGAACTCCGGGAGTTGGTGATGGACAGGGAGGCCTGGCATGCTGCGATTCATGGGATCGCAGAGAGTTGGACGTGACTGAACTGAACTGAACTGAAACTATTAAAATGAAAAGATAAAATGGTATTTTAAAGATTGAGAACACTTACATATTTATTGGATTGTTCAGTAAAGTTAGTCTGAATTCTAGTGTTTCTTTTGTATATATATCCTTATTTCTTAAACATAATTTCCTACTTTTAGATCAATATTTGTCGGTTGTTTTTGTTAAATGATACCTGTGTTACCTGATTCTGTCAGTGTTTGCCACTTCCTGGTGAAATTTTTTTTAGCTATTGTTGTAAATTCAGTAATTCTTTCTTTGTCTCCTATCAACCCTGTTGCTTGAACTGCCATATCCTGTTGGCCTGACTGATGAGATATTTCAGAAACAACCAATTTTATAATGAGTTTGGTGCTATGAGGGAATCTAAAAAAGTGCATGAGAAAGTTTTGAGTTAAGGTGGATTAAAACAAATCGAAATAAAACAATTTTTTATCTTAAACCTTTGTACACTTTAAACATTTAATTAAACAGAAATGCTAATGAAATGATTTGAAAGACTTAGTTGTAGTTCCCTTCTAAAAACCTTTTCAGTAGGTTTGTGAACCATTCAGTAAAAGCAGCATGAGGGAAATCTATTGGTTAGGATAGGCCTCATGTTAATAGTAATAAAAGGCAAAGCCTAAGCATTCATTGGAAATCTGTGTATTTTTAACTTATAGTAAGTGCCCTAGCCTTATTTTTTGGTCTTAGTATCTCCACTTAGATGTTTAATGGCATCTCAAATTTAACTTATCCAGAATTGACCTCCTGCTATCTCTCCCTCATACTTCCCCTTTCTGCTGTCTTCCTCATCTTAGTAAAGCAGACCCACTTCTTAGTTGCTCAGGCCAAAATCTTGGCATCGTCTTTCACTTTTCTCCTTAACAGGTCTTACACGCTGTTTCTTTAAAGTATATCTTGAATCTTACTAGTATCTCTTTCACTACTCTTACCCTCCCAGTCCAGGAAGCCATTCTGCCTTTCCTGGTCTAACACGTGATCTCCTAACTGGCTTTCCTGCTTTAACTCTTCTTGTCTGTGGTCTAGTTACCACATAGCCACATAGTAGTTCTCTGAAAATATAGCTCATGGCATTTCTCTGTTCAAAACTCTGTAATGGTTGTTTGTCTAATTCAGAATGGTGTAAACTCCCAGTGTTCTGGTACCACTGGGCTCATCTGTCACTTTCCTCAGTCACTGTACTTCAGCTACACTTGCCTAATTGTTGTTTCTTAGACACATCAAGCCCGCTGTCTCCTCTAGGCCTTTGGGCCCTTTCTCGTCTTCCTGGAACTCCCTTCCTCTTTATGAATGTATGGTGTATTACCTAACTTCCTTGTCAGCTTCTCAGTGAGGCCTTCCTTGGTCATAAGGATGATACGGTCATAACAACCAAGGGGTTGTTAATATAAATTAACCATACTCCTAACAGTGCTCTCTGTCCCCCTTCAGTTCAGTTCAGTCGCTCAGTTGTGTCCGACTCTTTGCAACCCCATGAATCGCAGCATGCCAGGCCTCCCTGTCCATCACCAACTCCCAGAGTTCACTCAGACTCATGCGCATCGAGTCAGTGATGCCATCCAGCCATCTTATCCTCTGTCATGCCCTTCTCCTCTTGCCCCCAATCCCTCCCAGCATCAGAGTTTTTTCCAGTGAGTCAACTGTTCACATGAGGTGGTCAAAGTATTGGAGTTTCAGCTTTAGCATCAGTCCTTCCCCAAAACACCCAGGACTGATCTCCTTTACAATGGGCTGGTTGGATCTCCTTGCAGTCCAAGGGACTCTCAAGAGTCTTCTCCAACACCACAGTTCAAAAGCATCAATTCTTTAGTGCTCAGGTTTCTTCATAGTCCAACTCATGTCAACACATGACTACTTAAAAAATCATAGCCTTGACTAGACAGACCTTTGTTGGCAAAGTAATATCTCTGCTTTTTAATATGCTATCTAGGTTGGTCATAACTTTCTTTCCAAGGAGTAAGCGTCTTTTAATTTCATGGCTGCAATCACCTGCAGTGATTTTGGAGCCCCTAAAAATAAAGTCAGCCACTGTGTTGACTATTTCCCCATCTGTTTGCCATGAAGTGATTGGACCAGATGCCATGTTGGTTTTCTCAATGTTGAGCTTTAAGTCAACTTTTTCACTTTCCACTTTTACTTTCATCAAGAGGCTTTTTAGTACCTCTTCACTTTCTGTTCCCCTTAGCTAACTCTAATTTTCTTCATTTGACACTGTTTGATGTAAATGTTTACAGAAGTTGTTATCTGTCTTCCTCCATTATACTGTGAGCTCTACGAAGGCAGGAATTTGGTCAGTTTTGTTTCACAGGTGTATTCTAAAGTGCCTTGCTCATGGCAGGCACTCAAGAAAAATTTTGATTGTTGAATGAGTTTCTAGACATAAGTGGAAAAACAAGTGAATGTTTTGTTTTTTAAATATTAGCTGCCCATTTAGCCTGAAGTTTCCCCTTTTATTTCTTTAATAGTGGTTCTGAAGTGTTAACTGAGCCTAATTCATAACTATAAAACTTTCTGTTTCACAAATCTCTATTTTATATTGATAGTGGAATTAAGTCATCACCGTGTTAGGTATTTTCCGAGTTATAGTGAGTTAATTAATTAGTATGTATGGTTGAGACTAGAATCTCATCTTTTAAATCTCAATTTATTGCTTTTTTCACTACTTTGTGATATCTTAATATGAGGCCAGACTTTAAGTCAATTTCTTATGGAAACAAAGCAGCTAAAACTGAACATATCAATGAGCAGAATTTGAAAAAGATAAATTATTTTTGAGCAGATTGATGATGATGTTCAAAGCAGTGAAATCTGCTGATTAATGATGCAGTTAAAACCATTTTCCCCTTTGATGGTCATTACAATTCTGTTTGTTTCCTGTAGCTTTAGAATGTTTATTGCCAATAGGTTATACATTGAGAAATGTGTTTATTAATGTTAAATTTGGTATTTTTTAATCTCATCTAGGTGCACATGAACTTGAACAGATGCAGCTGATTTTAGAATCTATTCCTGTTGTCCATGAGGAAGATCGTCAGGAGCTTCTCAGCGTAATTCCAGTTTACATTAGAAATGACATGACTGAGCCACACAAACCTTTAACTCAGCTGCTTCCAGGAATTAGTCGAGAAGGTACTGTAGCTGAAAAGTAACCATCATGTAATGGTGTGTTTATGTGTGAGCAGGATGTATGTAGGGAAGCTTTAGCTTTTTATTGTTATAGATGTGGCATTCTCCCAAATAGTGTTTAGGCATTCAAGGTATACCTAAAACTTCAGCTCTCGCTTTCGTTTTTATAGCCAGGCACTTAGGCTGGGAATCTTTTCTTTGCTCTGAGTAATTTTCCAGATTCCAGTGTACCCCTCTTTCCTGGTTCTGACTCCATGTGCTTTTCCAACTTTTACTTCTGATCGTCTCTGCTAGGTGAACATGTTTATCACTGACTGTCACTGAGCTGGAATGGGATTCTCTGAGGGTTATATGATAGTAAGTAAGGGTACAAATATGAGTGTGATTTAGATATGAAAGAGGGAATTGAGTTAAAGGAAAGCAAGGGTTTTAGAGCAAGGAAGACATGGAGGAAAGATCAAAACTACATATGAACAGACTTGTTACATAAAAGATTGCAGATTGGTGTTAGTAATACTGGGTGCTAAATGTGACAGTTTGTACAGACTTGAAAGTAATAGGAACATGGAGAGAATCAAAACTTCATTGACCACTAAAGCAGTTAATTTCATATATCAGAATGGAGAGATGTATCTTTAGGGTTTGTTGCTACAAATAAGATACAAAAATCTAAATGCCGTAATAGTTATCTGTAATAAGATAACAGTTTTTAAAAGAAGAGCATTAGAAATTAAAAATACTGTCCTTAAAAGTTGATTGTATCATACCCTTAAGGATTATTGTACTGTGTTTAGCTGTATCCATGCCAGAATTGTGATAGTTGTTTTCTGAGTCATAAAGTTAGGGAGATAACAGTTTCCTAAACATCTTAAACGTTCTCTTAATTATACATTTATTGTTCACATCACCCATTTTGATCATTTATGTAGTTAAGGTTAATGTGTATCAAAGTGCTTTAACTTAGTAAGTGTTTTGAGAAATAGGCAGTGGATGGCATCTTTTTTCCCCTCAGCTATGCTTGGAACTGGATGGCATCAGTGACTTGATGGACGTGAGTCTGAATGAACTCTGGGAGTTGGTGATGGACAGGGAGGCCTGGTGTGCTGCCATTGATGGGGTCGCAAAGAGTCAGACACGACTGAGCAACTGAACTGAACTGAACTGATGCTTGGAACTCATTAGTAAATGCCTGAATGAAAAGAAAGCAACTGTATTTAATTTCAACAGATTTCATAAGCTTCCTTTTCAGGAATGCTACATTTTTAACCCATCTTTTAGAGTATCTTCACAGTCAGTAATATATTGCTGACTTTCTGACTCCTGATCTTGTTGCCACTGTCATGATAACATCCTTGTTCATAACTGAAACAGCAGTCACGTAGCACTTGACAATGCCTCAGAGTTGTCTGTTGGAATCCTTTAAAAAGTGCAGAATGTTAAATCAGAATCCAGAGGTGGGGAGGCAAGCAGGACATGTGTCTGCTCTGCAGGTATGACCCTCCTCAGCCAAGTTGAGAGAGAGTGCTCAGGGATTGGCTTGGAGTCATTGTTGCCATTGCTGAGTCTTATCAAAAGAGAAAGCTAGTAATACAGAATGTTGCTGTTGAAGTATTTGTAACCTAATTAAATTTGAATCTTCTTTTCCCTTGCCCTCATTAGTCAGCGGTGAACTAACCTGAATATTTAGTTGGTGCCTGGGATTTATTCAAAATGTGTTGAACGAATGTCTTCGATAATAGATTCATTAAAGTAACCATTGGACAAGGATTCTTGATTTTCATAAGTGATAGAACTCTGTGTGTGTGTGGGTGCACACACGTACTCATTCATGTCCAACTCTTTGCGACCTCATGGACTGTAGCCCATCAAGCTTCTCTGTCCACGGGATATTTCAGGCAAGAATGCTGCAGTGGGTTGCCGTTTTCTGCTTCAGGGGATCTTCCTGACCCAGGGATCAAACCTGCGTCTCCTGCGTCTTATGCGTTGACAGGCAGGTTCTTCACTGCCAGTGCCACCTGTACCCGCATACAAGTGCGGAGCAGAGTGTTCAGGGCCCCTGAAGCTAAGGGCTTGCTACATGCTGTGCTCTGCAAGTCTCTTCTTCACTAACACTGGGATTTGGCTTGGGGGCGGGGTACCTTCTGAGCGGTGGGGAGCTCTTAGAGTAGTATGTGTTCCTTTCTCACATGCTGTTCATGATCTTCAGAGGGAAAAAGCAAACAAGATTAAGTACATGTGAGTCGACACTGTAAGACTACTGGAACCCTGTACTGGTTAGTGTTTAAATGGATACCCAGTCTTTTAAATTTTCCTTCATGGTTACCTTTTATCCTCCCTTTCTCTATAATTTACCACTTATTTCTTTATCTTAGCATACCATTGTAGTAAATAGACTTATTTCCTCTAGAGCAGGGCTACCCAGTAGAATTTTCACAGTGATGGAAATGTTTTTTATTTGCATACATTTGGGAGTTCGGCCTGACTAGTTTGTTAGCCCTCCCTTTTCTCCCTGCTATCAGTTTTAGGGATTCTAGAGTATATTCCTCTCATGTAGTTGGATATGTTACGCTCTGAAAATGGCAGTTATGCTGAGTCAACTATCCGTAACTGTGCCTTAGATTGTCTCTTGCCTTGAGACATGTGGGGCACGGACTTCCAGAAGAACCAAGAACAGCTTGATGTATCATGAAATCACTTCCTAGGTTCAGTTCAGTCGCTCAGTCGTGTCCAACTCTTTGCGACCCCATGAATCGCAGCACGCCAGGCCTCCCTGTCCATCACCAACTCCCGGAGTTCACTCAGACTCACGTCCATCGAGTCCGTGATGCCATCCAGCCATCTCATCCTCTGTCATCCCTTTCTCCTCCTTCCCCCAATCCCTCCCAGCATCAGAGTCTTTTCCAATGAGTCAACTCTTTGCATGAGGTGGCCAGAGTACTGGAGTTTCAGCTTTACCATCAGTCCTTCCAAAGAAATCCCAGGGCTGATCTCCTTCAGAATGGACTGCTTGGATCTCCTTGCAGTCCAAGGGACTCTCAAGAGTCTTCTCCAACACCACAGTTCAGAAGCATCAATTATTCGGCACTCAGCCTTCTTCACAGTCCAACTCTCACATCCATACATGACCACAGGAAAAACCATAGCCTTGACTAGATGGACCTTAGTTGGCAGAGTAATGTCTCTGCTTTTGAATATGCTATCTAGGTTGGTCATAACTTTCCTTCCAAGGAGTAAGCGTCTTTTAATTTCANCACAGTCCAACTCTCACATCCATACATGACCACAGGAAAAACCATAGCCTTGACTAGATGGACCTTAGTTGGCAGAGTAATGTCTCTGCTTTTGAATATGCTATCTAGGTTGGTCATAACTTTCCTTCCAAGGAGTAAGCGTCTTTTAATTTCATGGCTGGAGTCACCATCTGCAGTGATTTTGGAGCCCAGAAAAATAAAGTCTGACACTGTTTCCACTGTTTCCCCATCTATTTGCCATGAAGTGATGGGACCGGATGCCATGATCTTTGTTTTCTGAATGCTGAGGTTTAAGCCAACTTTTTCACTCTCCACTTTCACTTTCATCAAGAGGCTCTTTAGTTCCTCTTCACTTTCTGCCATAAGGGTGGTGTCATCTGCATATCTGAGGCGGGTGGGGAAAAGGTGGAGCATAGGCAGGAACCTCAACCCTGGGCCACTGAAGGGTAGGAATAACAAGAAGCCTTACCTTTCTTCTCTTTAGTACTTCATTGGACTGATCTGAGGATTGAATGAGATAATGTAGTGAAGCACTTTGTGGAATATAAATGGCTGTATAAATGTCAGCTACTTCTAATATTAATGAGAGATTGAGAGTTGAGAATAAGGTCCTTTCTAGAGTGCAGCTTAGTTTTAGAGAAGTGCTAACCAGCTTTTCCGTTGAGATAGAAGGCAAGGATCAGTAGATGTGTGACAGACCAGAGTGAAGAAGTAGGGCTTGAGATAAATGTGAAGAAGGTTTATCTGCTAAGAATAATGAGAAGATTGAGAGCGTAAAGAAATGGTGAGGAACATTGCTGAGCCATTTCAGAAGCCAGTTTAAATTCCACAGTATGTGTGAATCTGTAGAGAGCGTGTATACACACACACACACACACGATTTTGCACCCAACTTTTATCAGTACTGTATAACTAGGAAACAGAAAAAGTGGAAGGTGGGAATGGTTCAGAGTTAAAGGTGGTGTCACTCATAAGGCACTCAAGTGTGTGGTGGGAGTGGAGGGCTGGTGACTGAGTGATGCAGTCTGAGTTAGTGAAAAGAACTGGGTTTGTGGTAGCTATGCTGTAGCCCTAAAGTGATCAAATGCATTATGTGATCTGCAGTAGTATGATTGTTGTGAAACAGAAGTCAACAAAATTAATAAAACAGCTGGTCAATGAGGTAAGGGGAGCAAAGGGCTTTATATTGAGCACTAAACACTGTACATTTAATTTTTATACCTTATACCTACCTTTGTATCCATTCTATACATGAAGAAGCGGAACTTCAGCACATTTAACCTCTCTGGTTCCACATAGCTAGTAATCCAGCTAACCTACTGAGTTGCAGAGCTGAAATTAGGACCTATGTATCAGGTTATGCCATATGAAATTGCTGTTATTTGACTGTTTTTTGACTGACAAAAATGAAAATTTCATATGGTTCAACTTCATATATTGCTTTTCCTTTATAATTGGCCATAATATGAGATTGGGATATATTTCAACACTTAAACTTTGTTTCTTGGACACATGTCTTTTTGATCAGTGAATCAGGTAAGTTGTTTTATTTCTCTGACAGAACTTAAATTAACTTACCTTTTAATTGTGTTATCCCTTTTTTTCTTTATGGGTTGGTGGACCTCCAGCACAGTTAAGATTTTTTTCTTCCTCTTGTAGCACTGGATTTCCTGGAACAAATTTTGACATTCAGCCCCATGGATCGGTTGACAGCAGAAGAAGCGCTTTCCCATCCTTACATGAGCATTTATTCTTTTCCAATGGATGAGCCAATCTCAAGTCATCCTTTTCATATTGAAGATGAAGTTGATGATATTTTGCTTATGGATGAAACTCACAGTCACATTTATAACTGGGAAAGGTAAAACTGACCCTAAATTAGGAAAAGCTTTTGTTTTCAATAAAACATAATTTAGTAAGTTTTATTTTAAATTGTATATGATAAGACAATGTAAAAATCTTAAAAATTTAGAAATGGTCCCTTTGGATTTCTGCTAAACTTATTGCTGTCTTTGAATAGCCTTTATGTAATTTCAATATTTAATAGTTACTGCTTAGTATATACATAGTGGGAAAAGTTAAATGCTACTTTGGAACAAGAAGTAGTTAATGCTGAAATTAGTTTGTTTACTTGCTGCATTTTTTTAACTCCTAAAATGTTGAAGTATTTATGATCAAACATATCTGCCAACCATCTACATGAACATTTCTACTATCTATATATAGTTGTTTTCTTACGTACCCAGATGTCTTCCGATCTTGACATTTTCTACCATACTTATTAGTTAAGTCATCTAATTTCTTTTCTATTCTCTTCAACCGCCACTGTTTTCACTTGTGTCTTGGTCTGCCTCTGCTTGGTTGTAGTGTGGGCACCTTGCTGTAATGTGTCAGTAAGAGGATACCACATTCAGTAACCGTTTACGTGGAGACTCGTTTTGTTCTGCTCATGTTGATGAGTCCCAGCAAGCCTTCTTCTAGTCTGCTTTATTACCATAGAGTGAAAATCTGTGTGGCATCTGATTGAAATTAGAGACCTACATTTTGTGGCCATAAAGATTTTTTTTCTCCCCTGTGTGTGAAAATATGTTTGTAGAAATTTTGAAATTGAACTGTAGACCAGCCAGCCACCAGATGTTTATGTGAAGTTTATGTACTTGTGTGCTCCATTGCCTCATATCGCTTTCTATAGTAACAGGGCTTCCCTATCCATTAAGGTTGCAAATTCTTACATGACTTCCTACTCTTATTATTCCCCTCATAGACCTAGCAAGCATAGTGCTTTGACCCAAAAGGCATGCAGTAAATTTGAAAGTGAAATCATATACCTGGAGTAACACTAATGTATTAATTTTTTTCAGGTACCATGATTGTCAATTTTCAGAGCATGATTGGCCTATACATAACAACTTTGATATTGAGGAAGTTCAGCTAGACCCAAGAGCTCTGTCTGATGTCACTGATGAAGAAGAAGTACAAGTTGATCCTCGAAAATATTTGGATGGAGATCGTGAAAAGTATTTGGAGGATCCTGCTTTTGACACCAGTTACTCTACTGAGCCTTGTTGGCAGTACCCAGATCATCATGAAAACAAATACTGTGATCTGGAGTGTAGCCATACTTGTAACTACAAAACGAGGTCATCATCATATTTAGATAACTTAGTTTGGAGAGAGAGTGAAGTTAATCATTATTATGAGCCCAAGCTTATTATAGATCTTTCTAATTGGAAAGAACAAAGCAAAGAAAAATCTGATAAGAAGGGCAAGTCAAAATGTGAAAGGAATGGATTGGTTAAAGCCCAGATAGCTTTAGAGGAAGCATCACAGCAACTGGCTGAAAAAGAAAGGGAAAAGAATCAGGGATTTGACTTTGATTCCTTTATTGCAGGAACTATTCAACTTAGTTCACAACATGAGGCTACTGATGTTGTTGACAAATTAAATGACTTGAATAGCTCAGTGTCCCAACTAGAATTGAAAAGTTTGATATCAAAGTCAGTAAGCCGAGAAAAACAGGAAAAAGGAATGGCAAATTTGGCTCAATTANTGGTTCCTCTGCCTTTTCTGAAACCAGCTTGAACATCTGGAAGTTCACGGTTCACATATTGCTGAAGCTGGGAATCCCAAATAAACAAGTGGTAAAAGCAAAGGTAGCAAATATAGCAGGAGAAATGGGAAACCAAGCAGGCAGGCTCCTGGAGTCCACAGCCACTGCCACTCAGATTAGCTATTCTTTATCTCATACACTTGGGCCCTATGGAAGATACCATATCAACAAAACCTGCTGAAGGTTTTCACATAAATGTTGCAAAACACTGGAATGCACAGTCTATAAAGTCTTCCCCAGCAAAGATCCTAGAAATAAAAGACTGAGAAATGTCTCAAAGACTGAGAAATAATAGTGGATAGACTCTCAGAAATAATAAACCTAGAGAATGAGTACAGAGTCATCTTTTCTCCTGATTATCACTCTGGTCCTAGATTCTGATGATGAAGCAATAAAATGTTTCCAAGGAAGACTGGATATCCCTTAATCCACCTGGCACTTCCTGTAGATCTCTCCTTCTTTGTTCACTGTGGTGATAGTTCTTAGACAGTCCACACTCAAAGCAATCCAGATGTTCCAGTAGGGTACTTATTTCATTTAAGTTAGCTGCATCAGTAAAGCCAATGCATTCAGTGTGATAAAAATGTATAACACTGCAAAGCTCCTTATATAGATAAATTTAAAAACCAATAAAAAAAATTTCTTTTCTGTTCTGCTGTCTTATTCTTGGTGCTGGTCCCTGAATTAATGTTTGGTGCTGGGGTAAGACCAGCAGAGCAATTCATTTGTACTCTAGGAAGCTGCATAGACAGTTAAAGAGAGTAGGGGCTTCACAGTGTGGGGTGAATAGGACTGAAAGAAATGCCTAGGAATAGAGTTTCTAAAAATCAGTGATGCTAGGACTTCCTTGGTAGCCCAGTAGCCAAGACTCCATGTTCCCAATGCAGGGGGCCCAGGTTCAATACCTGGCCAGAGAACTAGATCCCACATATTACAACTAAAGATCTTGCATGCTGCAGTGAAGATTAAAGATACTGCATGCTGCAACTAAAACCCAGCACAGCCAAATAAGTAAACTTTTTTTTTTAAGAATTAGTGATGTCACCCATTAGGGAGCAAAGACACACAATACTGTGCTATTCTTGTCACCCCTCAACTCTATTCCCAACCCACTGTAATATTGAGAAAGTGAAGTCACTCAGACGTGTCTGACTCTTTGCAGCCCCATGGACTGCAGCCTACCAAGCTCCTTGGTCCATGGGATTTTCCAGGCAAGAATATTGGAGTGGGTTGCCGTTTCCTTCTCCAAGGGATCTTTCCAACCCAGGGATCAAACCCAGGTCTCCCACATTGTAGGCAGACGCTTTACCATCTGAGCTACCAGGAAAGTGAGAAAATATTGAGAAAATCAAGGCAAATACATCCTATTCCTTCTGCTGAATGGAAGCATAGCCTGATGCTGACAAACGTCACTGATCATTCTGTCCCTATCACTTCATGGCAAATAGATGGGGAAGCAGTGGAAACAGTTTGGGGTAGGGGGTGGGCTCTAAAATCACTGCAGATGGTGCCTGCAGCCATGAAATCAAAAGACGCTTGCTCCTTGGAAGAAAGGTTATGACCAACCTAGACAGCATATTAAAAAGCAGAGACTTCANTGACAAACGTCACTGATCATTCTGTCCCTATCACTTCATGGCAAATAGATGGGGAAGCAGTGGAAACAGTTTGGGGTAGGGGGTGGGCTCTAAAATCACTGCAGATGGTGCCTGCAGCCATGAAATCAAAAGACGCTTGCTCCTTGGAAGAAAGGTTATGACCAACCTAGACAGCATATTAAAAAGCAGAGACTTCACTTTGCCAACAAAGGTCCATCTAGTTAAGGCTATGGTTTTTCCAGTGGTCATGTATGAATGTGAGAGTTGGACTATAAAGAAAGTTGAGTACCAAAGAATTGATGCTTTTGAACTGTGGTGTTGGAGAAGAATCTTGAGAGTCCCTTGGACTGCAAGGAGATCCAACCTGTCCATCCTAAAGGAAATCAGTCCCAAATATTCATTGGAAGGATTGACGCTGAAGCTAAAACTCTAATACTTTGGCCACCTGATGTTAAGAACTGACTCATTTGAAAAGACGCTGATGCTGGGAAAGATTGAAGGCAGGAGGAGAAGGGGACGACAGAGGATGAGGTGGTTGGATGGCATCTCCGACTCAGTGGACATGAGTTTGGGTAAACTTTGGGAATTGGTGATGGACAGGGAGGCCTGGCTTGCTGTAGGCCATAGAGTCACAAAGAGTGGACACAACTGAGTGACTGAACTGAATTGATTCCTTCTGCTGAATGGAAGTACTACCTGATGCTGACAAACATCACTGATCAATTTTAACAAGAATTACATTATTATGACAGTTATAACATTACTGGTTACTTTGGCCAATACTTGTTGAATTACTCTGGGCCAGAAATTGCGCCCAGCACTTCACTACTATCACTTCATTTAACCTATATACGACTGCCTATAGGCAGCTTACTTTTCATTTCCCCCAGTTTACTAATGAGAAAACTGAGGCTTAAGGGAAATTACTGAAAACTTGCTCAAGTCACATAGCTAAGCAGTGACAAGGCCACATCTGTCTAACTCCAAGCACTTAACCAAAAGTTGCCCTCTTCTCAAACCACGTGAATTTGATCTGCTTCAGGGTAAACGCCAAGACAGTTATTTCTGGGCACCCTCATCCCCAGGATAGTACATCGCACAGCAAATGGGATTCAAAAATTCTTGCTTTGAAATGGCCATCCCTATTTTTACAAGTAAGCTATTGCAACTAAATCCATTCGGAGATGGAAAGATTAATACACTATTCAGTGGAACAGATCTTCACTTGTTACCATGATAGCAGAACAAAATATACACAGAAAAGCTTGATTTTAATTCATATAATCTTTAAATGGATTTGTGAACACAGGACCACTGTCCTCTCTATACAGAAATCCCTAATTCTCCAGAGTGCGACAATATTGAAAGAAGATCATCAAAGCAATAGATCCAAAAATACAGTCTAATCCACATTAATTTTAATCTATATAATCTCCCATCTAAATGGATTTGTTACCATAACGCCATGGTCTTCTCTATGGAAACTTCTAATTTTCTAGAATACAATATTTTAAAAGGAAAATTAAAGGCATCTAAAATAGTGACTGACACAGTCTGGGTTAGTTTGGGATTCATCCTAAAATAACATGTAGCTCATTAGCAGTAGCAGTCTGATCTATTCTCCCTACTTAGTAAGGGTCACATATGGTATTGGCTGTATTTTCCAAGCCCTGAATCAGGATACATGACACAGGATTGCTAGGGAGTATCCGGAACATATGGTCAACATCATATTAGGGAACAGCCACTGAAGATACTTTGGAGTTGCGATTCCTACAGCACATATGCGTTTCAGAGAATAACTTCTTATTTTCCCAAAGATACAGCCCAAGTCTACCAGAAGCCTTTGAGAGCTGAAGTTAATTATATATCCAGGCAGGTGGGCCAGTAAGAAAGCTCAGAAAACAGCTTGATAAGACGAGAACTCAACCCTTCACCCATTTTCAGTTTAGAGAAGCCACATCAAACCTTAATGAGAAACCACATGTAGTGGTAAATTCTGGCATTTAATTTTATGATTATTTACAGCCATTCTGGCGCATAGCATATGGCATAGAGTTGATTTTTTTTTAAGTATCAGAAAATAAGCTAAAATGGACTAAAGTCATAGCAATCAAGTTTTATTCCTCTTGGTATAGAGATGAGAGACATATTTAATTAAACAAAAAAAGATAAAATGGTATGAGCTGTGGGCAATAAGTCATACTTTTGGAACTGCTTGGCATCATGTCCTAGGTGAAAACTAGTAACAAATATTAAGAGAGTTAATACAGCTCCAAAGTAATTTATTCTTAGGCAAATGTCCTACAGTCTGGCAAAAAGCTTTGTTCTTTTAATTCTACAGTCATTTATCATTCTAATAAAATGTTATAAAATACACTGTGAAACCTTTCACCTATTTGGTTTTTAAATTATTTTCTAAGGTCTCATAAGAGACTTTGGCAATAGAAACAATGTTAAGTTTTCTTTTTTTCTCTCTCCAAGAATGATGTCTTTGCTCATCCAATATCCCTATATATAAACCTAAGAGATTTGGATAAATTTACTTCCCAAATCAACTATTAAAGTATGCTTCATTAAATGGGTAGATGAACAATTAAATGACACACAATATAGTTTTTAAAAAAAGAGCAGGAGAGTTTCAGGTACAAGATGGCCAATCAGAGATTCACCTCCCTTTCCATTCAAAAGCCTACCCAGAAAGAGTCTATCAGTACAAAGGAATACAACCACAATACAACCAAAAATACAGTCTAATCCACATTAATTTTAATCTATATAATCTCCCATCTAAATGGATTTGTTACCATAGAGAGAAGGGAGAGAAGGGAGAAGAGGGCAGTGCCTCAGACTTCTGCAACTGGAAAGCTCTAGAAGCATAAGGATGGATAAAACAGTAGAATCATCCATGGTCCAGAATCTACAATAAGGAGATACAATGAAAATCACTGCAAATAGAGTACAGTATTAGAGAGGCTCGGGGACAAAGTAAAAAAGATAGTCTTGACTAGGAGCAAGGCTGAAAATAGAGGAGCTGGATGAAGGATGCTAGAACTGATGAGCTCCCATCAGTCCCTCTCTATCTCAATCCCCATGTATGAAGAACTGGCAGGTTGCAGGTAGTCTATCCTCTACTGTCTGGCCAAAAATTAATATAGAAATTAAGGTGTAAGGGGAGAGGAGGGCAACGCAGCAGCAGGCAACTCCTCAGCATCAGGACTACCGCCATCATGCCAGGGACAGCAGAGTTGACCACTCTGGACAATCTGAAAGTGAAAGAGGTGAAAATGAATTCTTCTGTGCCAAGAGCTGTGGCCCATCACTAAAGAGCTTAGAGCAGTAAGCCCAAGAAGGAGTTGATGCTCTGCAGCTGGGAGAAGGACCCAAGGCAATGTTTAGAGGAAGGCAAACTTCTCAACCAACGTGCCCAACCAAGTCCTTTCTTTTTTTCTCCCCAGGCAAGACTTACTGGGGCTCCTGCTGCAGCCCAGAGGGGATGAGAACAAACAAGTTCCTTTGCTTGCTCACTCCCTGAGGTGGGGGACAAACTTGTTCTTTATACAGGGTGAGGGTAGGGGTGTGTCCAGGGATCAGGCCAGAGAAGTGGCTGTTTATGTGGTGTTGAGGCCAGCAGGCCTGCACAGTACCCTGCTTTTGCTCCCAACACCTTGTTCTCCATGCTCTTCAGAAGTGGCAGTGGGGATTTTTTGGTCTCTCTGTGTCTTTTGGCCCTGGACTTCTTTAAGGAGACAAAGTGTAGTCTTTCACAGAGTATTGGACCTGCAGTGATTATTCCGACCTGCAGCATTTTCTTCACTGTCAGAAAGAGCAAGCAAAGTTTCATGAGTGAGTACTGGACAAACAGGGCTGGGTGAGTGCTGACCTTAGGGAGCTGTCAAAGGTCACCAAAGTGAAAACAGATAGGACTTGACCAGAGAATCCCTATCACTCAAGACCAAGGCCAGAGCCCAACCCTGAGATAGAAAGCAATTTTTGATGCTGTTATTCAGTCACTAAGTCATGTCCCACTCTTTGCGACCCCATGGACTGCAGCATGGCAGGCTTCCCTGACCTTCACTATCTCCTGGAGTTTGCTCAGATTCATGTCCATTCAGTCAGTGATTCCATCCAACCATCTCATCCACTGCTGCCCCTTTCTCCTTTTGCCCTTAATATTTCCCAGCAACAGGGTCTTTTCCAGTGAGTTGGCTCTTCGCATCAGGTGGCCAAAGTATTGGAGTTTCAGCATCAGTACTTCCAATGAATATTCAGGGTTAATTTCCTTTAGGATTTACTGGTTGGATCTCTTTGCTGTCCAAGGGACTATCAAGAATCTTATCCAACACCATAATTTGAAAGCATCAATTCTTTAATGCTCATTCCTCTTTATGGTCCAACTCTCACATCCGTACAAGACTACTGGAAAAATTATAGCTTTGACTAGATGGACCTTTGTTGGAAAAGTAACATCTCTGCTTTTCAATATGCTATCTAGGTTGGTCATAGCTTTCCTTCCAAGAAGGAAGCCTCTTTTAATTTCATGGCTACAGTCAGCATCCACAGTGATTTTGGAGCCCAAGAAAATGAAATCTGTCACTGCTTTCACTTTAAAAGGCAATCTGAAGCCTGCCAAACATGCCAGCCATCTCTTTATTCTGGACCATGTGAAGATGAGTTCATGGTCCAAATCCAGTCACACTCCAGGCAACAGGCAGTGAAAACTCTCCTGCAGTTTGCATCAACCCTAAAGAGAGCTCTTTCCAGGGAATCACAAACATTAACAACAATGTTAATTTATGTGACCTGGCTGTTATTTTATACCATTTCTTGCCCATTAAACATTTTAAGGGCAAAAAAAATTAAGGGATGACCCTTTCAAAACAAACTTATTGGGGCCAGCCTTCTAGATGTTGGCATCTGAGAATTCATGGAAAGACTCACCCTTATTATGTACTGGCTATAAATCTAAGGCAGAGGAAAAACAGAGAGAGAGGGAACTTGATTTTTAAATTTTGCTTCTATTATCATTTGTAAACCATGTTCAAATGTTTGAAAATATTGAGAGCCTATCGTGCCTATACCCAATGTGGCAATAAAGTAGACACTAGCCAGGTTTGGCTGGGTGACCATTTTTCTAAATAGGTGTGTTTATTTGAAATGCTCAATACCTCTTCTCTTAGCCACTTCAGAGAATTAAAAATAGGTCTTGCAAGGAAACCAGTTAAAACTAATGTCCATAACATGGGGCAGCTGGATATACACACAAGCGCTATTATCTTTTGATGTCCACCAGCTAGATACAGTTAATGGCAGGCAGCTGAGCATCAAAGGAAAAATGTTCCCCATGTGCCCTTTGCTTAGATACTAGCCCATAAATGCTTTGGAAATTCAAGTAGATTTTCAGTGGGTTATTTTTATTGTGGGTTCACAAAGATCTTCAAGAAAAACCACCTCACTTGCAGACATTTCACTCTCCAGGCTTTCCCACCTTTATTCCCATCACTCCCTCTACAATGAGCTTTAAGTCAAAATCAATGCTGAAATAAAGGATGTCAGTACTTGGTGGCTAAAGGAAATTAAGTCTCAAACAGTTGAGAGCCTAAAACTTAACTCCTAACACAATCTAGTTTATCTAGTTTATCTGCTCCAGAATTTTCTAACCTATAATTCTCATCCTAGCTCCACATTGGAGTCATCAGATGAGGTACATNACACTTAAACTTTGTTTCTTGGACACATGTCTTTTTGATCAGTGAATCAGGTAAGTTGTTTTATTTCTCTGACAGAACTTAAATTAACTTACCTTTTAATTGTGTTATCCCTTTTTTTCTTTATGGGTTGGTGGACCTCCAGCACAGTTAAGATTTTTTTCTTCCTCTTGTAGCACTGGATTTCCTGGAACAAATTTTGACATTCAGCCCCATGGATCGGTTGACAGCAGAAGAAGCGCTTTCCCATCCTTACATGAGCATTTATTCTTTTCCAATGGATGAGCCAATCTCAAGTCATCCTTTTCATATTGAAGATGAAGTTGATGATATTTTGCTTATGGATGAAACTCACAGTCACATTTATAACTGGGAAAGGTAAAACTGACCCTAAATTAGGAAAAGCTTTTGTTTTCAATAAAACATAATTTAGTAAGTTTTATTTTAAATTGTATATGATAAGACAATGTAAAAATCTTAAAAATTTAGAAATGGTCCCTTTGGATTTCTGCTAAACTTATTGCTGTCTTTGAATAGCCTTTATGTAATTTCAATATTTAATAGTTACTGCTTAGTATATACATAGTGGGAAAAGTTAAATGCTACTTTGGAACAAGAAGTAGTTAATGCTGAAATTAGTTTGTTTACTTGCTGCATTTTTTTAACTCCTAAAATGTTGAAGTATTTATGATCAAACATATCTGCCAACCATCTACATGAACATTTCTACTATCTATATATAGTTGTTTTCTTACGTACCCAGATGTCTTCCGATCTTGACATTTTCTACCATACTTATTAGTTAAGTCATCTAATTTCTTTTCTATTCTCTTCAACCGCCACTGTTTTCACTTGTGTCTTGGTCTGCCTCTGCTTGGTTGTAGTGTGGGCACCTTGCTGTAATGTGTCAGTAAGAGGATACCACATTCAGTAACCGTTTACGTGGAGACTCGTTTTGTTCTGCTCATGTTGATGAGTCCCAGCAAGCCTTCTTCTAGTCTGCTTTATTACCATAGAGTGAAAATCTGTGTGGCATCTGATTGAAATTAGAGACCTACATTTTGTGGCCATAAAGATTTTTTTTCTCCCCTGTGTGTGAAAATATGTTTGTAGAAATTTTGAAATTGAACTGTAGACCAGCCAGCCACCAGATGTTTATGTGAAGTTTATGTACTTGTGTGCTCCATTGCCTCATATCGCTTTCTATAGTAACAGGGCTTCCCTATCCATTAAGGTTGCAAATTCTTACATGACTTCCTACTCTTATTATTCCCCTCATAGACCTAGCAAGCATAGTGCTTTGACCCAAAAGGCATGCAGTAAATTTGAAAGTGAAATCATATACCTGGAGTAACACTAATGTATTAATTTTTTTCAGGTACCATGATTGTCAATTTTCAGAGCATGATTGGCCTATACATAACAACTTTGATATTGAGGAAGTTCAGCTAGACCCAAGAGCTCTGTCTGATGTCACTGATGAAGAAGAAGTACAAGTTGATCCTCGAAAATATTTGGATGGAGATCGTGAAAAGTATTTGGAGGATCCTGCTTTTGACACCAGTTACTCTACTGAGCCTTGTTGGCAGTACCCAGATCATCATGAAAACAAATACTGTGATCTGGAGTGTAGCCATACTTGTAACTACAAAACGAGGTCATCATCATATTTAGATAACTTAGTTTGGAGAGAGAGTGAAGTTAATCATTATTATGAGCCCAAGCTTATTATAGATCTTTCTAATTGGAAAGAACAAAGCAAAGAAAAATCTGATAAGAAGGGCAAGTCAAAATGTGAAAGGAATGGATTGGTTAAAGCCCAGATAGCTTTAGAGGAAGCATCACAGCAACTGGCTGAAAAAGAAAGGGAAAAGAATCAGGGATTTGACTTTGATTCCTTTATTGCAGGAACTATTCAACTTAGTTCACAACATGAGGCTACTGATGTTGTTGACAAATTAAATGACTTGAATAGCTCAGTGTCCCAACTAGAATTGAAAAGTTTGATATCAAAGTCAGTAAGCCGAGAAAAACAGGAAAAAGGAATGGCAAATTTGGCTCAATTAGAAGCATTGTACCAGTCTTCTTGGGATAGCCAGTTTGTGGGTGGTGGGGAGGACTGTTTTCTCATAAACCAGTTTTGTTGTGAGGTAAGGAAGGATGAGCAAATTGAAAAGGAAAACACTTACACCAGTTACCTGGACAAGTTTTTTAGCAGGAAAGAAGATACTGAAATGCTAGAAACTGAGCCGATAGAGGATGGGAAGCTTGGGGAGAGAGGAAATGAAGGATTTCTGAACAGCAGTGGGGAGTTCCTTTTCAACAAGCAGCTTGAATCCATAGGCATCCCGCAGTTCCACAGTCCAGTTGGGTCACCACTTAAGTCAATACAGGCCACATTAACACCTTCTGCTATGAAATCTTCCCCTCAGATTCCTCATAAGACATACAGCAGCATTCTGAAACATCTGAACTAAAACACTCAGCAGACATTTCTCTTTGTATTTTTCATGAAATGTGTTTTGTCTTTTTTATTACTAGTGTTTAAGTCTTTTTTTTTTTTTTTTTTTTT
>SJYA01001822.1:6131558-6158367 GCA_006410615.1 Neotragus moschatus
ACTAGTTTTTAAGTTTTTTTTTTTTTTTTTTTTTTTTACTTGAATCAGATGGTGTCATTTAGAAAGGATTTTTTTCTTGGTTTTTAAAATCCAGACTTTTTTTCTACATGTGAGATGGTTTTCATTTTAACTGGCATGTCGTTTGCACACAAAAATAAAGAATAGAGCAAAATAATGCAATGCAGGAGGAGACAAAAGAAATGCACTAAGACAAGTAAAAAACATTCTCTTATAGAACAATGATCTGTTTTACAGGAAACAAAAATCTTGCCTTGAAATTTACACAGTGAGACTGTACATAATTGCATGAAAATATCTATTTTTTTCCTAAAACATTTTTCATTCATGAGTATTTTCAAGTTTTTCATACTGTACACATTTCTTAAAAACACATGATACCAGCAGCAACTGAAAATGAATGCCGAATTTGGTACACATGTGTTATCTACCTCAAGGTAACAAGAGTATGTGGCAAAACATAGACCACCCATAGTGCTTCACAATATGCACTTCTGTTTAGCCAGCGTTTATTGTAGTAAACTCTTCTTAATGAGATTCACTCACTGTTTATAAATGTTCTGGTATGCATTCTTTATAGTGAAGTGTTACATCACATCTTATTTATTTTAGCAAATCAGTATATTCTGTATTTAATTATAAAAAGTTAGTTTTTGAAATTTATTTGCAAATACACTTTTTTCCATTTGGCACTATGGTTTGTTGCCTACTTGGCTGAATATATAATGTCAGCTTATCCTAAGGCTGTCCACGTACTTAATTTACTTAAGTATTCATTTTAAGTAAAGCGCTCACTGTGTATAGGAATTTGTATTTTGGAGGTGCTTGATCTATCTACAAAGAAAAATTAGGAATTACTTTATTATAAAATGCTCCTAGAAGTCTTAATTGTGTTTATTTTTAAAAAACTGTAATGTTAGACTTGTGTGCATGGAAGTAATTAAGGTACATCATTATTGTAGTTTAAAAGTTGTACATGATAAGACATATTTTGTTTTTACTGTATGTTTTTACTGAATGATCTATTCCCCATCCCAAAGCAAGCATGAATAAAATTAGGTTAAATGTAGCATGTGGCATCGCAGTCTCTTAGAATTTGTCTCATCTATTTTACTTTATGGAATACTGTCTGTATCTTTGGTTATCCTGTTTGAAGAAAAAGGACAAATAAAACATGGCCAGCAAATATGGCTCCTGTTTAACTCTTTGGCTTCCCTGGTAGCTCAGCTACCAGTAAAGAATCCACCTGCAGTGCAGGAGACCCTGATTCGCTTCCTGGGTCGGGATGATCCACTGGAGAAGGGATAGGCTACCCACTCCAGTATTCTTGGGCATCCCTGGTGGCTCAGCTGGTAAAGAATCCACTTGCAATGTGAGAGACCTGGGTTCAATCCCTGGGTTGGAAAGATCACCTGAAGAAGGGAACAGCTACCCACTCCAGTATTCTGACCTGGAAAAGGCCATGGACTCTATATATATATACAGAGTCCATGGGGTCGCAAAGAGACAGAATACTCCAGTATTCTGACCTGGAAAAGGCCATGGACTATATATATATATATATATAGTCCATGGGGTCGCAAAGAGTCAGACACGACTGAGTGACTTTCACTCTAGGTAATGAAAATGATTACCTAGCTAGAATGAAAATCACTAGCAGAATCTTCTCTAGTTCCACTTTTCAGCATCTTTGAATTGTGACTACAGTTTAAACTATGTTAGGCTAAAAGACTTAGAAGAAAAAGACTCTTTTTGTCTCCATACAGAAATCTCTTGTTGACTTAACCTCACATATTAAAATGGTAAGGCTTTATAGATTTCAAAGCTATTATGTAAGATGTGTGTGGAAGCTTTGAACTGTACAGTTGGAGGATGTATTTGTATTTTAATTGTATTAAATGTATTTGTTCTGCATCTTTCCTTTGCTCAAGAACATACCCGTTTACCTATCCAAATATGACCATTCTTTCTTTAATGTCACTTTTCCTGTTTGTCTTCCATTCTTGTTTTGTACATTCTCTTAATATCTGGACTTCTGCCTTCCCACTGACCTACTTATTGATTTCATGTGGATTCACAAAGGTGTATATATATTTATAATGAATTCAGTGATTTCAGTGATTATCACTGTTGTGAATTTATATACTCAAATTGCCTTAAAAAGTTAAGGTCTTAGGGGAGAAGCTTTCAGTTTTTCACATTTGGATTTGATGTTACTTGTGGATTTTCATATGTAGCCTTTGCTATGTTGAAGTAATTTCCTTCTGTTCCTATTTTGTTGAGTTTTTTTTGTTTTTAATCATGAGAAGATGTTGAATTTTGTAAAATGCTTTTTCTCTTGAGAGTAATCATGTGGGTTTTTGACATTTATCCTGATAATGTGCTATATTACATTGATTTTTTCATATGTTGAGCCAGTTGTATATTCCAGGAATTGGATGTGTCCATAGTATATAATTCTTTTAAAATGCTACTGGGTTTAGTTGGCTTGTTTTGGGGTTTCTCTTTTTTTTTTTTTTGAGGATTTTTGTATCAGTATTCATCAGGCATATTGTTCTGTAGTTTTATTTTCTTATATCTTTGTCTGATTTTGCTATCAGGATAACACTGGCCTCATAGAATGAGTTTGGAAGTATTCCCCCTTTAGTTTTTTGGAAGAGTTTCAAAAGGATTGATATTCTTTAAATGTTAGGTAGACCTCTTTATTGAATCTATCTGGTCCTGGGCTTGCTTTGTTGGGAGGCTTTTGATGATTGATTTAATCTCCACAATTCACTCATAGGTTGCATATTTCTAGAATTGTATCCATTTCTTCTAGGTTATCCAATTTATTGGCATACAGTTGTTCATCATAGTCTCATATGATTCCTTTTTAATTTCTCCTTCATTTCTGATTTATGTTGACTCTCTTATTCTGGCTAAGCATTTATTAAATTTGTTTATTTTTTCTATATATTTCCATTTATTTCTATTCCAGGTTTTATTTTCTTCCTTCTGATAACTGGGTTTAGTTTTTGATAACTAGGTTTAGTTCTTTTTTTTTTTTTTTCCCTTGTTCCTTGATGTGTAAAGTTAGATTGTTGATTTGAAGCCTTTTTCTTTTTTTGTCTTTTTTTAATGGAATTTATTTTTCGGGAAATTTCAGATTCTCAGCAAAAGTATACATAAGGTACAAAGATTTCTGATATATCTACTGTCTCTATATATGTATAATCTTCCATATTATCACCATCCCCCACCTGAGTGGTACATTTGTTATAATTGAGAACATAGCACTGACACATTAGAATCAGCCCAAGTCCATAGTTTACCTTAATTAGGGTTAATTCTTGCTATTGTACGTGGGTTTGGACAACTGTATAATGACATGTGTCTACCATTGTATCAGAGTTCTTTGTCAGGTGATTCATAGATCTCCATTTCTTTTTGGTCAGTTATGGAGATTCATTTTGTTTCTTTGGGCCTTGTTTCCCTGCTTCTTGTTATTTTTTTGTTCTGATTTTTGTATTTGAAAAAAACAGGTAACTTTGCCTGCTTTACAGACTGACTTGAACTGGGAAATATCTTCACCAGTCTTGCCAGCTCCAATATTTTGGCCATCTGATGCAAAGAGCTGACTCATTTGAAAAGACCCTGATGCTGGGAAAAATTGAAGGCAGGAGGAGAAGGGGACGACAGAGGATGAGATGGTTAGATGGCATCACTGTCTCAGTGTATATGAGTTTGGGTAAACTCCGGGAGTTGGTGATGGACAGGAAGGCCTGGCATGCTGCGGTTAATGGGGTCCCAAAAGAGTCGGACACGACTGAACGACTGAACTGAACTTCCCAGCTAGAGATTCTCAAACCTTTTATAGGATTGTGTAATCTCTGTACTTGTATATGTAAACTCCTCCCTGCGCCCCCCTCCCAACTCTTCATCTCCCAACCAGGTTTCTTTTCCAAGGAGTTATAGTCTCTTGCTTTGTCTAGTGTCTGTCCACGGTTGTCTGATACTGCAACAATTGCCTGAGCTCTCTTTTGTTCTCATTGGCCCCCAGGCATTCAAGAATGGTGCTTTGAGTCAGGGCAAAATGAAATTAAGTCTTGGGCAGCCCCCCAAAACCTGGAACAGTGGGGGATTGTTCTAGTCTTCCATTTTCCTCCCAAAGGAGGAGCTACAGGGTGGGCTTTCCCTCCCAAGCAGGAGCTATGCTGGTTTGAGGAGGGGGCTGACATGGTTGAAATAAAACTGCTTTTCAAATTATTTCAGTGTGTCTATTCTTGGCTTTAAGATTGTCAACTGGTATCTGGAGTTCTCATGAAGGCTTTTTGGACCATATGTTGTTAAGTCAGTTTTTCTTTGAGGTAGTGAGGAAGAGAAGGAAATGGCAACCCACTCCAGTGTTCTTGCCTGGAGAATCCCAGGGACGGGAGAGCCTGGTGGGCTGCCATCTGTGGGATCGCAGAGTCGGACATGANTTGGACCATATGTTGTTAAGTCAGTTTTTCTTTGAGGTAGTGAGGAAGAGAAGGAAATGGCAACCCACTCCAGTGTTCTTGCCTGGAGAATCCCAGGGACGGGAGAGCCTGGTGGGCTGCCATCTGTGGGATCGCAGAGTCGGACATGACTGAAGCGACTTAGCAGCAGCAGCAGTGAAGTCTAGGGTTTCTTTTCTGCCATCTTGTCTATGTCCAAAAATAATTTTTAAATGACTGGTTATGACTTGGAGGAATGTCCCAGCTGTGGTGCAGCTTTCAGACTTTTGGGAGGATCTTGTCATGAGATGAGTCATAGCTCTGAACTAATGGCTTGGCATCATGATTTTTAGAGCTACTTCTGAATCTTAGATATTAGGTTTAATTTGGAAATAGCAACACCTTCCCTCCCACACTACTTTGATTGGACTTTAAATAAGATTTCAAGCATGTAGAAAAAGTGTAGAATTTTTTAAAAAACATACCACTTGCTTTATTTATCTAATGTCAGTTTGTGTCAGATAAACACCTACAGATAAAATTGAATCCCTCTTAGCCGTCCCACATCTCATTTCCCTGCCTCTGTTCTCAGAGGTAGACTCTTTGAATTTGGTTTATCATTCTCACACACAGTTTTATACTTTTGCTTATTTTGTAAGTATATGATGTTGCATATTAAAATCATGGCATATTTTTTCAACTTAGGTTTTTCATTCAATGTGTGTGAAGTTTATGTTGATGTGTGTAGGCCTAATTCCATTTTAATTGCTGTTTTGCAGTGTATCCATTTTTGAAATGACACTTGTTTTTAAAATTTTGCTGCTACAAACACATTTGCAGTGAGAATTCTTGTAAACACAAGAATGTCTTTTGGGTAATATATAGTATAATTGCTAGATCACAGAGAAAGCGTATCTTCTGTGAGATGCTACATGCTGTCCACATGTATGAAAGTTTCCGTTCGTCCACATCCTCCCAAAGAGAAACCAACTCTTCTACTCAGTTAACCCTGCCAGGCTCTGTGTGTTCACTTGAAGTTCAGTTCAGTTCAGTCACTCAGTTGTGTCCGACTCTGTGACTCCGTGAACCACAGCACGCCAGGCCTCCCTGCCCGTCATCAACTCCCAGAGTCCCCCCAAACCCATGTACATTGAATCGGTGATGCCATCCAGCCATCTCATCCTCTGTCGTCCCCTTCTGCCCTCAGTCTTTCCAAGCATCAGGGTCTTTTCAAATGACTCAGTTCTTAGCATCAGGTGGCCAAAGTATTGTAGTTGTAGAAATTGAAATTTCTAATTCCAAACAACTTCATGACAAAGTTATGACTACACCTTAGGGATTTTTGTGCAGTCACTTCAATGATGATGAGATAGTCTTGTTTCTTATTTCTCACTGCAATTGCTGCAGCTTGGGAACAGGTAAGTCAATTTTATAAATTTATACTTGGGCCTACATCTAGGGAGTAAACCAAACTTTTAAAATAAAATCCAATATGGTAGCACCTTTACTTCTAGGTTAAAATAATGTATTTTACTAGGTTCTGCATAGTATTATTCCTTTCAAAATTGTTTATTATTTTTTTTTCCAGAAACTGATCTGTTTTCTTTATTTTCAGGTTTGCTTATCTACTTTTTGTTTTTTTTTTTTAATTTAATAAATAAAAATAATAAACCGAATATAGACTGATGAAGTACTGTTTTCTGTAGCACATTTGGTAGGCTGGTTTTGTTCTTTAAATTGCTCACCTTCTAATCCTGGCCTCTTCAGTTTCCGTTTACTGTTGAATTCAAAACAAGCAAAGACTTTACCCTAAATGGGTTTATCATGTATCTACTATTAATAAATATTAATAATTGTAGTTTGCCTCTTAATATGAGGGTTTCTTACTATTTAATATGTTGAAATCTGGCTTGAGAGAAAAAAAGGACAAACTGAGAGATCCAAGTTTTGGATCCGCTTTCACCATTAACTCATCTTCTCATTGGGTGGCACTTACCTCTTTGGACCTAAGGTCCTTGTTAATTTAGGTGATGCAGATTACTTGAGCCTAATAATACAGCCTACCTGGGACAGCTCTGAATGGGACACCTTTTGAATTCTAACCCACTGTAATAGCCATGATGTTTAACCTTTACCAGTATATATTCCTTCAGGTCTTATTTCTGTAATACATGCACTGGACTGAGTACATTAATATGCCTTTGAAGCAGAATAAAAATGAAACTTTGGGTTCAGTGCAACCTTGCCAGAAACAAAAGTATTCAAAGTCCAAAGCTGTTTACCTTTGAAAGAGCATTGAGAACTCACCAAGCTCTTTCTTCATAGTGCCTGGGGCATGCTCCTTAAATAAACCAGGTGAAGAGAAGGATCTTTACAAGCTCTTCCAAGGCTTAGTGTGTAATAAGTATCTTACAGAAAAGATGGGTGTTTGGTTACCCATTTTGGAACATTATCTCAGTTCTGATGGAGAGAGCTAACAAATTCCACTGGATTTGTATGCTAACCCTTGCTGTATTGATATAGCACAGTGATAGTGTTACAAGTCTAGCTAAACAGGATACTTACCTTGCGGTACAACCGTCTGCAAGTACAATGCCTTGCTTACAGCTTGGTGCTGCTGCAGTAGGATGACTGGTGCTTTCCCGGATCCTAGGCTTCTGATTTCAAACTCCAGCCCAAGCCTGTTTCTTCACGTCCAGCTTAAACCACAAATTTGGATCCAAATTTGTCTGTGGACTTGGACTCTGTTTCCACTTGAGCTCACCACTCCCACACCCACATAACTTGCGATGACTTCAGCTGTCTACTGAGACATTGAAACTTGCAGTGTTGTACAGTCTAAGCACACAAGCTTCAGAGTCAGATCCAAACCAAGCTTAATACTGTGTTCTATGGCCTACAAGCCATGTGTGAGTTATTCCTCCTCTTGCTTTTCCTCATCCGTAAGATAAGGCTAATGACACCTAACTCATGGGGTTTTGTAAGGATTAAATGAAATAAACCTTTTTAGCAGAATGTGTCATATAAACTATCCTTGCTCTTGTCCTGTTTCAGTTGTTGCCTTTCCCTCCCCAGTTGGACTGAAGCTCTGAACTCTGACCTTGACTTTGCTTTCAGTATCGCTTCCCCTTATCTAAGTATCATAACTTCTGGCCTTGACATACAGGTGGCATTTTGTTCTAGGCATACTGCTCATCAGCTCTGCCCAACTCCTGCCTCCAGGTTTTGATCCTTCCTCAGCCCAAACCCTGGCCTGAACTACTTCAGCACAGGCAGCTCTCAGATCTATAAAGACTAAACAGTTCATGTCCACTTTTCTGTGTTTGCTATAAAGAGTCTGCGTTGCTTTTTGTCTCCCTGTAGAACAAGTGTCTTCATTTGAAAGTCAGAAGCCTCAGAGTCATTTGGTGTTCCTTCCTCTGAAAACCCACAACCAATCCCTCTGAGTCTATGGCAATATCGAATCTGACCACTTCTCACCATCTCCATCACTGCTATGTGATCTAACCCACCATCTGTCTGCTGGACTATGGCCATAGTCTCCTTTCTGGTCTCCCTGGATCCCCTACAGTTTATTCTCTGTACAGAAGCCAGAATGATCCTTTTAAATCATAAATCAGATCACGTCTTTCCTCCAATTACTCAAAATCTCAGTGACTGCCCTCCTCAGAAGAAATGTGAAGGTTTTGACTGAGGCCTACAAGGCAACCATCCACGACTCCTTGCCAAGTTCATGAGACATTTTGACGTAGGAGAGGGAAAGTGAGAGAGGGATGAACAGCCACCTTGGCTCCCACCCGTTCCCACCTTTGGCTGTGTACTAGCTCTCCCTTGGCCTAGAAAGCTCAACCCAGAGCGCGGTGTCCCTTCCTCCCTCCCTTCTTAGAAGTCTCTGTTCAAACATCAACTTATCACAGAGGCTGTCCCTGACCAGTGCATGTGAGGTGACACACATCTATTACTCCTATATGCCTGCGCTGGTTGATTTTTTTTCCAGCAAATACAAGAACAGATTATATCCCCATTTTATATTGTCTGGCTCCCTCCACTTAGGCCACAAGTTCCTTGAGACAAGGACCTCATCAGTTTTTTTCACAGCTGTATCCCCAGCCCCTAATGCAGTACTTAGCACATAGTAGGCACTTAATATTGGTTGAATGAAGGCATGAAGGAAGTGAGTGATGACTGCTGTTTTCCAAATTTCCTTTTGGATTGACGGGGCTCAGGGCTCTACTGACTTTTCTATTTGCTAAATAGTTTTGAGGTTAAATTATAGTGTTCATGGTTCTCCAGCCTTTCTATGATTTGCAGTGGGGAGGGAGTAACTTTGGGGTTCCTTAGGTGTGACTCTCCATAACTAAGAAGCTCTAAACTGCAGTCTCAAGAGCAGTTAGAAATTCTCAAAAAATGTCATCTGGTCCAGCAGGTTCATTTTCCTGAATTGCATTTCCAAAAGTGGGTGCAGTTTAGGTTAATGACAGTCTTTGCTCCTGACTCAGCTGCTTGCCTATTTTCCTGTTCTCTTTGTTGGAATGACTATACCTGTCAGGGTTGCACAATATGTTCATGACCCAGTTAAGCCAGGACAAGGTGGTTTATTTTTTAACTGCCTCTGTGCTATTCCTGTTAATCGTAACCCTGCCAAATGAGCCAGGCCTGCCTAGACTGTATGTTTAGTTCAGGAACTTTGGCAACAGAAACCATGCTAACCTTTGAAAATTTATCGGGATTCAACAGGGGACTCATGGAGCCCAAGAACTGGGCCTCAAGAAGAACCAGAACCAGGCTGAAGGACACCAGCAGCACAAGGAGGGCTGTTTCTCAACTCTGCCTCGTTCTTTCTAGACCAACCAGACTTCCTGGCCCAAAGATGGCTGCTCACAGCTCCAACTTCAAGTGTAACTTCCGAATGTACAGAATGCTTCTGTCTGGCTGTCCATCTCTCTGTTTCCCTCTCCTAAGTCAAAGCTTCTCTGGAAGAAAATCATATTGGCCCACCTATGTTTAACCATTACCAGTGGCTGGGTTGTGTAGAGGAAACACTGCTGCTGGAAGTCAGCCCTTTTAATGGAGAGTAGAAGGCAGGTAGAGGGGTTGTTTTTAGATGGCTGTCCCCAGTGTGCCTGCGATATGTGGTGATAAACTCTTTTTTTCCTTGATCATTTTGAAGGACAATGCTTTTGCAACTGGACCCCACGGGGTCCTCCAGGCATTGATTCCACTGGCTTGTCTCTTGTTGGGTTTATCAGAACAATCTATAGCTTCATCAATCACAGTTCTTTGATTTGTATATCGTGTTTGAGGAATTTTTTTTTTTTTTTTGGTCTGCACTGTATCTTTATTGTGGGGGCAGGCACTTTGGTACTGTGAGCCGGCTTAGTTCTGTGGTGTGTGGGATCTTACTTCTCCAACCAAGGGTGGAACCCACATCCCCCACGTTGGAAGGCAGATTCTTAACCACTGGACCACCAGGGGAGTCCCTGTTTGATGATGTTTAGAGAATACTTATATACTTCATGTGAGTTCACAATAACCTTATGAAGTCAAGTAGACCATATATTATTATCCCCAACTGCAAGTTTAAGGATACAGATAGAGAAGTAAGTAACTATCCCAGGTTTGGGCAGTGGTGGAATCAGGACTAGAATTCAGGCCACCTAATTCTTAGGTGCTTTTTCAGGTTTTTTTTTCAGAATAAAAATTTCCTTTAATGTCTGTTAAGTGACTCATTTGAAAAGACCCTGATGCTGGGAAAGATTGAAGGTGGGAGGAGAAGGGGACAACAGAGGATGAGATGGTTGGATGGCATCACTGACTCAATGGACATGAGTTTGTGTAAACTCCAGGAGTTGGTGATGGACAGGGAGGCCTGGTGTGCTGTGGTTCATGGGGTCACAAAGAGTCAGACATGACTGAGCAACTGAGCTGAACTGAAAGTGTCACACCGGTATATTTCTCTGTTGGTGGTATTAAATAACCAATTACTGATAAAGCAATTATTTATTTTTAATTTAAAAATATATGTATATATTCTTTTAATTTAATTTTTATGCATATATCAATTATCATTTATTATAATTCTAAAAAATTATATTTATTCATTGTGAGATAGTAGAAATATATTGGTCCTGGCCCCTGGTTCCTGGCACAGAGTTTTTAAAATCCTTGTAATTTCTTAAGTGATAAGACCACTCTTATGTTCTAATATTTGGTCTTTGACTCCAGTTCTGACACAGAATTCCTAAATCCCTTGGAATTTCCCAGTGTTAGCAGTGTCTTTGTTCCAAAGAAGTGACCCCTGGTAGGCTCCTAGATGGGGACTGGTGACCAGAAAGACCAACTATGATTAGAAGCTTGATGTTTTCAGCCCCTGTCTCCATTCTCCAGAGATGGAGAGGGGCTGGAAATGGAGTTTATGACCAATCCTATTAATGTGATGAAGCCTTCATAAAAATCCTACAAGTATGGAATTCAGAGTTTTCAGGTTGATGAAAACATGTGTATACTGGGAAGGTGATTCACCCAACTACATGGGGAAGAAACTGTTGTGCTCAGGATCCTCCCAGGTATCTCTTCATTTGCCTGTTTATCTGTATCCTTCATCACATCCTTTATTACACAGCAATAAACTTTTAAGCATAAGTAGACATTTTCCTGAGTTCTATGAGCTGTTCTGGCAAATAATCAAACCCAAAGGGGGAGAGGCTGTGGGAACCCCCAATTTGTAGCCAAGTTAAAACTTGCAAGTAACCTGAGACTGACTGCTTGTGATTGGCATCTGAAGTGGGGGCAGCCTCAGATCCCCTTAACATGTGGGATCTGAAGCTATCTCCTGAAAGACAGTGTCAGAATTGAGTTAATTTGTGGGAGACCCAGCTGGTCTCCCAATTGCAGACCCAACTGCAGAATTGGAAAACACCCCCAACATGTAGTGTCAGAATGTTGTGAGTATGGTAGTAGTAGTAGGGCAAAGACACAGGAGAAGTGTAGGTTTTCTACTCGTTCATTGAATATTTTGTCCTATTTCCTTACCTATCATCACAATTATGTAGGTTATGATTTACTAACATGATATGTCTAAAGTTTATTATCTTCTGGAATGTAAGCTTCTTGAGGGTAGAGATCTTTGTCAGAGTTGTTCACTGATGTACCTACCTCAACACCTAGAAAAGGGCCTGCATATAGTAAATCCTCAAATATTTGTTGAATCTATTTTTTATTTCACACAAATATATAAAGGTAATTTCGTACATTTTTAGTGCATTTTATTCTCTTTGCTTGTTTCTCCCCAGTTGCCTACTCCCTCTCAGGAATTCCCACCATACATGCCTGGTAATCATATGTATCCTAACATAGCATACTTATGGTATATATAGACAGATAAATAGATATACATACCATATTCACACATATGCAAATATACTTTTAAAGTTTAAAAAATGATTGGTTTTCAAAAATGTCATATTGTTGGAATAAACTTCCTTGTCTATCTTGCTTTAAGATAGGGAACCTACCTGACTCGATTATTTACTTACCAATGGGAGAAAAGACAAAAGGAGTTCTAAGACTTCTAACAAATTAAAATGTTACCTTATTTACCATCTGGACTCACACAAGTCATTTGAGTACTGTAGTCGGTAGTGACTACCATTAGCATAATAGAACTTCCAAGTTTCAAGTCCATGTTGCACCAAAAATGCATTACAATTTTGAAGTTCTGATGCCTCAGAGAGACATTTTCATGATTACTAAGTATGTAACTTAGGATTTCATTCTTTTTTTTTTTTTTCTGTACTGTACCAGGTCGCATGTGGGATCTTAGTTTCCCCACCAGGGATCGAACCCATGCTCCTCGCATTGTGAGCATGGAATCTTAACTACTGAACCACCAGGGAAGCACCCGGATTTCATTTCTATATGTGTTTCCAGCACCATTACTTAACATTATCTTCTAAATGGCTTCATTGTTTGGAAACTATCTCCTTTTGTACCCATGTCACAGTGTCTTTCTTTATCTGTTTAACTGGNATGCTCCTCGCATTGTGAGCATGGAATCTTAACTACTGAACCACCAGGGAAGCACCCGGATTTCATTTCTATATGTGTTTCCAGCACCATTACTTAACATTATCTTCTAAATGGCTTCATTGTTTGGAAACTATCTCCTTTTGTACCCATGTCACAGTGTCTTTCTTTATCTGTTTAACTGGTGAACAGAAAGGCATTAGGACGTTGTTTTATTTCTATTTTTTTCAACAGCTAATAAAAACTCATTGAAAAATTAGAAAATGCAGATAGGCAAATGGGAAAAATTCTCCAAAACTCCATCACCTAGGTAAAAATCAATGTTAATTACTATTCCTATATTGTATCTTCCCTCTCACCTTCTTGTTTCCTTCCTGGTTTTCTCCTAAGGTAATTGCTTTATTTTTCCATATTTATCAAAGTATAAAAATGATTCAAGTTCAGTTCAGTTCAGTTCAGTTGCTGAGTCGTGTCCGACTCTTTGTGGCCCCATGAATCCCAGCACTCCAGGCCTCCCTGTCCATCACCAACTCCCAGAGTTCACTCAGACTCACGTCCACTGAGTCAGTGATGCCATCCAGCCATCTCATCCTCTGTCGTCCCCTTCACCTCCTGCCTCCAATCCCTCAGAGTCTTTTCCAATGAGTCAACTCTTCGCATGAGGTGGCCAAAGTANCAAAGAGTCGGACACGACTGAGCAACTGAACTGAACTGAACTGTGTTGGTGTTTCTCTTTCTGACTTACTTCACTCTGTATGTTAGGCTCCAGTTTCATCTACCTCATTAAAACTGACTCAAATGCGTTCCTTTTTTTTAAATAGCTGAGTAATATTCCATTGTGTATATGTACCACAACTTCCTTATCCATTCGTCTGCTGATGGACATCTAGATTGCTTCTATGTCCTGGTTATTGTAAACAATGCTTCAGTGAACATTGGGGTACGTGTGTCTCTTTTAATTCCGGATTCCTTGGTGTGTATGCCCAGCAGTGGGATTGCTGGGTCATATGGCAGTTCTATTTCTAGTGTTTTAAGGAACTTCCACACTGTTCTTCATAGTGGCTGTACCANTTATCCATTCGTCTGCTGATGGACATCTAGATTGCTTCTATGTCCTGGTTATTGTAAACAATGCTTCAGTGAACATTGGGGTACGTGTGTCTCTTTTAATTCCGGATTCCTTGGTGTGTATGCCCAGCAGTGGGATTGCTGGGTCATATGGCAGTTCTATTTCTAGTGTTTTAAGGAACTTCCACACTGTTCTTCATAGTGGCTGTACCAGTTTGCATTCCCACCAACAGTGTAAGAAGGTTCCCTTTTCTCCACATCCTTTCCAGCATTTATTGTTTGTAGACTTTTTGATGGTGGCCATTCTGAGCCATTCTGAAGTGATGCTTCATTTGTGATTTTGCTTTTCATTTCTCTAATAATGAGTGATGTGGAGCATCTTTTCATGAGTTTATTAGCCATCTGTATGTCTTCTTTGGAGAAATGTCTGTTTAGCTCTTTGGCCCACTTTTTGATTGGGTTGTTCATTTCTCTGGTATTGAGCTGTGTGAGCTGCTTGTATATTTTGGAAATTAATTCTTTGTCAATTGTTTCATCTACTATTATTTTTTCCTATTCTGAAGGCTGCCTTTTCACCTTGCTTGTAGTTTCCTTCCTTGTGCAAAATCTTCTAAGTTTAATTAGGTCCCATTTATTTTTTGTTTTTATTTCCTGAAATGGACTTTTGTATTATTACTGACCAGGGAGGCAGGCGTTAGAGTGTCAGAAGCATTCGAGCCACTCTGAGTGTGGTTCTTTAGGTGTGGAGGTGGACTTTTGAAAAATTTACCCTTTACCCATGGCTCCCTTGAAATCCAACTCCTGACTCATGACTCAGCTGCCTCCTTATTTAAAGGTAAAGCTCCCCCTTGAGGAAGAATACAGTCTCCCCAGAAAGGTCAGACCCCTTACTGCTGTCAAACCACACCTCCTTGTCCCTTTAAGAACACCTTTCCTGGGATTGAAAGGCAAAATAGCTCTGCTTTTTTAAACATGTAATGTTATATATTATTTTACTTCTGATAGTAAACTAGGTCTATTTGATGTTATAAAACATAGCAAATACAGTAAACTATAAAAAAAATATTAAAAAATCACCACATTCTTCCACAGATAGCCACTGAAGATATTTTGTATCACTTTTTTTCTATGAAAATTCAAGATATGTAAAGAAACCACATGGATATATATGTAGTATAGGTGTTAAAGTATAAATTTAACAGGTGAGGTCACAGATGTACTTTGCATATAGGTGTACTTCTCTTGATAGTCCTGTGGACTAAGCCCTTTGTCTTGGAGCCTTTGTGCCCGTTTAGCCCTTCAGCCAACCCTTGCCCGACCCCTCAGCATTCCAGTTCCCCATCCTACTCTACTTTTGTTTTCTTAACACTTATCATCTCTTACTTAGTAAGCAATTTTCTTATTTCGTATGCTAATTGGTTGTTATGTGTCTCCCACATCCACTCAATGTAAGCTCCCAGAAGGCAGGACCTTGTCAGTTTTGTTCAATAATGTATCCTAAATGCCTAGAGCAGTGCCAACCATATAGTAGGTACTGAATAACTCTTTGTGGACAGATGACTCAACACTATATGTCTTCCAATTTTCATTACTAAAAGTTATAAGCATATGTATTAATAGTAAAGAAAAAAAAGTGTACTGTAACTAAACTCAGGTTCAGCTGTTAGCCACTCAAAAGCCAATACACAAGACTGAGTGTTGATTAGAAAAGAAAAGTTGTTTTATTCAGGAGGTTGGCGACTTGGGGAGAAGGTGAACTCATGTCCACAAACCAGCTCTGGATTCTGCTGGGCTCAGGACAGTTTTTGAAGGGAGAAACACCTGGGGGGCGGGGGTCAGAGTCTTGGTAGTCTTCCACTGTCTGCTAACTTTCTCCTGATTGGTTGGTGGTGAGGTAACAGGGTGGTGTTCCAGGAACCTCGCGCTCAGCCTGAAGTTAACGTCCTCGGGCTGGGCGGAGCTTCAAGTCTCCAAAGAGCTCAACGGTGTTTTGTTAGGTATGTTCTCTGAGAGGGAAGCAGAAGCCTGCCCCACACTGCGCGGCTGTCTCTTGACTGCCTCTCCTTTGTTTCTGCTTGGTGTAGGGGAAAACCTCCAGACATTTGGGGATGAGGAGTGTCAGAAGTGAAGTGTTTTGTGTGAGTAGTAAAGAAGACACAGTAGGGAAACACTGGGGTTTTCCTGGCTCAGGTGGAAAATTGAGTTTTTCCGTTATCATCTATTTCTACTTTGATCTAGCTCTGACCGCTGAAAAGGCCTCTATTTGCATAGGGCTGGGAAAAAAATCATTTCTCATTCTCTGTGAAGTTTATATTTTATAGTTCTCTTCTTCTGAAAATCTGACGAAGGTAGAATGTCAGCTACGTTACTAGGCAACATTGTTTATGGTAAAAATGATCTACTGTATCTGGACAGCGAGGACACTGAATGAATTAGAAAGACGTGGTGGCAAGCTGTGGCTTTGAAGTTTCCTGAGAAGTATGACTCTTGGAATTGGACATATCCCTTGAGGGAACAGGGAAGCAAGCTAGTCCCATACAAATATTGCTAATATTAGAATATTAGTTTCTAATTGGGATTAATGGATATAATATAATAATTATATATATATATATAATGAATATAATGAGGATTATGTTCATTGTTTATCTGAAATTCAAGTGTAACTAAGCATCCCGTACTTTATCTGGTAATTTATGGGGGGAGGTGGTGTCAGTTTGCAAACTGGCTCCTGTACAGGGAGGGCAAGGAGGAGAGAGTGAAGAAAGAGGCAGACCACTCAAGGTTGGTAGGTGGCAGGATTTAACAAACAAAGCAATTTGCATACAAGGCTTGTCCTAGGATGCTGAAAGATGAATGGATTTCTGGCACCCTCCAGCACCTGCCTGCTAGAAGCTTAATGAAACGTTCAGTCAGCTTCCCTTGGTATCCTCAGGGGATTGGTTTCAGGACCCCCATGGATACTAAAATCCCGGGTGCTCAAGCCCCCTACATAAAATGGCATAGTACTTGCATATAATGTATATGAATATTTTCCCTATACTTTAAATCATCTTTAGATTACACACAATGCCTAATACAATGTAAATGCTATGTAAGAAGTTGTAAATACAGTGTAAATGCCATGTGGTTACTGGTCCACTGGTAAATTCAACTTTTGCTTTTCAGAAGCTGTTGGAATTTTTTTCTGACTCTTCCATCTGAGGTTGGTTGAATTCAAGGATGTGGAACCTGTGGATACAGAGGGTTGATTGTCTTAACTGGGTTCAGTCATGTATTCTGTCCAGATGGTCTCAACAACACCTTACTCAAGGCTGCATCCTTGGAACAGCTCCCACTGTGGGAACACAGGGCAGAACATGCATTCCAAGGAGCGGGTAGTGGATGAGGAACCTCTGACTGCCTGGGTCCAGCTCATGGATCAACTGGCAGTCACGTCCTTTTGATGATCTCCTCCAAGAGGTAGGGAATGGGGGTCCCTAGACAAAGGCCTGCCACTTCCTGTTGGTGGGCTGTTTCCTGTCCTGTATCCTTATTCTAAGTGAAGTCAATGCCAAGTGTGGCCTATTGTAGTGATGTGAGTCCAAAATGTTTACTAGAGCCTGAAAAGAATGCCCCAGTAAGGCACTGTATCCTAGAAACGGTGATCAGCTGATGCAACAGCACCCTGAGAACCCAGACTGCATTCTCGAAATACTGTTTCTTATTTAAGTAAATGGCTAATTCCACTGGAACAGCAAAAGCACAGGATGAACCTGGAACATCTTGTCATACCAGAAAGCAGGACCACTTGAGGATCACTGTGTGCAGGTCAGAGAACTCAGAAGCTTGCCTGGAGTGGTTGGGATTTGCTTTTTGAAGTGACAGGTTGTAAGGAAGGGTATAAAAGATGAAAAAGGTTAGTTGTGAGTTGATAACAGTTTGAGCTGGATTTGTAGAATGTGAGGATTCACTATGTTGTTTCGTCTAAATTTGTATTTTTGAAATTGTCCACAATAGAAGTTTAAAAATAATAAAAAAGGTGTCTGTGCCACATAAAAATTAGGACTAAGTTGTAAAAAAAAAACTGTAGAGATTAAATTGTTCCTACAGTTGAATAAGGGCTTCCCAGGTAGCTCAGTGGTAAAGAATCCACCTGCCAATGGAGGAGATTCAGGAGATACAGGTTGGATCCCTGGATCGGGAAGATCCCCTCGAGGAGGAAATGGCAATCCACTCCAGTATTCTTGCCTGGGAAATTCCACGGACAGAGGAGCCTGGCAGGGCTGCAGTTTCGGGGTTGCAAAGAGTCGAACATAATCGAGCAGACACGCACACACACACAGTTGAATAAATAATTTTAAAATCTAGATTCAGGGAATTCCCTGGTGGTGCAGTGGTTAAGACTCCCAGCTTTTGCTACTGAGGACTCAGGTTTGATCCCTAGTCAGGGAACTAGGATCCCACAAGCTCCATGGCACCACCATAAAACAAACAAAAAACTAGCTGCAACAGGTAAAGAGCTAAGGTTGAGAGAGAATTTCAGTTCTCTTCTAAAGAAGTTGAACGCATCACACTGGCAGTTCTGGTATCCATGTACCTCTGTGCTCCTTGATTCTCCCCTCTGGGAGCAGAAAAGAGGCAAACCAAGCTCCTTGGGACCCTAGAAGACCCAAGCCTTCCCCATGAGCCTAGATGGGAGTGTGACCTTCCTCCTGCCTGGGCACAGCCAGGGCTTGCATCCCTCCTCCTCACCGGTGGCCAGGGGACCCTCTGAAACAGCCAATAAAGAGAAGAGCCAGGATTACTAAGGATTACTGTTCAAGAGCCTCTCCTCTTCTTTTCAGTGACCATGAAGATGGTCATGTTGGGAGACCAGCAGAGAGTAGAGCTGTATCCGAGTGCCCCCTCAGGCAGCCTAGGTGCCAGCTCGCCCAGTGGCTCCATCAGCAGGAGGTCACCTGCTGCCCTTAGCCCACCAGGTGCTCTTCCCTTGCCTCGCTGCACTGCCACTTGCTATTCTGGGCCCCTTGTTTTGTTCAGTCCTCACAGCCCTTCCCCTTCTCCCCTCCCCCTACCTCCTCATGGAGCAGGCCCTGGTCACCACCCTCCTAGGACAGTTGCCAGCTTGAGGGCTGCTCACAGTTACTGGAAAGCAGCTTTAAAAATATAAATAGCTGCAGTGAAGGCTGGTCAGAGCTGTCAAACCACAGAAAACCCAACTTCTCTTTCCTGAAAACTAATTTCTGAGAAATAGGCTTCTCCCCTTGAATAGCTACCCTGGTCTCTAGCTGTGAGGGCAACTCCTGTTCCCAAAGGTATACCAGATCCTGTGGTCGACCATGATGCTAAGTCCCCTTTATCTGACCTTGCCTGACTTTTTAGCAGGAAGTCAGTTTCATAGCCAAATTTAGCCTTTTCTGGATGTGTAGTTGGTGCTTAATACATGTCTTTTAAACAAAATTTACTCTTGCTGTAGCTGCTCGATTTTTTTTTAGTGTGGTGGAAACATACAATTACAATCGTGCTGAAATGCATTTGTTTCTAGAAAGTTTCAGCGTCTGGTTTTTAGGATGAAACGAGCTTTATTTCTTAAGTCATTCATTTGCTACTTGTTAAGACTCTGATTCTGGAATGGTCTACCTTGTGAACATAGATTGTGTGCCGTCCTAAGTCACATCTGACTCTTTGGGACCCTATAGACTATAGCCTTCCAGGCTTCTCTGTCCATGGGATTCTCCAGACAAGAATACTGGAGTGGGTTGTCCTTTCTTTCTCCAGTGGATCTTCCCAACCCAGGGATCGAGACTGTGTCTCTTATGTCTCCTGTATTGGCAGGTAAGTTCTTTACCACTAGTGCCACTGGGAAGCCCAGGAACACAGATTACAATGTAATTATTATTTGGGTTCAATATATATTATAGGAAAGATGCATCAATGGATATGCTAGTATTTTTTTTTATAAAACCAAGCATTCCCCTGCCAGACCTTTTAGGTCTTTTCCCCCTCTTGCTAATTTAAGAAATGCCACCCCTTACTCTCCAAATACTATAATTCTCTAAGCTTGCGAAGTATGTGCAGTGGGGTTTAAATGCTCTCTCATAGCCAGGACACTGATCTCTTCTCACTTCCCCCAAGCACCTTTGGTATCTTCGAGTACTTTGATCAAGTTCCTCTTTTATGCAGAGGTTTTTTGAAGACACCAAGAAAGACCTGGATACATTTTAAAAAATGATTTATTTATGGCCATGCTAAACAGCATGTGGAATCTTAGTTCCCCAATCAGGAATCGAGCCTGTGCCCCCTGCATTAGAAGTGCAGAGTCAGGATTGCTGGGGACATCCCAACCTGGGCACTTTTCTTTCTCAGTTTTCTCCCTTAGAGAAAACACAATTTCACATAAGACATCTATGAGCTCAAATCTTTCATCCTCTCTATAGCATTCAGCCAAATAAATGTTTATCAAGCATCTACAGTCAGCAGGAATCTATCAGGAATTGGCTACAAGTAACAGAGAAACCAATCTACAGAGTTTTTTTTTTTAAAAAAAACACCAGAGATTCATTTTTCTCATGTGAAAAATTCAGGAGACACTCAGCTTCTGATACTGGATCAGTGGTAAAAATTATCAGGGATGACATCTATGATTATTTTGTCTCTCTCTCATGGGTTCAAGATAACTCTTACAGCTCCATTTTTATCCATATGAATCCATATTCAAGGGAAGAAGAAAGAAGAGGCCATACTAGCACTTTTCTGTGTCTCAATATTAGGAAAGCAAAAGATTTCCCAGAACCTCCTGACAGACTTTTGCTAACACCTCATTGGCCAGACCATGTCACATGGACACTTCTAGCTGCAAAGGCAGCTGGGAAACAACTTCCACAACTGAAGGACACAAGTTTTCAGGTTGAAAGGGCTCACCTAAGTGCCCAGAACAATGGATGAAAACATACCCATATATCATTGTGAAATTTCAGAACTCTAGGGTCATAGAGAAGATCCTAAAGGCTTCTGGAGAGAAAAAATGAGCCACCAAAAAAGGATCAGGAATCAACACTGCAAGCTAAAAAAACATGGAAGATTGCCTTTAACACTGAGCTAGAAGAAAATGAAGAAATGGATCTAAAATTCTGAAGGAAAATTATTTACAATCTAGAATTTGATACTCAAAGTATTAATCAACTGTGAAGGTGGAACTAAGACATTTTCAGACATGCAAGGGCTTCAGTTCTTTTACCTCCTGCATACTCTTTTTCAGGAAGTTAGTGGAGGATGTATTTCAGCAAAATAACGGAGTCAACCAAGAAAGAGAAAAGACTGGGGTACTGAAACAGGAGATCTAGGACTGCCTTTATGGTTCAGTGGTTAAGAATCTGCCTTCCAATGCAGGGGAGGTGGTTTCAATCCCTGGTAGGGAACTAAAATCCCTCATGCCAGGGGGCAACTAAGCCCAGCATGTTTGAACTACTGAGTCCTCAAACTCTGGACCCTGCGTGGCACAACTAGAGAGAAGCCCATGTCCTGCAACAAAGATCTGACACAGCCAAAAATAAACATAAATATGTAAAGTTTTAGAAAAAAGAAACAGGAGATCTTACAGGCAATAAAAGCTAAGGCAATCCCAGGATGATGATACTGAATGGATGTTGCAGGACAATAACTGTGTACCAGGTACAGGTGGCAACCAGCACAGATTTGAGCAGGTCAGAAAGCTCTGAGAGACAGTTCTTCAGAAAGATGAAATTTATGAAATACCTGATATTAACTTACTTCCTTGAGTTAATACCTGCCTTAATTTTCATTTGATTAGGTTTTTAAGTGAATATTTTTATTTTTAATTATTTATTTTTTTGCTGTACCCAAGGGCTTGTGGGATCTTAGAATTTCAAAAATGTCTTGAGAAGAGATTTAAACAATTGTTGGAGAATTTAAGGATGGATTACTGAAAAGTTCATAGAAAACTAATAAAAAAACTAATCAAGTGGGGAATTCTCCTCAGGTCCTGTGGTTAGGACTCTGAGTTCTCACTGCCAAGGGCTCAGGTGCAATCCCTGGTTTGAGTTTTAAGATCCCACAAGTCTCCAGGTGCAGCAAAAAAATAAATTAATTAAAAATAAAAATATTCACTTAAAAAAACCTAATCAAGTGAAAATTAAGGCAGATATTAACTCAAGGAAATAAGAGAAATGTACATGAAAGGAGAAATAATCATAGTTTGTTACATGGCTCAGCTCTGAATGGTGTACAAAATCATAATAATGTAAAAAATTAATATTTTTTAAGCAAAATCACGATATAAATATATTGCGTGGGAGTAGAGGGACAGAAATCTGTGTGGCAGGAGTTGAGGGAATAAAAAGATAAATCTTCACTATCATGGTGTGAAGACAATAGATAACATGCCACACTGAAAATCAAAGAATAATAATCCAAGAATTCTGTTTAAAGATATAGAAAGTGAAGTCACTGTCGTGTCCGACTCTTAGCGACCCCATGAACTTCAGCCTCCCAGACTCCTCCGTCCATGGGATTTTCCAGGCAAGACTACTGGAGTGGGTTGCCATTTCCTTCTCCAATGGATGAAAGTGAAAAGTGAAAGTGAAGTCCCTCAGTCGTGTCTGACCCTCAGCAACCCCGTGGACTTCAGCTCACCAGGCTCCTCCATCCATGGGATTTTCCAGGCAAGAGTACTGGAGTGGGGTGCCATTGCTTTCTGCAAAGATATAGAGGCAAATACAGAAAGAATCAGTTAAAAGAGTTAAAAAGAGTTGTCTCTAGGGCTGGGAAATGGCAGGAGGGGGTCTTAAGAACTGTTTTTCCAGCAGATCTTACTGAACTATTAGACTCTTTAATTTATGACTACATATTACTTCAAAAATGTAAAAAAGAAAATAAGAAATTTGACACTGATTTAAGTGGAAATCTTTAAGTATCTTGAGATTTAACTGAAATCTTTACTGGATCAATTAGCTTGTTTGGGCTCAAGAGGAATTGTATTATTATGAAAGGTTAACTATCAGGTAATCATTTAAAGAGTGGCTGTGCAACTCTGTTTGGATGGTAGAATCATCTAGAGAATCTTCTAGAACCTGTTCAAGCTGTGCCCCACACAAGTCAATCAAATTGAGATTCCAGAGCTGGCAAAGGCATCCATAGTTTTAAAAGTACTTGAGGTAATTCTGATGTGTATCAAGACTGAGATCCACAGGTCTAACAACAAACTGAGGAACATATTTTAAAATTTACCTGCTTCCCTTCATTTTATTTTTAAAAACAATTTATTCAAACCAATACAGTAATGTAAAGTAAAATAAAGTAAAAATTAAAATTTTAAAAATAAATAAAAACAATTTATTCATTTATTTTATTTTGTTTGCACTGGGTCTTTGTTTCTGTGCAAGGGCTTTCTCTAGTAGTGACGCGCCAGGGCTACTCTTCGTTGTGGTTTGCTGGCTTCTCAATGCAGCGGCTTCTCTTGTTGTGGAGCACAGGCTTTAGGGTACACGGGCTTTCATAGTTGCAGTTCGTGGGCTCACTAGTTTTAGCTCCTGGGTTCAGTTACTCCACAGTGTGTGGAATCTTCCTGGATCAGGGATTGAATCCATGTCTGCTGCGTTGGCAGGCAGATTCTTATCCACAGTATCACCATGGAAGTTCTGCCCTAATTCCTTTAAATAAAGCTCATAGGATACTTAAATAGTGGCACAGAAAATAATGAAGAGTTCGACCCTGTTCCCAGAAGAATAGGTGATGTGAAGATATAAGTGAAGGCTGACATGCTGGCCCAGCACGGAGGCAGCTTTGGATCAAGGTATCTAGGCTGTATGGAGAAGTCAAGGTCAGTGTCACTACAATCCTAACATCAGGAGAGCAGTGGCCTCCATGGTTTCAACACAGAATAAGGGTGCAGGGTTCAGATCACAGATTTCTTTATCCTTTCTTTTTGCATTTTCAGCTCCTGAAAGCCAGATACGCAGAGGTTTCTCTTCATCAGGTGATTAGAGCACAAGGTAGCCAGTGACCTCTGAAAACAGAAACACATAAAATCAAGCTCTCAAAATGCTTACATTTTGCAAACTGATAAGTGCAAACCGATGATCTCTTTATGATCCTGTTCCTCCCTTTGGGCTACCAGACTGTCTTTTATTAGTCTTGAGGCAAGATGACTTCATGATTCATCAGATCTGAATCTTATTTTTTAAAATATGTTTTATGGATAAGCATTATATGAGCAGAAATGTCTTCCCCACTTGGCATTCTTCATAAATTGAATGCAGAAAACACTTGGGAGGCAAGACTGTGCCAGGAGATCCAGGACTCTATCAGGAAATCAAAAGTCACTATCATTATAATCCAAGTCAAGAGCAATGAGCTCATTGTGTCTTATCTGTTAGGATATAATTTCAGCAGTTATGGGGTCTCTTTACCTGAGGCCTAGGGCGGAAACTGGCTTGTAAGCAAAATGGGGAGTCCCACTCCCTGGAACATGACCTCTCCCCAATCTCTGCCCTTGTCTCTAGGCTTTGCTAGATCTCTCTGAGGCTGGCTCTGGGATCAGGAATGCAGTTATAAGAGCAATAGGTTTTTTTTTTTTTTTTTTTTTTTTGGCTTTGCTCCTTGGCATGTGGCATCTTAGGTCCCTGACCATGGATGGAGCCTGCACTCCCTGCAGTGGAAGCCCGGAGTCGTAAGCATTGGACTGCCAGGGAGGTCCTATAATAGAACTGCTCTAAGTGCTTTGTGCATATAATCATTGCTGAAGTGTTTAAGAGTTTTGTTGTTGTTTACCCGCTAAGTCGTGTCTGACTCTTTTGTGACCTCATAGACTATAGCCCACCAGGCTCCCCTGTCCACGGGATTTCCCAGGCAAGAATACTGAAATGAGTTGCCATTTCTTCCTACAGGGGATCTTCCCAACCCAGGGATTAATCCACATCTCCTGCATTGCAGGTGGGTTCTTCACCACTGAGCCACCAGGGAAGGATTTAAGGTAATTACAAAAAGAGTCAAAATTCAAAATGGAAGGCTCAAGTTTGGGACTAGGGCTAGGTTAAATATCTGGGCAAAAGGGACTCCAGAGAAGAAGCCAGGAGGGCTGCTGGGAGGCGGCAGAAGGTGGAGGTGATACTGGTACCAAGTGGCACCCCCGTTAATGGCTTCTCTTTCCGCTTCCATCCAACCTTTCCATCCCAGCTCATCTCTGCAGCTTGGCCCATCATCCTCTTCCTGGGAAAAACAAAAGGGCTAGGGAGGGCCTGCACTGCTTCAGCGTTAGCACACACCTCTAGCCTGACATTTATGGCTGTCTCAGGGGGTAGTGGGAAGCAAGAGGCGTCACTCCAGTGCTAAGGTCCACAGGCAGCCAACTAGGAAGAGGAGTGCACTGGGCTCACAGGCAAAGCGCTTGTGTGAAGAGATGCGCTCTCAGCTGTGGCTTCGCAGAGCCTTGGGTCTCTGTTCAGTTCAGTCGCTCAGTCATGTCTGACTTTTTGTGAGCCCATGGACTGCAGCATGCTAGGCTTCCCTGTCCATCAACAACTCCCGGAGCTTACTCAAACTCATGTCCATTGAGTCAGTGATGCCATCCAACCATCTCATCCTCTGTCATCCCCTTTTCCTCCTGCCTTCAATCTTTCCCAGCATCAGGGTCTTTTCAGATGAGTCAGCTCTTTGCATCAGGTGGCCAGAGTATTGGAGTTTCAGCTTCAGCATCAGTGCTTCCAATGAATATTCAGAACTGATTTCCTTTAGGATGGACTGATTGGATCTCCTTGCAGCCCAACGGACTCTCAAGAGCCTTCTCCAACACCACAGTTCAAAAGCATCAATTCTTCAGTACTCAGCTTTCTTTATAGTCTAACTCTCACATCCACACATGACTAATGGAGAAACCATAGCTTTGGCTATGTTCAATTCAGTTCAGTTCAGTTGCTCAGTCGTGACTATGTTAGGTAGTTAGAATAGGAAACAGGAGTCCAGAATGACAGTGGCTAAAAGACAAGGAAGGGAAAAGCCTGTGAAAATAGAACAAAGGAAGGTCTGAGGACCAGAGTGAGGACCTCCGGTAGAACAAACAGCACTCCTGGCTAGCCCAGTTTACATAGGGCAGGCCCAGAGGGGAGAAAAAAAAAAACATATAAAAAGAGCCAAAGGGCAGGGGCTCCTTTCTTCTCTTCGCATCTTAGAGGTGGCATGCCCTCACGCCTCGAGGATGTATTTTCCTGCTATTTTCTAAATAAAATTGAGCTGTAACATGGAGCTGTAATACTGATAGTCTTATAGTGACTATAAGACTAAAACACTTTTATAGTCTAAGAGCTATAACATGGTCTGTCTGAGAGCTATGACATACTGAGGGCTCTAATGTCCCTCGCTTCAAATTTTTGTTTAGACAAGACAGAACTGAGAAGAATACACTCGCCTGACAATTAGACGTACCTCTGCTTTTTAATATGCTGTCTAGGTTGGTCATCAATCTGATTTTGGTGTTGCCCATCTGGTGATGTCCATGTGTAAAGTCTTCTCTTGTGTTGTTGGAAGAGGGTGTTTGCTATGACCAGTGCATTTTCTTGGCAAAACTCTATTAGTCTTTGACCTGCTTCATTCCGTATTCCAAGGCCAAATTTGCCTGTTACTCCAGGTGTTTCTTGACTTCCTACTTTTGCATTCCAATCCCCTATAATGAAAAGGACATCCTTTTTGGGTGTTAGTTGTAAAATATCTTATAGATCTTCATAGAATTGTTCAACTTCAGCTTCTTCAGCGTTACTGGTTGGGGCATAGACTTGGATTACCGTGATATTGAATGGTTTGCCTTGGAAACGAACAGAGATCCTTCTGTTGTTTTTGAGATTGCATCCAAGTACTGCATTTTGGACTCTTTTGTTGACCACGATGGCTACTCCATTTCTTCTGAGGGATTCTTGCCCGCAGTAGTAGATATAATGGTCATCTGAGTTAAATTCACCCATTCCAGTCCATTTTAGTTCGCTGATTCCTAGAATGTCGACGTTCACTCTTGCCATCTCTTGTTTGACCACTTCCAATTTGCCTTGATTCATGGACCTGACATTCCAGGTTCCTATGCAATATTGTTCTTTACAGCATCAGACCTTGCTTCTATCACCAGTCACATCCACAGCTGGGTTGGAAGGAATGATGTTAAAACTGAAGCTCCAGTACTTTGGCCACCTCATGCGGAGAGTTGACTCACTGGAAAAGACTCTGATGCTGGGAGGGATTGAAGGTAGGAGGAGAAG
>SJYA01001822.1:6160030-6270497 GCA_006410615.1 Neotragus moschatus
CTTAGTCGTGCCCGACTCTTTGTGACCCCATGAATCGCAGCTCGCCAGGCCTCCCTGTCCATCACCAACTCCCTGAGTTCACTCAAACTCACGTCCATCAAGTCGATAATGCCATCCAGCCATCTCATCCTCTGTCATCCCTTTCTCTTCCTTCCCCCAATCCCTCCCAGCATCAGAGACTTTTCCAATGAGTCAACTCTTCTCATGAGGTGGCCAAAGTACTGGTACCATTACTTCATGGAAAATAGATGGGGAAACAATGGAAACAGTAGCTGACTTTATTTTTGGGGGCTCCAAAATCACTGCAGATGGTGACTGCAGCCATGAAATTAAAATATGTTTGCTCCTTGGAAGAAAATCTATGACCAACCTAGACAGAATATTAAAAAGCAGAGACATTACTTTGCTAACAAAGGTCCATCTAGTCAAGGCTATGGTTTTTCCAGTAGTCATGTATGGATGTGAGAGTTGGACTATAAAGAAAGCTGAGCACCGAAGAATTGATGCTTTTGAACTGTGGTGTTGGAGAAGGCTCTTGAGAGTCCCTTGGACTGCAAGGAGATCCAGGCAGTCCATCCTAAAGGAAATCAGTCCTGAATATTCATTGGAAGCACTGATGCTGAAACCAAAATGCCAATACTTTGGCCACCTGATGCGAAGAGCTGATTCATTTGAAAAGACCCTGAGCTGGGAAAGATTGAAGGCAGGAGGAGAAAGGGACAACAGAGGATGAGATGGTTGGCTGGCATCACTGACTCAATGGACATGAGTTTGAGTAAACTTCAGGAGTTGGTGATGGACAGGGAGTCCTGGCATGCTGCAGTCCATGGGACTGCAAAGAGTTGGACTTGACTGAGTGACTGAACTGAACTGAAAAGATGATGCTATGAAAGTGCTGCACTCAATATGCCAGCAAATTTGGACAACTCGACAGTGGCCACAGGCCTGGAAAGGTCAGTTTTCAGTTCAATCCCAAAGAAAGGCAATGCCAAAGAATGCTCAAACTACCACACAATTGCACTCATCTCACAGGCTGGCAAAGTAATGCTCAAAATTCTCCAAGCCAGGCTTCAGCAGTATGTGAACTGGGTCTCCGTAGGAGCTCAGAAAATGCGCAAGCCTTGCCGAGGTAGATGCTGTCTGGATCCCTGTGTTCAAATTCAGGGTGCCTCATTAAACTGGTGACCAGAATTGCAGAGCTGTAGCAGTAAGTCATCAGAGAAGGCAATGGCAACCCACTCCAGTACTCTTGCCTGGAAAATCCCATGGAAAGAGAAGCCTGGTGGGCTGCAGTCCATGGGGTCGCTAAGAGTCAGGCACGACTGAGCGACTTCACTTTCACTTTTCACTTTCATGCATTGGAGAAGGAAATGGCAACCCACTCCAGTATTCTTGCCTGGAGAATCCCAGGGACAGAGGAGCCTAATGGGCTGCCATCTATGAGGTCTCACAGAGTCGGACACCACTGAAGTGACTTAGCAGCAGCAGCAGCAGCAGTAAGTCATAAACCTATCCCCAAGAGTGTGCCTAACGAAGGGGCACTGCAGTGCCTTGTTTCGGGGTTTTTATTGTGTTCATCTGTGTTTTCAATTCCTTTGAATTTTAAACAATATTAGAAGGGGTTTGGCTGAGAAATGTAAAATGACACACTTCATCATCTTCTTGAGCAGAACTTGTAATGACAGCTGCTACTGCTAAGTCTTTTCAGTCTTGTCCGACTCTGTGCGACCCCATAGATGGCAGCCCACCAGGCTCCCCCATCCCTGGGATTCTCCAGGCAAGAACACTGGGGCTGCCACTTCCTTCTCCAATGCATGAAAGTGAAAAGTGAAAGTGAAGTTGCTCAGTCATGCCCGACTTCGCGATCCCATGAACTGCAGCCTACCAGGCTCCTCCATCCACGGGATTTTCCAGGCAAGAGTACTGGAGTAGGGTGCCATAACTGGTAGACAAAACAGGATGAAGGCCATGGGGCAAAAGTGGCCAAGTATTGTGGGGGAGGCACCTTTGACTTTGTGCGGGGCAGAGAGAGGAGTCAGTGGCTGATCTCCTACCTTGTCTAGGAGAGGTGCCCTGTCCGTTGGTCAGTTTTGGGGCGGGTACGTCAGGATGCGTGGCCATGTAGCCCTGGAAATGTGCAGGGGTAGGGGCACAAGTCATGAGTCCTCTCTGTATTTTAAAGGCACAAGGTTTATTTTATCAGGTTGTGCCCAGGCAGCTCTTTCCTTTCCCCTTTTGAAACCCTGAGGTTGGAAAGTTGAAGCTGAAACTCTCCTATGCTGCTGATGGGAATGTTAAATAGAACAATTGCTCTGGGAAACAGTTTGGCCTTCCCCAGGATGTTAAACCTAAAACTACCTTATGACCCAGTAATTGGGCGCCAAGGAATATACCTTGAAAGTATATGTCCACACAAACACCTTAGAAAATAGCAGCATTATTCATGATATCCAAGAACAGCAAACCAGAAGTCAACCAACAGATGAACGGATAAAAAAAGTGGATACAGCCATACAATGAAGTATTACTCAGCCATAAATAGGAATGAAATACTGACATATGCTAGAACATGGATAAACCTTGAAAATATAATTCTGAATGCAAGAAGTCAGACTCTAAAGGCCACTTGTGGTATAATTCCATTTATATGAAATGACCAGCCAAAATAGGCAAAGCCAGAGATGGAAAGTACATTACTGGTGGTGAGGAGTTGGGGGAGGGAGAATTGGGATTGACTGCCTAATGGATGTGGGGTTTCCTTTATAGGAGCTGGAAATGTCTGGAATTAGATAATGACAATGGTTGCATAACATTGTAAATATACTTAATTGTACAATTTACAATGGTTAAAATGGTGAATTTTATGTAAAAATTGCAAAAATTAGTGGAAGGCCTGGCAAATTTATCTCAGTAATGTTTCTCATTTCCAAGAACTTTATCCCAGGAAGATTGTTAAAAGGCTTCCAAATCTGAGGCACTGATGTTATATTCTAGTTTCTTCTTTGCTTCTGCTCCCTTGGAAATTTTCTTTCTTCCATGTTATTGCTTCTGCTGTGCAGTTGGAGTTCTCTTTTGTGAACCTTGGGTGTTAATGGTTACTGATGAGGGTCTAAATCTCATCTAATTCTTCCTACTTATTAGAATCACTTGGGAATGCTGCAGTTGCTGTGTAGACCAACTATATCAGAATTTTTGGGGAAGGTAGGAATGTCCCTGGGCATTGGTGTCAAGATCCTCCTGGTGATTCTCTATACACTCGGAGTTGAGAGTTTCTAATCTAGATTAACTGTCCAATTTTGAGCCCTGTTCCCTGGTAGAAACTTACTTTAGGTGACAGTGATAGTGTGGGCCCAAGAAACTCTACCTTAGGTGGTCGTGGGGACATGACAACTCTCAGCATAGGTTATGTGGGCCCAGGAATCCCTCATTTAGATGATTGTAGGGGGCTGGTAATCTCAGGTAACTCTAGATCGGTGCTGTGAGGTCCCAGAAAACTCTGCCTTAGCTACTTGTGCTTTAGGTGATTGTGGGTGCCTGGAGAAATCAGCCATAAGTGATTGTCGGGGCCCAGGAATCTCAACCGTAGGTGATTGTAGGGCTCTAGGGCAGTGGTCCCCAATTTGGCACCAGGGACCGATTTCATTGAATACAATTTTTCCATGGACTAGGGCTCAGGGGATAGTTTTGGGATGATTCAAATGCCTTACATTTATTGTCCACTTTCTTTTCCATTAAATTGATTTTTAAAAAATTTTTATTTATTTTGGGGTGTGCTGGGTCTTTGTTGCTGCGTGGGTTTTGCTCTAGTTGCAGTGTGTGGCATTCTCATTGCAGTGGCTTCTCTTGTTGTGGAGCAAGGACTCTAGAGCATGTGGGTTCAGTAGCTTCGGCTCCTGGGCACTACAGCACAGGCTCAATAGTTGTGTGTGGGCTTAATTGGCTCCATGGCATGTGAGATCTTCCTGGATCAGGGATAAAACCTGTGTCTTCTGCATTGGCAGGCAGTTTCTTTTACCACTGAGCCACCAGGGAAGCCCAGTGCACTTTATTTCTGATCTAATGCTGCCGCTGATCTGACAGGAGGTACCACTCCATGGCCTGGAGGCTGGGGAGCTCTGCTCTAGGGGACTGTACCTTAAATGACTGTGAGTGCCTAGGAAAATCTACTTATTACTCTGTGGGGGCCAATCATTCTATTTTACTGATTGTAGGGGTCCAGGAAAATTCTGCCTTAGGTTATTGCAGGGGCCCAGGTAACCCTAAAGTAGGTGATTGTGGCCCACACTTTACTGAGATAAATGTGGTGGCTATGGCCTCTACTCTAGGTGATTGTTGAGGCCCAGGAAGTTGTAGAGAGAGGGTGATTGTGGGGGTTCTTGAAACTCAGCCTTAAGTGACTTTGGGCCTGAGGTGATTTGGGGTCTGTGATCTCCACCTTGGGGCTTCCCAGGTGGTGCAGGGGTAAAGAAACCACCTGCCATTGCAGGAGACACAAGAGATGAGAGTTGGATCCCTGGATCATGAAGATCCCTGGAGGAGGAAATGGCAACTTTCTCCAGTATCCTTGCCTGGAGAATTCCATGGTCAGAGGAACCTGACAGTCTATCGTGTATAGAGTCACAAAGAGTTGGACACAACTCAGCACACATGACCTCTACCTTAGGTGATTTTGATCAGGACATCTTCCTTAGAGTATTTTGGGAGACCAGGAAAGTCTATTGAAGGGGATTGTGGGAGGCCTGGAATCTCTAGCTCAGGTGATATCTGGGTCCTAGGAAATTGTACCATTGGCAATTGTAGGGGAACAGGAAACTAGAGCTGTAATTATGTTATTATGGAGGCCAGGAAAATCTATCTTAGATCATTTAATTCTAGGAAACTCTATCTTGGGTGATTGTGTAACCAGAAAACAGGAGATTGTGGGTAAGCAGGAATCAACCTTAGTTCCTCATTGGGAAGAAGGTACTATAAGCAACTGGGGGCCCTGGAAATTCTACCTTAGGTGAAGTTGATGACCTTGGTAACATTACATTAGATGATTTTGGACTCAGGAATCTTAGGTAATTTATGGAACCCAAGAAACTCAGGAAATTTGAGGGTTCAGGAAACTATAGCTTAGTTCATTATAGGGGCCAGAAAATAATATGTTAGTGATTTTGGGGACAAAGACAACTGTCTTACAAGATTTTGGAGGCAAAGGAACTCTAAACCTTGATCGATTTGGGTTGGGGTACAAGAAATTCTACCCAGGAAACCCTACAGGAGGTGACCTTAGCCCCAAATTCTATACTATGTGATTGTGGTGGGCCATAGATCTCTACCTTAGGTGAGTTTATGTCTAGAAAACCCTGCCTTAGGTGATCTGCAGTCTTAAAAACTCAGTTTTAGGAGACTGGAGACACCCTGTAAACTATCTTTGGTTACTATGGGTCCAGAATGCTCGAGCTTAGGTGATTATAGGAACAGGACATCCTACCTTCATTCACTGTGCTGCTGCTGCTGCTGCTGCTGCGTCACTTCTGTCGTGTCCAACTCTGTGGGACCCCGTAGATGGCAGCCCTCCAGGCTCTTCCATCCCTGGGATTCTCCAGGCAAGAACACTGGAGTGGGTTGCCATTTCCTTCTCCAATGCATGAAAGTGAAAAGTGAAAGTGAAGTCGCTCAGTTGTGTCCGACTAGTAGCGACCCCATGGACTGCAGCCTACCAGGCTCCTCTGTCCATGGGATTTTTCCAGGTAAGAGTGCTGGAGTGGGGTCATTCACTGTAGGGGCCATGAGAATATAGCAGTGACTTTGGTGCCCCAGGAAATCTTATGTTAGGTGATTTAGGAGGCCCAAAACTCTAGCTTATGTAATTCTTGCAGGCTCGTGATACCCTATGTTAGGTGATTATAGGGGTCTAGCAATTCTACCTCACGTGATTGGGGGGGTTTGGGAAACCCTAGTTTAGGTGATTGTGGGACCCTAGAATTTCTAGCTTAGGTGGTTGTGGGACTAGATAGTTACCTTTGTTGATTTGGGCCCAGGAAAATCTACTTAAGGTGATCGCGAGGGACCAGAAATCTTTATTTCAGGTGATTTGGGGATGCCAGGAAACTTTGTCTTCATTGCTTTTGGTCTCAGGAAATTTTGGTGATTGCAGGAGCAAAGGTACTAACTTATGTGATTGTGGGGGATGAGGAACTTCTACCATAAGAGGTTATGGGGGTCCAGAAGTCTCGTCCCTAGGTAATTATGGGAGCCAAAAACAATTGCTTAGGTGATTCTGGGGCTCTTGGGGACTGTACTTTAGGTGAGTGCAGTTCAAGCAAAGTTTACTATAACTGATGGTGGGGGCCTAGGAAGGTCTACCTAAGGTGATTTTGAGGAGTTGGAAAAGTCTAACTTATGTGATGCAGTGGCCCAGGAACTCTCTCCCTTGGTTGGAAGGTGGGTGTAGGGCAAGGGAGTTAGAGAAGACAAGGTTCAGAAAAAGAATGAGACCGGCGCTTTACAGGAACTGATCACCTTTAATGAGGCGAGAAAGGGCTGCAGTCAGATTAGTGAGCTGCTGCACTAACCCAAGACAAGAGTAAGTATATGTAGGCATATGTGTGGAAAGCTACTGTCTTAAGGGGGCCTGTTCTTCTGCAAGGTTTTTTGGAGTAGTTTTCTCTTAAATGACTGGGGCAAAGAATTCTGGAGATTGGTCAGAGGCTGGACCAGCTGGGAGCTGGGCGTTATCAACCTTAATGTCCTTTTTTTGGGGGGTGGGTGAGAGAGATTTTTTGTTTTGCGTAGAATGGTGGGGAGGACCTGGAGGAGAGTTTTAACTCCAGGCTATTTTGAGCCTTCATTCCAGACTCTAAGAAATATATACAAAAATAGAGAGGTGGGCGCGGTTAATGTTCAGGGCTTCTTTGTGCTGATAAATGAGGGTCAGGGGTTTGTGGTCTGGGAGGAAGGAAGTCTAAGGCCTGTAGTGTTGATTTCCTATTCTAGCCATCAGGGTCTCAAGCAAAAGAATAGTCTTGACTTGGTCTTGGGAAATGGCTCAGATTCAGTCTTGGAGGAATCCCTAGAAAAGATTAAAAAAAACAGGCCCAAAGGTGAGTAGGAGGATGATAAAAATGAATGGTCTGAAAAGGGGTAAAACCCAAGGCATCCAATTCCAATCAGTTAACCATGACTGCCAGGAGTTGCTTAATCTCTGGCGGATTCGTGAGGGTTGATCTGTAAGGTTTTTTGCAGCTCCTTGGGCAATATCAAACTGGTTGGCATAGAAACAGCAGGATTTGTCTAGAAAAAAGCACAGACCTCCCTTCTCTGCAGTGAGTAGATCTAATCCCCTTCTATTTTGTAATAATACAGCCACCAAGGAATCAAGTTGATTTTGGATAGTTATTGGGCCTTGAATTATTTCATGGAGGCTGTCTGACAGGTCTTTAGATAGTGTCTGATAGTTTTGGTTGGAGGTGGTTAAGCTGGCGGTTCCTGTTCCAATTTCAGACGCTATTTCTAGTCCTACTAAGAGGGGAATGAAATGAATGGCTCATTTTATTTGCTTGTGGATGGGAGGAATAGGCAAGCTGTGGTTCATGCGATTGTAGAGAGTCGGACATGACTGAGCAACTGAACTGAGCACTGGGGGCTATTAAAATGTTTGAACTGAAGGAGGCAAGAATATACAATGGATTAAAGACAATCTCTTTAACAAGTGGTACTGGGAAAACTAGTCAACCACTTGTAAAAGAATGAAACTAGAACACTTTCTAACACCATTCACAAAAATAAACTCAAAATGGATTAAAGATCTAAACATAAGACCAGAAACTATAAANACCCCCAAAAATAAGGAAACCCAAATATGCCTGCTGCCAGGAGCCAGTCATTGAGAGGACTGGTTTCCCCGTGTCTCTTTCTCTCTCTCCCTTTACTCTAATTTCTGGCTGAATTCCCATCTGGGTCGTAGAGGCTCGCCATGTCTACTTACTTGCCCTGGCTTTTTAAGTCCTGCGCGAAAGGGAGCCCAAGGTGGGGCGCCCTTAGAGATTCAAGTGGGCGCCGGTGGACTACGTAGATGGTGCAAACCTCTTGTCTCGAGGTTTTATTGGTCTTCCCCGTAAACCAAGTTATTCAGCCTCTTTTCTCCACTTAATTTTCCTACTATACTATTATTTCCTAATCTAATCTTATATTTCTGAATAAATGAATTTTTCCTCGCCTATCCGTCTCCCCTTCGAATCACCCTGGATCCACCGGGGCTGGACCCCGACAGGAAGGATGATAGTCTATGGCACCCTAGAGTACTGTCTGAGCTTACCTGGGCTACTGGGTCAGGCGAGAATTCGTGGTGGATGGAGGGAGGTCGAATGGCAAAAGGCCTCTGTCCTGGAGTTGGTCGGTCTCGTGGAAAAGAAAGTGTAGAGAAAAGAGGAAGAAGAGAGAGAGAGAGGCCAATATTCCTTGGGTTATGTGGAAAACCAATAAAGCCCTTACACAGGACTTGTACTGCTCACGAAGGCACAGGGCCTCCTGTTGAGGAGGTCTTGAAAGCCCTGGCGGGAAAGTGGGCTCGGCAGGCTTCCACCCTCTGAAGAGCTAGCCATGGAGAAAAAGGAGACCGGCATTTTACAGGCTGGACTGGCTGGGAGCTGGGCGTAATCAACCTTAATATCCTTTTTTTTTTTTTTTTTTCTCGGGTGAGAGAGTTCTTTGTTTTGCATAGAATGGTGGGGAGAACCTGGAGGGGAGTTTTAACTCCAGGCTATTTTGAGCCATGTAACTTTCCTTCAGTGGGCAAAGGAAACTCTAGCTTAGGTGATCGTGGGTACTCAGGTAAATCTAGCTTAGATCTTGGAAGGGTCCCAAAATGTTACCTTAGTGGTTGTAGGGGTCCAGGAAATTCTGTTGTTCAGTCACTAAGTTGTGCCCAACTCTTTGCGACCCCATGGATTGCAGCATGCCTGGTCTCCCTGTCCATCACCAACTCCCAGAGTTTACTCAAACTCATGCCTATTGAGTCGGTGATGCCATTCAACCATCTCATCCTCTGTAACTGCCTTCTCCTCTTGCCTTCAATCTTTCCTAGCATCAGTCTTTTCCAATGAGTCAGCTGTTTGCATCAGCTGGCCTAAGTATTAGAGCTTCAATATCAGTCCTTCCAATGAATATTCAGGGTTAATTTCCTTTAGGACTGACTGGTTGGATCTTCTTGCAGTCCAAGGGATTTTCAAGAGTCTTCTCCAGCACCACAATTCGAAAGCATCACTTTTTTGGTGCTCAGCCTTCTTTATGGTCCAACTTTCACAGCCATACATGACTACTGGAAAAATCATAGCTTTGAATATACAGACATTTGTCAGCAAAGTGATGTCTCTGCTTTTTAATATGCTGTTTAGGTTTGTCATAGCTTTTCTTCCAAGGAACAACCATGTTTTAATTTCAAGGCTGCAGTCTCTGTCCACAGTGATTTTTGAGCTGAAGAAAATAAAATCTGTCACGGTTTCCATTTTTCTCCCCTTCTATTTGCCATGAAGTCATGGGACTGAGTGCCATGATCTTAGTTTTCTGAATGTTGAGGTTTAAGACATCTTTCTCACTCTCCTCTTTTACCTTCATCAAGAGGCTCTTTAGTTCCTCTTCACTTTCTGCCATTAGGATGGTGTCATCTGCATATCTGAGGTTATTGATATTTCTCCTGGAAATCTTGATCCCAGCTTGTGATTCATCCAGCCTGGCATTTCACATGATGTACTCTGCATATAAGTTAAATAAGCAGGGTGACAATATACAGCCTTTCCCCACACGTACTCCTTTTCCAGTTTAGAACCAGTTGTTCCCAGTTTAGAGTTAGATGTTCCTGAATGATTCTAATTGCTGTTTCTTGACTGGCATACAGAATTCTCAGGAGACAGGTGAGGTAGTCTGGTTTTCCCATCTCTTAAAGAATTTTCTAAAGTTTGTTGCGATGCACACAGTCAGAAGCTTTAGTGTAGTCAGTGAAGCAGAAGTAGATGTCTTTTTGGAATTCCCTTGCTTTTTTTAATGATTCAGTAGGTGTTGGCAATTTGATCTCTGGTTTTCTGCCTTTTCTACATTCAGCTTGTAAGTCTGGAAGTCCTAGGTTCACATACTGCTGAAGCCTAGCATGAAGGATTTTGAACACTACTTTGCTAGCCTGTGAAATGAGTGCAATTGTATGGTAGTCTGAACATTCTTGGCATTGCCCTTCTTTGGGATTGGAATGAAAACTGACCTTTTCCAGTCCTGTGGCCACTGCTGAGTTTTCCAAATTTGCTGGCATATTGAGTGCAACACTTTAACAGCATCGTCTTCTAGGATTTGAAATAGTTCAGCTGGAGTTTCATCACCTCCACTAGCTTTGTTTGTAGTAATGCTTCCTAAGGCCAACTTGACTTCATACTCCAGGATGTCTGGCTCTACATGAATGACCACACCATGGTGGTTATCTTGGTCATTAAGACTTTTTTTGTACAGTTCTTCTGCATATTCTTGCCATATCTTCTTAATACCTTCTGCTTCTGTTAAGTCTTTGTGGTTTTGTCCTTTATTGTGTCCATTTTTGTATGAAATGTTCCCTGGGTATCTCCAGTTTTCCTGAAGAGACCTCTAGTCTTTCCAGTTCTATTGTTTTCCTCTATTTCTTTGCATTGTTCACTTAAGAAGTTTTGCTTGTCTCTCCATGCTACTCTCTGGAACTCTGCATTCAGATGAGTATATTTTTCCCTTTCTCCTTTGCCTTTTGATTTTCTTCTTTCCTCAGGTATTTGTAAGGCCTCCTCAGACAATTATTTTGCCTTCTTGCTTTCATTTTACCATAAGATGGTTTCGATCACCACATCGTGTACAAAGTTGTAAACCTCTGTCCATAGTTTTTCAGGCACTCTATCAGATCTAATCCTGTGAATCTAAGTGTCACTTAGACTATATAATCATGAAGGATTTAAGTCATACCTGAATGACCTTGTGGTTTTCCCTACTTTCTTCAATTTTAAGATTGAGTTTTTCAATAAGGAGCTCATGATCTGAGCTACAGGTCCTGTTTTTGCTGATGGTATAGAGCTATTCATCCTCGGCTGCAAATAATACAATTATTTGATTTCAGTTTTGGCCATCTGGTGATGTCATTGTGTAGAGTCATCTCTTGTGTTGTTGGAAGAGAATGTTTGCTATGACTAGTGCACTTTCTTGGCAAAAATCTGTTAGATATTGCCCTGGTTCATTTGTACCCCAAGGACAAACTTGCCTGTTACTTGAGATATCTCTTGACTTCCTACTTCTGCATTTGACTTTAGGCTTCCCTGATAGCTCAGTTGGTAAAGAATCCACCAGCAATGCAAGAGACCTGGGTTCAATGCCTGGGTTGGGAAGATCCCCTGGAGAAGGGAAAGGCTACCTACTCCAGTATTCTGCCCTGGAGAATTCCATGGACTGTATAGTCTATGGGTTTGCAAAGAGTTGGACACGACTGAGCGACTTTCACTTTCACTTCACTTTCACTTAGATGATTATGGGGGTCCAGGGAACTCTGAAGTAGGTGATTGTGTCCCAAACTTGACCAAGATGGATGTGTTGGGCCAGAAACTCTACATTCGGTGACAGTGGGCCTAAGAAACTCTAATTTCCACAAATGTCTCCTTAGGAGACTGTGGAGCCAGATAAATACCATAGGTGATAGTGAGGGCCCAGGAAACACTCCCTGAGATGTTGGAGGCCTAGGAAATCCTACCTTGGGTGATTTTGGTGGGGCTGGGAGTCTTAAGCTCCAGGGACTGAGGGCCTAGGAAGCACTGGCTCCAGTGATTGTGGACCAAGGAAACTCTTCCTTTGGTGATTGCTGGGGGCAAAGGTCATAGTAACTGTGGGGACCCTGGAAAATCTGTTGTGATTGTGGTGGCCCAGAAAGTTTTCTTATAGTGATGTGAGGGTATAGGAATCTCTACCTTATGTTATTTGGGGGCCAGATATTATTCTGTTAGATGAATTTGGGGGCCTAGTGGGGATAGGAACTCTACCTTTTAGTGACAGTGAGGCCAGGATACTCATACTTGGGAAACTGTGGTACCCAGGATGGTCTAGATGATTGAGTGGGCCCCCAACACTCGACCATAGGTAATCATGCTGGTTTGGGTAACTCTAACGTAGTTGTTTTGGTGGCCCTGGAAACTAGCTGAGGTGATTGTGCGGCACAGCGAATTTACCTTGGTTGATTGGGTGGGTGGGAAGGCAGCCAAGGAAAATCTAAGGTAGGTGGTTGTAGGGCCAGAATACTCTACCTTAGGTGATTGTTGGTGTTCAGGAAACTCTAGCTTATGTGAGTGTGGAGGCCAGGAAATCATCTCTTAAGAGATTGTGGGGTCCAAAACTTAATTACTTTAGGTGATAGCGGCCTCAGGAAAGTCTAGCTGGGTTGATGGTGGTGGGGAATGCTATCTAGGTGAACTGAGGGCCTAGAAATTCTGTATAAGTTATGTGGAAGCTCAGTGAAATCTTCCTTTAGGGCATTGTGGGGCTTGGAAACTTAAGTGTTTTCCTGAATTCAGGAAAGTATATCTGAGGTGAGGAGGGTGGCTTAGAAAATTCTGTGCAGGTGATTGTGGGGGCAAGGAAAAATCTAGCTGAACTAATGATGGGGCTGGGCTATTCGAACTTAGGGGACTGTGGTGGCTGGAAAAACTCCCCTTTAGATGTTGTGCGCCTCAGAAGTTCTATAGTAGGTGACTGTGGCTTAAACTCTACCTAAGGTGATTGTGGGGCTACAGGACACCCTAAATTAGGGGACTGCATGGGCTTCTAGGTGGTACAGTGGTAAAGGATCTGCTGCTAAGGCAGGAGATGCAGGAGACTCTGGTCTGGTCTCTGGGTTGGGAAGGTTTCCAGGAGGAGCAAATGGCAACACACTCCATTATTCTTGCCTGGCAAATCCCATGGAAAAGGGAGCCTGGCGGCCACAGTCCATGGGGCCACAAAGAGTCAGACACAACTGAGCTCGCATGGAGGCATGCACGCAAGCAACTCTATGTTAGGTAATGTTAGGAGCATGGAAAACTCTACCATAGGTGATTTGGGGAATTAGGAACTTGATTAGGTGATTTTGGGGACCCATGAAATAATACCTGGAGTGATGGTGGTAGACCAGGAAACTAGTGTGTGTTTGTGGAGGCCAGGAAACTCTTCATCAGTGTTTTTTCTGGACCCACATCTCTAACTCATGGAATTTGGGTGGCACAGGAAACAAATCCTGGGTGATGGCAAGAGCCCAAGAAACTCTTGTTGTTCAGTTGCTCAGTCATGTCTGACTCTGCAACCCTATAAACCTCAACACACCAGGCTTCCCAGTCCTTCAATAGGTTTGCCCAAATTCATGTGTGTTGAGCCAGTGATGCCCTCCACCTATCTATTCCTTTGTCTTCCCCATTTCCTCCTGCCCTCAGTCTCTCCCAGCATGAGGATCTTTTCAAGTGAGTTGGCTCTTTGAATCAGCTGGCCCAAGTATGGAGCCTCAGCATCAGTCCTTCCCATGAACATTCAGGGTTGATTTCCTTTAGGATGGACTGGTTTGATCTCCTTGCCGTCCAAGGGTCTCTTGAGAGTCTTCTCTAGCACCACAGTTCAAAAGCATCAAGTCTTCGGCACTCAGCCTTCTTTGTGGTCCAGCTCTCTGATCCGATCCGTACACGACTACTGGAAAATCCATAGCTTTGACTGGAATGGACTTTTGTTGGCCAAGTGATGTCTCTGCTATGCTGTCTAGGTTTGCCATAGGTAGCTTAGTTAATTTTGGGGGCCCATCCAAGTGTAGCTTAGGTGATTGTGAAGGCTCAGGAAAACTCTTAATGGCTTAAATGATTGAGATGCCTAGAACTCTACCTCATTTCATTGTGGGCCCCAAGAAACTGCACCTTATGGGATTTCTGAGGCCTACAAAACTCTCCCTTAGGATATTTTGGGGAGACAGAAACATCTGTGTTAGGGGATTATAAGAAAGAAAGGAACTCTACATTGAGTTGTGGGTGCCTGGAAATTTTTCCTTGTTTGATTCTGGGGGGCCCCAAACTATTACCTTAGATAACGTGTGGGCTGAGAAAAATGTACCTAAGTTGATTGAAGGGGACCAGGAACTGGTGTGCTTCGATTCACGGGGTCCCAAAGAGTCGGACACGACTGAGCAACTGAACTGAGGAAACTCTAGCTTTGCTCATTGTGAGGGTTTTGGAGACTCTAGTTTAGGTGATAGTTGAGGGCTGGACAGTGTTCCTTGGATGACTGGGGGCGTCCAGGAAACCTACATTAATGACATTTTGGGAGGCCAAGGAATTTTACATGAAAAGGATTATGGGGATCAGGAAATTCTTACTGAGTTGATTGTAGTTCCTAGAAACTCTACCACAGGTGATTTTGGGGGCACTTGAAACTTATATTGGGATGTTGGGGGTCCAGGAAACTCTATCTTAATTTGTGGGGACCATGGAAACTTTACTGTAGACGACTGTGAGTGCCCAGGAAACTCTGCTTTATGTGATTGTGGGAACCAATCAACTCTAGTTGGTAATTTTGGGGGCCAGGAGACTACCTTAGTGAATTGTGGTACCTCAGCAAAATCTGCCTTAGGTGACTGTGGGAGACCAGGAAAGCTATCTAAAGTGTTTGTGGGATTCTTGGGACTCTTGGCTAGGTGACTGTAAGTTCCTAGGAACTTCTACCTTAGCTAGTGCAGGTTCCCAGAAAACTTGCTTTATTTCATTATTGGAGTCAAGAAACTATAGTGAAGTTAGGATCCCAAGAAACTCTACCTTTTGTGATTTAGAGGACCAAGGACTGTACATTTTGTGATTCTTGAGGCCTGGAAAACTAAGTGCTTTTGACGGCCCAGGAAACTGTTAGTGATTGTGGGGGTGGGGGGAGATCAAAGAAACTCTCCCTTATGTGATTGTGGGGGAACCAGGAACACTTTGCTTTTGTGATTCTGGGGAGCCCAAGTTATCTACTACTTTATGTGATGTGGGCCCAGGGAGTCTACCTAAGGTGATTGTGGGGGCCCTGGAAACTACCCTACTGGACTGTGAAAGCTGAGGAAACCACCTTATATAAGTGTAGGTCCAGGACACTACCTTAGTTCTTTGTGGGGGCCAGAGAGCTCTATTTTAGGTTATCGTAAGTGCCCAGGACACACTACCTTAGGTGACTGCGAGGACCTAGAAACTATCTCTTAACAATTTTTGGTCCACAGAAAATTCCCTGTAGCTAGGGAAGTCTGCCTTAGGTGATTGGGGCCACACAGTAAACTAATTCTACCTTAGATGGTTGCAGGGGCCCAGGAAACTCTAGCTCAGGTGATTGTGGGGTCCCAGGAATCTCTGCTTAGGTGAGGTAGAGATTCCTTTGGGCCAGGAAACTCTAGCTTAGGTAATCATAGGGATGGCAGGAAATTCATCCTTACATGACTGTGGGGAAATCCTACTGGAGTAATTGTTGGTGCCAAGGAAAATGTATCTTAGGAAATCAGTTATCGGCAGTGGGAAGGGCGGGTTTTAAGAACTATACTTTAAGTGATTTGGGTCTAGGAAACCACCATAGATCATTGCAGCAGACAGAAATGTAACCCTTAGTGATTTGGGGGTCCCTGGAAAATCTACCTTAAGTGATAGTGGGGGCCCTGGAAGCTGAAAGTGGAGCTGAAGAAACTACATTAGGCTAATGTGGAGGGCCAGAAAATTTTTCCATATGTGATTCTGAGGGGCCAAAAACTTACTTTAGATGAATTTGTTTCCAGAAAAATCTACCTAAGGTGATTGTGGGGGCCCAGGAAACTCTACCTAAAGTCATTGAAGGGCCAGAAAACTTTATATGTTAATTTTGGGGTCCCAGGAAGTTTGGCTTATTGTGAGGAGACTGGGAAATTCTACTGTAGTGGTGATTGTAGGAGGCCCATTAAATTCCACCCTAGGTTATTGTGGGGGTCCACAAACTACCTCATGCTGATGTTGAACTGAAATAGACTGTCAGTTATTTCTTTAGTAAAAGAATAGGATAGACCTCAGGTTGAGACTCTACCTTCCAACATAGGGGGCGCTGATTCCATCCCTGTGGGGGAAATAAGATTCCACATGTCCTGCAGTGAAGCTGGAAAAAAAAAAAAAAAGAAAGAAATCTTCATGGGTTAGATGATTTCTAATGTTACTTAGATTCTCTGATTCTAAGGTATAATTAGGGTTGTTATGCTTATCACAAGCTTGTTCTATGTTTCTTTCACAAGAATGGATGTATTCGGAATCTGCAGAGAATTAAAATTCAAGATCTGCAACCACGTGGAGTTACTTGCATGTCCCCACATGGTAAGGCACAAGAACTCTTATAGAGGTGAAAAGGAATTCGGGAGAGCTAAACAGGAGCCATGGGTTTTCATTGGCTAAGTTTTTGCCAGGAAAGAAGAGTCAAATGTGTGGGCTCAGGAAATTTGACTGTAGGAGCCTGTGGGACTCCAGGAAATTCCTCCTTGGTGAAGGTAGGGACTATGGAAACTCCATCTTAGGAGACTGTGTGGGGCCAGAAAACTCTATTTATGTCCACCTTAGGTGTTGTGGAGGGTGGGGTTGAGAAGAAAAACAGCTCGAGAGGGGCCCAGGAAGGCTCCCAGGTATTTTGTGACTGCAGCTCTGCTGCTTCTCTTGCTTCTATTCTAACTTTGGTGGCTCCTTTGCCAGAACTCTAATTTCTTAAAACTGTAATTGTGCTTTTATCCACTGGAAAAAAGCTAGAGTCAGAGGTTTGGGGGTTTGAGACTGGCCCTGGTGCTTCACTGTTTCTTTGATGCCCAGCCAACTTCCAGGCACCACTCCCTCTTTTGCAGCTTCTGATCTTGGCATTATTCCATCGTTTTCTGGGAGAGAAAGTTCAGTTTTTGGAGATACACTTTATTGCCTGAAGTGGGCTGAAAATCTCTCAGTTCTGCTGGATTCCTCTGTCAATTTGTTCCCATTGACATTAAATCTGGAAACTCCATACTGCTGAAGACACCATCCCAATTTTCTATTGATTACTGTAGTGTCTTTCCGTAGTCTTTGAGAAGAAAGGAGGAAATTAATATATATTTAGTTGATTTTCTATTATCAGTATGGACACTTGCAAGTAATTTGTGATTAAAAATGATAGCAGAAACATAAAAGGATAAAAAGCTGTTTCAGCCCATCAAACCTAGTCTTCCTAACAAAATAAAAAATTTAAGAGTCAGATGAATACAGATGTAAAATCTTAGTGTAAAATGCAACTCAGCATGTAAGTACCATCTGCTGCTAAAAGGAACCAGGTTTTCTTGGAGAAATGACTTTCTCTTCTTGGTATCTGTTTTTATCAGAATGGGCTTATGGGATTTTACCCTTTATTCAGTGGGTTCTAATCATGTCTTATCTTTATTAATTGATGCTCAAGTTGTCCCAAATTTTGCCCGTGGGTGCCTCTTAGAGAAAAAATGAATAAAGAAGAAGACAACAGAACTGTGAACTTGGAATCCATCAACTAAGGATCTTTAAGACTGTACTGGTTATAATTATATCCTTAAGCATTGTGCTCTCAATATTTATAAGTCTAAATGAAATATTCCAGAAATAAAATAATACACAAATAAAATAACAATTATTTTTTTTTTTAAAACACTGCTAATGACCAAGTTGCCTGAGCCATGGTTGGATCATGCCTGATGATACTTGAGGGAAGGGAAACAATTTTCTTAGGGAGTTTGGGCCTGTTTGTTACAGCACAAATGCAGAGATTGTCAACATACTGTACTTTCTTAAATGGGCTTCTTTTAACTTAACCAGTGAGGAAACTGAGTTCCAATGAATGTAGGCATTACAAATTGCAAGACTTGGGGAAGGGGTCAGGGACTGATGAAGACCATTAATTCTGTCTGTACATTTTCCTCAGAAGAACCACACCATTGTATGCTTTTGACTTAAAGATAAATGTAACATTTCAGTTTTGGAATGATATAGATATACCTCTAAAACAAAAATCTGAGCACTTTTAAATACCAGAAAGGCTTTGTGCAAGGTGACTAAAGATAGATACCACAACTCTTCCAAAATAAAATTTAAAGTCGGTGAGAGCTTATTTTATTGAAAGATAGTTGATTTACAATATTGTGCTAATATCTGCTGTACAGCAAAGTGATTCAGCTATACATATATTACTTTTCATATTTTTTTCATTATGGTTTATCCCAGGATACTGAATATAGTTCTCTGTGCTATACAGTAGGACCTTGTTATCCATTCTGTATACACTATTAATAGTTTGCCTCTGCTAATCCCAAACTCACAACCCATCCCACCCTCATAGCCCCTCTCCCTTGGCCACCATGAGTCTATTCTCTGTCCGTGAGTCTGCTTCCATTTTGTAGATAGGTTCATTTGTCATAGTTTAGATTCCACAAATAAATGATATCATATGGCATTTATCTTTCTTTTTCTGACTTTAACTTAGTATGATCTCTAGGTCCATCTGTGTTGCTGCGAAAGGCATTTTTTTTTTTTTTTTTTACAGCTGAGTAATACTCTATTGTATATATATATCACATCTTTTTTTCTTTAAACTTTTTCTTTTGTATTGGGGTATAGCCAATTAACAATGTTGTGATAGTTTCAGGTGAACAGGGAATGGATCCATTCACACACATAGGTGTATCCATTCTCCCCGAGACGCCCCTCCCATCCAGGCTGCCGCATAACATTGAGCAGAGTTCCCTGTGCTATACAGTAGGTCCTTGTTGGTTAGCCATAATGTTCATCTCAAACTTCCTAACTATCCTTTTCCCCAAGTCTTCCCCCACAACCCCCGCACCACAACCATAAGTTTGTTCTATAAGTCTGTTTCTGTTTTGTAAATCAGTTCATCTGTATTTGGGCTTCCCTTGTGGCTCAGCTGGTAAAGAATCCGCCTGCAAAATGGGAGACCTGGGTTTGATCCCTGGGTTGGGACAATCCCCTAGAGAAGGGAAAGGCTACCCACTCCAGTATTCTGGCCTGGAGAATTCCATGGATTGTAGAGTTCATGGGGTCGAAAGAGGGGACATAACTGAGCGACTTTTACTTTCTTTCACTTTCATTTCTGTCATTTCTTTGTGTGTGTTCAGACTGTGACCTAATGAACTGTAACCAGCCAAGCTCCTCTAGGCAAGAATGCCGAAGTGGGTTACCATTTCCTCCTCCAGGCGATCTTCCAGACCAAGGGATTGAAACCACATCTCCTGCACTAGCAGGCGGGTTCTTTGCCACTGCGCCACCTGAGAAGCCCCATCATTTCTTTTTAGATTCCGCATGTAAGGTATGTCATATGGTATTTCTCTTTCTGATTTATTCCACTCAGTAGGACAATCTGTAGGTCCATCCATGTTGCTGCAAATTGCATTGTTTTTTATGGCTGAGTAATACTACACTGTGTGTATATGTATATATACACACATACCACATTTTTAAAATCCATTTATCTGTCAATAGACATTTAGGTATGCGGGAGACCCTGATTCAATTCCTGGGTAGAATCATTCCTGGGTCGGGAAGATTCTCGAAGAATGGACAGGCTATCCACTCCAGTATTCTTGAACTTCCCTGGTGGCTCAGCTGGTAAAGAATCTGCCTGCAACGTGCGAGACCTGGGCTTGATATCTGGGTTGGGAAGATCCCTTGGAGGAGGGCATGGCAACTCAGTCCAGTGGTCTTTACTGGAGAATCCTCACAGACAGAAAAATCTGAGTGACTAAGCACAGCACCCAACACAGCACATTTACCTTGCTTCCATGTCTTGGCTGTTGTAAGTAGTGCTGCTGTGAACATAGGGATGCATGTATCTTTTTAAATTAAGAGTTTTCTCTGGGTATATGCCCAATAGTAAGACTATAGGATCATATGGAAACTCTGTATTTATATAGTTTTTTGAGGAACCTCCATACTGTTTTCCATTCCCACCAAAAGTGTAGGAGTGTTCCCTTTTCTCCACACCTTCTCCAGTATTTGTTATTTGTAGAGTTTTTAACTATGGCCATTCTGACTGGTGGGAGGTATGAAAAGAAAGTGAAAGTTAAGTCGCTCAGTCGTGTCTGCCTCTTTGCGACCCCGTGGACTATAGCCCACCAGGCTCCTCTGTCCATGGGATTCTCCAGGCAAGAATACTGGAGTGGGTTGCCATTTCCTTCTCCAGGGGATCTTCCTGACCCAAGGATCAAACCCAGGTCTCCCGCATTAGAGGCAGACGCTTTAACCTCTGAGCCCTCATTGCAAAAGAACTGACTTTAGACCAGTCCTCTCACTCCAAACCTAAAGCCCTTCCAGTCTCTGCCCATCTGACTACTGGGCAGAACTGAGTGCTAATGAACCTGTCTCTTAGGTTTTTAATCTCTGTAGAACTAANGCATTAGAGGCAGACGCTTTAACCTCTGAGCCCTCATTGCAAAAGAACTGACTTTAGACCAGTCCTCTCACTCCAAACCTAAAGCCCTTCCAGTCTCTGCCCATCTGACTACTGGGCAGAACTGAGTGCTAATGAACCTGTCTCTTAGGTTTTTAATCTCTGTAGAACTAAATATTGTATACTGAAAAATACTTTGTTTTTACCATTTTTGTGTGGCCTAATTTTACAATTTTTCTGTGGGAAATTAGCACTGATGAAAACATAAAAAGTCTCTGTACTGTAGTTCCAAATAAATAGTAGGCAGATAGGATGTAACAGCTTCCCAGAACAAATACAGTCACTGCGAGAAAAGAAGAAAAGAGTTTCATGGGATGATCAGAGAACTGAAGAATTAGATGTCCTTATGATTCTACCAGGGCAAAAGCAGGAACATGGTCACCTAAGGTATACCTTACATTGTTCAGTGATTCCCAGAACTCTTTCAAAAGCAAATCAGGGGAGTGGAACAAAATATTCAGAGATGTGCAGTCACTTGCCCAAAGCTGATGAGTGGTAAGAACAATGTTGTTAGGTAACATTCAGTTAATACTCACGCGGCAGGCCCTGAGTTAAGTACCTCATATGTTGTATATAATTCAATGTTCAAAACAACCTCATGTTGTAAATCTATTAATAGGTATTTTTCCACACTAATGGGGTAACGTATGTTACGAAAGGCTAATATGTCATTCAGTTAAGAAGTGGTGGAACTGAGGTTAGAGCAGGCAGGGTCAGGAGTCCAGTCTGTGGTCTGAGTTTGCTTTTCAGCATGTCACTGTGGTAATAGGGGAAGGGGGGACCTCTCTGGGTGATAGCCAAGGGAGAGCAGTATTGTGACTGGGACAGAGGTCTTGGAAGTCATATGACCTTAGTTTAAGAACTGGTCCTTTACCAATTACGTGTCTTTGGGCAAGTCACTTAAAAAAAGTCCGTTTCTCCAAATGAGTATAAAGCATAGAGTGAATACTGAATAAATGTTAATTAGCCATTATAATTTCAGAGAGCTGTGAGAGCAGACAGGAGTGAATTTACAGAGGAGAGGTTAGATAAATGTAAAGGTGAGGAATGTCTAATATAGTTCGAGTAATTTTAAAAATTGCAATTAGCCCTGAAAAAGCTGAGAGAAATTCCCAATTGATAATGCAAACTTTCAAATTAGAAACCAGGAGCTGAGAGGTAAAATGGAAGGTGGGGACAGCAGCAGTTTCTCTTTCAGGATTAGAATTTTTTCTGTTCTACAGCGACCACCTCATTGGGCCTTGAAATAGACCACTCATTAACACTGAGTCTTCAAAACTAGAATGTCCAGTGACTTGGCATACAGATAGATTTGGATATAAATTCCCGAACCTGGAAATGATGAAGTTTTGCTTCTGCACCAGTTACTTTACATGCTCCCTTTGAACTATGTTTTTAGTGGTGGCCACGCAAAGTGGCTCGCCTTTCTACTCCTGCTCCTCTTAAGGATCCCATTCTGGGTAAGTAGTGCTTGGCCCCTGCTATTGCACACTTTCTCCTCCTCAGGCCTCCAGTTCTTTCTCTTCCATCCTGACTCCAGATGAGGATACTCCTTATTTCATCGAGAAAATGAAAGCATCTACATAGAACCACCACGCACCATCTCCACATTTCCCCCATGCTGTGCTTCTGTGTGCAGACTCTGCCTTCTCTCCTCTCGCAGAGGCGACCACTCTGCACCTGGGTAAGGCCACGCCTCCCTCCAAGCTCGAGGGCCCATCTCCCTCCATTGCCTCTTGTCCTTTCCATCTCTGGGTAAGGCCACGCCTCCCTCCAAGCTCAAGGGCCCGTCTCCCTCCATCACCTCTTGTCCTTTCCATCTCTTTGATCAGTCCCATCAGGATACACAATGCTGTTAATTTTCCCTTTAAAAATCCCCTCTTTTATTAAAAAAAGATAAACACCGATGAGTTATATTAACATAACTCTTGTTAATAATGCTATTGTGATAAGTTTTAAGTTCTCATCTGAAAATGATATATACTAAAGTTATCAGAGGTGAAACAATGGTTCTTAAAGATATTCCAATCAAAATGTTGTAGATGAAGCACAGTGTTCAAAATACCAATAGGTATTGAAATTGGGTAATGAGAACATGTAGGTTCATGTTACTTTTCCCCTCTGTTCTTATGTATGCTTGAAAATGTATACATGGAAAAGGTTAAAAAAAAATCATCTCAATCCTGCTTCCTCTCCAGCTGTTACATTATTTGCTTCTTTTTACGATAGTACTCATTGAAATAGTATATTCACTGACTGATTTTTTCTTTCTTCATTCAGGTTTTTCCCCCTTACCATCTCAGCAAAATTGCTTAAGACCACTAATGACGTCCACATTGTTAATCCAGGGGTCATTTTTTCTACATTACCCACTTGATAGCTGATTACTCTTTCCTCCTTGAAATGCTCTCCACTAGACTTCCGGGACTGCAGCCAGTGGGGGACGTGCAGTTGTCAATACTATGGATACAGGTATTATTCTTATCTTTTTAATTCCAAGGGCTTCCCTGGAATGTGTGTGTGATGCAGGAGACGTGGGTTCAATTCCTGGGTCTGTAAGATCCCTTGGAGGAGGAAATGGCAACCCACTCCAGTATTCTTGCCTGGAAAATCCCATGGACAGAGGAGCTGGGCGGGCTACAGTCCACAGGGTCACATAGCGTCCGACATGACTTAGCATGCACACACGTTATCTCTGAATAATAAATGGCTTCTGAAAGGANATCCCTTGGAGGAGGAAATGGCAACCCACTCCAGTATTCTTGCCTGGAAAATCCCATGGACAGAGGAGCTGGGCGGGCTACAGTCCACAGGGTCACATAGCGTCCGACATGACTTAGCATGCACACACGTTATCTCTGAATAATAAATGGCTTCTGAAAGGATTTGATTTCCATCTGTTGTTAATTAGGTACAAGGAAAGGATGTGTTTCGGGGCACAATGCAAATGTTGGCAGTTGATCACAAGAGTGAGGCTGGGACTGAGGGCAGCATCATGGTGGCATGAAGTGTTCCTTTTTTCTCTCCCCTTCAACCTACAACTAATTAGACACCTGTAACAAAAGGGCCTCTGCACACACACCAAGACACCTGAGAGATGCATCCATCTGTGCTTCTGAAAGTGGGCAGACTGGATCCTGGAGAAGGCCACACCAAGGGAGTTGCAGTGAAGGTGGCGGCCTCAGTGGCATCAGTTTCTCTGGCAGGGCAGGTGGAAAGGGAAAAAGGTGAGTGAAAGTCCAACTGGTGATGGGGGCGCAGCTGGAGTCCGCAGCAACACCCTGAGTCCTGAAGAGAGACCTCTGTGACTGGGAGGATGGAAAGGAAAGAAGGCAGCCAAAGACAACTGAAGGCGTGGATTTCCTGCTGTTTGTCCCGGAATTCCATTGAGGAGTGTCGCCCCGCCCCGCCCCAGCCTCTCTCTGCTGGTATTCCCTGGTAGAGGACTCCCGTACTGGGCCATGGGCACACTCAAAGTGCCAAGTGCTTATTATATACCTCCCCCACCTCAACTCCATTACCATCCTTTTTTTAACACTAGGTTTCTTATGCATATGTGTGTGTGTGTGTTCAGCCCAACTATTTTCAACCCCATGCATGGACTGTAGCCCATCAGGCTACTATGTCTATGGAATTTTCCAGGCACCTGCACATCTTCCTGATTTAGCACGAGTAGAATAAATCAGAAGCTTGTGCTATAGTGCCACCTTCTGGAAAGCAAAAGAAAAAAAAGGGCATTTTATTGCCAGCCTGTTGAAATATTAGAATCGAAGTAAAAAAGCCTTGAATCACTCAGGTGACACAGTGATACAGAATCTGCCTGCCAATGCAGGAGATGTGAGTTTGGTCCCTGGATCAGGAAGATGCCCTGGAGAAGGGCATGGCAACCCACTCCAGTATTCTTGCCTGGAAAATCCCATGGACAGAGGAGACTGGTGGGCTACAGTCCATGGGGCTGCAGAACTGGACATGACTGAATGTGCACACACAAACAAAACCTTACCTAAATAAAAAAGGCATTCATTATTTCAAATGAAGATGTGCAGAGGCTGCTGCTGCTGCTAAGTCGCCTCAGTCGTGTCTGACTCTGTGTGACCCCATAGACAGCCCACCTGGCTCTCCTGTCCCTGGGATTCTCCAGGCAAGAACACCAGAGTGGGTTGCCATTTCCTTCTCCAATGCATGTAAGTGAAAAGTGAAAGTGAAGTCACTCAGTCATGTATTTCATCAAATAGTATGAAAAAATCATGGTAATACAGTATCCCCAAAATAAAATGACCATTTTTCAGCAGTTGAACTCCAAGACACAGAATACCATGATTTACCTTATAAAGAATTCAAAAGAGTTGTCATGGAGAAATTCAAGCTATATCTAAGAAAACTTGGCAATTCAATGAACTAAAAAATGAAATCAGTAAACAGAAGGAATGCTTTACCAAGAGTGCATGCATGCTCAGAAATGTCTGACTCTTTGCCACCCTATGGACTGTAGCTAGGCTCCTCTGTCCATGGGATTTTCCTCCTCAAGGGGATCTTCCAGACTCAGGGATCGAGCTCATATCTCTTGCATCTTTTGCATTGGCAGGCAGATTCTTTACCACTGTGCCACCTGGGAAGCCCAAGAAGTGAGATGAAGACACTGAAAACTGAAAAACACTGAAACACTGGAAAACAGAGCAGATGAGATGGAAGAGAGAATTAGCAAGTCAGAGTGTAAGAATCTGGAAATTATTTAGGGGAGGAAATCCGTCAAGATGGTGGAATAGAAAGATCCAGAGCTCACATTTTCTCATAGGCACACCCAAATAAAAGCTATCTGCAGAACAACCATTGATGAAAAAAATCAAAAAACATCTATAACTAAAGACACAAAGGAGGAGCCACAACAGGTAGGAGGGGCAGAGTCCTAATATAGTCAAGTCCCCTGCCCACTGGTTGGCAACCCACAAGTGGGAAAATAATTACAATTGCAGAGGTTCTCCCCAAAGAGTGAGAGGTCCAAGCTCCATGTAGGGCTCCCTAGTCTGGGGGTTCTACACCAGAGAGATGAGCTCCTAGAGCATGTGGGTTTGAAGGCCAGCAGTACTGACTGTCAGGGTTCCCAGAGGGCTGTAGGAAAGAGAGATTTCACTCTTAGAGTGTGCACAAAATCTCACATACTCCAGGACCCAGGGAGCAGTGATTTGACAGAAGCCTGGGTCAGACCTCCTGCTGATCCTTGAGAGTCTCCTTGAGAGGCAAGAAGCACCTGCAGCCCACCCTGGAGACACACGTACCAACAGTAGCTATTCTGGGGAGCCCCTTCTGCGGATACTGTGCGGGCAAGTGCCTTCATGGATGGAGCCCTCCCTCTAGTTCATTAGCCCCAGGAGCCAGCCTTGAACTGGCCTATGGGCACCACTGCTGGGATGCTTCGGGTCAAGCAGGTCACTGGGTGTGGCTCCAGCTCCACTCTCCAGCAGAGGCTGCCGTGAGACCCTCTGAGCCCACCAATGCCTCTGGATATGGCCCTGTCCACGAGAGGGCTCACGATCCAGGCTCACAGACCAGAGTGCACTAGACCTGAGGCACCCAGAGCCCTCTAGCCAGAGACCCCAGTTCCCAGTCTCATTTACCAGGGGGCAGACACCAGCTACAAGAAGACTGTAGCCGGGTTCCACTGTAGCCTTGCCACCCAGTCTTGCCAACCAGCAACCTTCACACAAGATAAGACTACAAAGCCACAGGCATCAAAACAGTGCAGTACCAACACAAATACAGACATGTAGGTCAATGAAATACAACAGAGTGCCCAGAAATAAACCCATATCCCTATAGTCAATTAATCTTTGGCCAAGGAGGCAAGACTATACACTGGGAAAAAGACAGTCTCTTTGGTTACAACACACCCTCTCGCCTTACAGGAAAATAAACTCAAAGTGGCTTAAAGACTTAAACATAAGACATGACACCATAAAACTCCCCAAAGAGATCATAGGCAAAACATTCTCTGATGTACACTGTACCAATGTTTTCTTAGGGAAGTCTCCCAAAGCCATAGAAATAAAAACAAGGATAAATGGTACCTAGTCAAAATTTCCTCTTTTTCTTTGCTTTGTTCTTTGAAGAAGGCCTTCTTGTCTCTCCTTGCTCTTCTCTGGATCTCTGCATTTAGTTGTGTCCTCCCTTGCCTTTTGCTTCTTTTCTTTCCTCAGCTATTTGTAAAGCCTCCTCAGACAGCCACTTTGCCTTCTTGGATTTCTTTTTCTTTGGAATAGTTTTGTTTGCTGCCTCCTGTCAAACATTATGGACCTCTGCCCATAGTTCTTTGGCAGTCTGTTTACTAGATCCAATCCCTTGAATCTATTTGTCACCTCTATTGTATATTCATAGGGGATATAAGTTGTACCTGACTGGCCTAGTGGGTTTCCTAGCTTTCTTTAGTTGAAGCCTGAATTTTGCTATGAGGAGCTGATGATCTGAGCCATAGTCGGCTTCAGGTCTTGTTTTTGCTGACAAAGGTCTGTATAGTTAAGGCTGTGGTCTTTCCAGTAGTCATGTACAGATGTGAGAGTTGGACAGTAAAGAAGGCAGAGCACCAGAGAAACGATGCTTTCAATCTGGTGCTGGAGGAGACTCAAGAGTCCCTTGAAAAGCAAGTAGATCAAATCAGTCAATCTCAAAGGAAATCAACCCTGAATACTCTTTGGAAGGACTGATGCTGAAACTCCAATACTTTGGCCACCTAATGCGAACAGCTGATTCACTGGTGAAGATCCTGATGCTGGGAAAGATTGAAGGCAGAGGTCAACAGAGGATGAAGTGGTTGGATGGCATCGTCGACTCAATGCACATGAACTTGGGCAAACTTCAGGAGAGGATGAGGGTCAGGGAAGCATGCCATGCTGCAGTCCAGGGGGTTGCAAAGAGTTGAACATGAATTGGCGACTGAACAAAACCAATCAAACTAACGAGCTTTTGCATAACAAAGGAAACCATTAAAAAGAAACAAAAAGACAACCTAGAGAATGGGAGAAAATATTTGCCAATGATGTGACTGATGAAACAGATTATATATAACTCAACAACAAACAACACAATTGAAAAATGGGCAGAAGACTTAAAGAGATATTTAAGGAAGAAATACAGATGGCCAATAAGCATGTGAAAAGATGCTCAACATCACTAATTATTAGAGATATGCAAACCTAACTACAGTAAGGTGCCACCTCACACTGAGTGGAATGGTCATCATTAAAAAGTCTACAGATAAATCCTGTAAAAGATGTGGAGCCAAGGGAACCCTCCTGTTGGTGGGAATGTAAGTTTGTGCAGCCACTGTGGAAAACAGTATGGAGGTCCTACAGGAAACTAAAAATAGAGTGAACATATGATCTAGCAACTCCACTCCTGGGCACATACCTAGACAAAATTCTAATGCAAAAAGATACTTGCACCCCTATGTTCATAGCAGCACTATTCACAATAACCAAGTCATGGAAACAGCCTAAATGTCCATCAAGAGAGGAATGAAGAGACAAAGAAGATGTGGTACGTATAAACAATGGGGACTACTCAGCTATAAAAAGGATGAATATTGCCATCTGCAATAACATGAATAGACCTAGAGACTATCATATTAACTGAAGTAAGATGACTATGATATCACTTATATGGAATCTAAAATATGACACAAATGAACTTATCTATGAAAGGAAAACAGACTCAGAAATGAAGAACACACTTGTTGCCAAGGCAGAAGGGTTTGAGGGAGGAATGAATTGTGAGTTTGGGGTTAGCAGAAAGTTACTGAAACAAAAGAACATGTAAATATACCATTTCAGATCTTGTGAGATGCAGTGAAAGAATATGCGATATGAGAGTTTATAGCAATATGCACATATATGGTCTACCTATCTTTTCAAAGAACTAGTTCTCAGTTTTGTTGATTCTTCCTATTTTTACCTAGTTTCCATTTCTTTCTCTCGGATCTTTATTTCCTTCTTTCTGCTAATTATGGGATTAGTTTTTTTTTCTAGTTCTTTCTGGGGACCATTGACAAGATAGCTTATAAACCAGGGCCAGCTAGTAATATATCAGCATAATCAGTGAGAAAGGATGCTCCCGTGGAGGAATCCACAATGGCCACCAACAGTGCCATTTGCTTAGGAGATGGAATGAGAGAAGGAGGAAAGGGAACCCTCCTGTACTGTTCGTGGGAAGGTAAATTGGTACAGCCACTATGGATAACAGTACAGAGGTTTCTCAAGAAACTAAAAATAGAACTACTATATGATCCAGAAATCCACTCCTGGAGAAAACATAATTCAAAAAGATACATACACCCCAACATACATTGTAGCACTACTTACAATACCTGGGTCACAAAAGCGACCTAAGTGTCTATCAACAGAGCAATAGATAAAGAAGATGTGGGATATACTTACAACGGAATATTAGCCATAAAAAGAAAGAAAATAGGGCCATTTGCAGAGATGTGGATATACCTAGAGACTGTTATACCGAGGGAAGTAAGTCAGTGAAAAACAAGTATCATTGATTAATGCATCTATATGAATCTAGAAAAACGGTACAGATGAACCTATTTGCAAACAGAAATACAGACAAAGATGTAGAGAACAAACATATGGACACCTATGGGGGTGGGGTGGGGTGGGATGAACTGGAAGATTGGGATTGACATATACACGCTACTATGTATAAAATAGATAACTAATGAGAACCTATTGTATAGCACAAGGAACTCTTAAAAAAAATTAGTTCCATGGATTTCTTCTTCTATGACATTCTAGGCACTGTGTCAAGGGCTGGGAATACAAATGGAATAACAAGGACATAGTCCCTGCCCTCAAGGAGGTATGGTTCAGATTGGGTGAGACACACCAAGAGGCACAATTGGAGCTATAAATATGCACACAAGATAGAATGCTGTGCAGCAAAGTGTCTTGTAAAGAGGCTTCTAGAAGAGGAGATACTTGCACTGAGTCTTGAACAAGTAAGATTCAACTGCATAAAGAATATAGATAATGGAAGAGCAGATAGAAGCCCATAGGAAAAAAAAAATCTAAGTGTGCAAGCTATAATCACTTCCATAAGGAAGGAAAATGGTGGAGAGGGGACAGGAGAATGGTGAAAAAGGGTCAGAGCATCAGCTGGAGTGGCTTGTACTCAACAGGATAGGAAGTCAGAACCAAGCAAGATGCCAGTGGCTTAGACCCTTACGGATTAATTTAGATAGTGTAAACTGTGAAAGCTGGAAGGCTTGCTACTAACAGGCTGCCTTTGTAAGAAAGCTTTCTGGCTGGAAAGATAGAAATCTTTTAGTAGGGTTGAGCTTCTCGGGTTCTAGTTTGAAGAGGATGGGAAATTGACAGTTGTTATGGACTTAACTGGCCCTTACAAAATTTGTATATTGAAATTCTACTCCTCAGTGTGATTGTATTGGGAGACAGGGTCTTTAAGAGATAATTAATAGTATATAGGGAGTTATCTACTCATGGAGAAGGAAATGGCAATCCACTTCAGTATTCTTGCTGGGAAAATCCCATGGACAGAGGAACCTGGTGGGCTACAGTCCCTGGGGTCACAAAGAGTCGGACAGGACTGAGCACACAGGCTGCAGGGTCCTTTGGTAACACTGTGCTTTCCTTATTCATTTGTATGAACTTGCTACATAATTAAACAGTTTTTCTGCCATCTTTTGTCAACAATTTCCTTTCAGTTTGTTTATGTTTTAAATAAGTACCTCCCTTAAAATTCTAAAACTGCTTTATTATGTGGGACTAGTGAGTGGCATAAGAGAGTCTCCTCTTTCCTTATTTGGTCTAAGGCATCTAATTTGCCAAGGTCTCTAGGAGTAGCAGCATTAGTCAGAGGGCTTCTCTCTTGGAGGAAATAAGTAGTTCTGTCCAAAATTCTTAAAACACAGACACCAAACCAGGGTAGGAGCAATCAACAAAAAGAGTGATTGTTACTGAGACATTTTAACTCTAGGCAAATTCTACACAAAAAGGGATAATACTATAGGCAACTTGTCTAAAAGAGAAAGTAAAATAGCAATTTCCTCCTAGGAGTGTGTGCTATGGTGCCTCTAAGTTCTGTTGAAACTGAAAATGTAGAAAGGCTTAACCTTTGCTTTCCATTTTGAAAGTACACTAATTTCAAAGACTACCTAAAACACAGGTCCATTTTAATCACCCGAGAGAAAAAGGGAAGGTGGAGGGCGATCCTTTTATTATTATAAGTAAAAACTGAGAAAAAACTAGTAAAATTTTTACAAGTCCACTTTACCTGCAAGGCCTGGAGATGGCACTGATGAATTCGGTGGCTGGACAGTTCTGTTTGAGGGTGGTTGTGGCTGGCCACGATCGGTACTAGTATCTTTCCTCACAATGTTGTCCATCATAATAGTATTTGAACAGTCAACCTGGTAAGAAAAGAAATTACCTCATGGCATTCTGACTCCACAAGTTAAAAGCTACTTTAAACTTATAAGAAAACTTTAGTAGATGCAAATATCCCTTTGAGAAGTTCTGATGTATATTTTCCCCATAAACAATCTTAGAAAGAAGCTCTCATACTTCTTAATATTTCATCGTAGTAAATATACCAAGGTCACACTATTTCACAACTCATGAGCCAGGAGAAAGGAATACTGTGTGCTACCTCCTTAAAAGTGAAAACAAAATTATATTCAAAATTTTATTTAAAGATAATAGAAGTACCAATTAAAAAAAACCTTAGTGAGACGAATAGCACAATTTCACATTTTAAAAATTTCTTTAGTGTCTGGCTTGCTGCTGCTAAGTCTCTTCAGTCGTGTCCGACTCTGTGAGACCCCGTAGACAGCAGCCCACCAGGCTCCCCCGTCCCTGGGATTCTCCAGGCAAGAACACTGGAGTGAGTTTCCATTTCCTTCTCCAATGCATGAAAGTGGAAAGTGAAAGTGAAGTCACTCAGTCGTGTCTGACTCTTCGTGACCCCATGGACTGCTGCCTACTAGGCTCCTCTGGCCATGGGATTTTCCAGGCAAGAGTACTGGAGTGGGGTGCCATTGTCTGGCTTAATAACAGCCAAATGGAATCTGATATATTTTCTCGATCTGCTCAGATGTGTGATGTGGCTAAAGAATATGAAGAAAATCTGGTCTTACACAGGGAGGACCTTGTAGAGCCTCTGAAAAGGTTGTACAGACCCTCATGTTCCTGGCCCACACTTTGAGAACTCATGCTTTGGTATGCACTAGATAGATGAGACAAGTTCACACATCACAGATTTCGAGAACATTAACTTCATTTAAACACATTATTAATGTTTGGTAGAAAAAATCTGATCCCCTGTAGATTCTTGTTTAACATGTTTATAAGTAATTGAGTGCTAAGCCAAACTACTGATAAACTTCTACTAAGACTTTAATACTTTAGAGTCAAATTTTTAAAATTTTATTTTTTATTGAAGTATAATTGAATGTTTTGCTAATTTCTGCTGTACAAAAAAGTGATTCAGTTAGACTATATACATTATTATTCATATTCTTTTCCATTATGGTTTATCACAGGATACTGAATATAGTTCTCTGTGCTACAGTTCTTTGTTGCTAATCCCTGTTGGTTGTGTATTCTGTAAACATCAGTTTGGTCTAAGGCACTGGACTAAAGGCTCCAGTCTCTTCGGGGGCGTGGGTTTGAATCCACTGCCGCCAGGTGGTTTTGGGCCTCCCTAGTGGCTCAGAGGTTAAAGCATCTGCCTGGAATGTGGGAGACCCGGGTTCGATCCCTGGGTCGGGAAGATCCCCTGGAGAAGAAAATGGCAACCCACTCCAGTACTCTTGCCTGGAGAATCCCATGGAGGGAGGAGCCTGGTAGGCTACAGTCCATGTGGTTGCAAAGAGTCGGACACGACTGGGCGACTTCACACACTCACACACACACAAGGTCATTATAAGAAGGGAGATACCAAGGATGCCTGTGCAGAGAAAAGTCCATGTAAGGACATGAGAAAATGGCCATCTGCAAGCTGAGAAACCAATGCAGCCAACACCTTGATCTTGGACTTAAAGCCTCCAGAGCTGTGAGAAGTCAATTTCTGTTGGTGAAGACACTCAGTCTATGATGTTTTGTTATGGCAGCCCAAGAAGACTAATACAAGTGGTTACTCTAAGTCCTAGATGTAAATAGTAATCATGAACAAAGGTCATAATCCATGAAGGCTTAGCACAATAATCAGATGAGTGTTAGACAACTGACACAGTGCAGAATACATATTTATCTACTATAGGTGTGGAATAAGAGGACATGGAGTTCACCTTCCCCCATGAACACATCAAAAATACACCTACATGTGGAACAATTCTCACTGAAAACTATCAAGGAAGTGGCAGGAGGACTCCTGTACAACCAAGGATGTAAGAAAGATCAAGAAGGAAAGGAAGAATAGAAATTAGGTATGGACCTATGCCCCTGGGAGGGAATTCAGAGAAAAAGAGAGATTACATAGGTGGACACCCACCTTAGGGAGTGACTGGTCAGGGCCACATCACAGTCCTGGTGTCCCACACCAGAAGGAAAAGAAGAGCCTACGCGGCTCGTTGGAGGACTGCTGGGACTAACAGTCTCTGGGAAGCCTGTAGTCCACTTGAAACAAGCACACATGTGCGGGCTGCCCCTGAGGCAGGGCAGACAGAGATCTGCTCTAGCAGCTGCTCGGTTCCTGCACACCCTGTACACCCTACCCTGAGCCAAGTGAATGGTCAGCACTGGATTTGGGGTGGCCATCACCAGGGAGGAGACTTGACTCTGGGATAGAGAGGTGACCTGGTTCTGTGGTAGAGCCTGGGTGGGGCAATGGTGGCCACTGGTGGAGCTTTCTCAAGCACATATCAGAAGCAGCCCAGATTCTGACGGTGTTGCTCCTCCACAGCTCAACCCGTGATACATATTCAGAGTCCATGTGGGCCCCTCCTGCCCTGTAGTGTGGATCCAAAACAGGGCATGGGCAGCAGAGGCTGGGGGCACTGATTGGCTGTGACAGACAAGGGACACTTGTATCCAAGGCTGCATCTGAGTGGAGGGAAAGAAAACTGCAGGTGCCTGCACAGAGCGCATCAGAGACAGCTTGGACCTCTGTCTACACAGACATGAGCCAAGAGCCCACAGGGGCCCCATATGCTTCAGCATGTCCTTGCTCTGGGGAGAAGTGAAAACACACACTTAAAGGACAGGTCAGCCCAGACCTCAGAGCTTCTACTCCAGCTACTTGGGACCAGACCCTGACCCTGATAGGAAGATGACAGCCGCTGAGAAGGGCAGAAGTCCCCCCTCACACTCGGCTCTAGCTCCAGCCCCTCCATCTCCAGCCCCACCCCCTACCAAGGTGATGGCTGCCCGCATACCCTGAGGTAAGATGTGGATATGTCCATTCTAATCCAGCTCTCCCATCAAAGGCACTGGGCACACAGTCTGTACAGGGACACTCCCACATAATAACACCCCTACAAGAGGCAATCCTAACTGTTTCACCTAAGTTCACAGAGGCAGAGAAAAGTCAAGCAAAATGGAAATGCACAGGAACTGCTCCCAATTAAAAGAGCAAGAGAAGACCCCTGAAAAAGTAGTGAAACAGAAATAAACAATTTACCAGATAAAGAATTCAAAGCATTGGTAATACAAATGTCAACTGAATTACAAGAAAGAATATATGTACATAGTGAAAGATTTAATGAGCTAGAAAATATAATCAGAAATGATGACGTCAAGAGCAGAAATAAAAAATACACAAAAGGAATGAACAGCACACTAAGTGACTCAGAAGTATGCATAAATGATCTAGAAGATAGAATCATGGAAATCACCCTATCAGAACAACAAAAAGAAAATTAAAAAAATGAAAACAATTTAAGAGATTTTTGGGATAATATAAAGCATATTAAAATTTGTATAATAAGGGTCCCAGAAGGAAAAGAGAGCGAGAAGAATATTGAAAATATAGTTGAGGAAATTATGGCTAAAAACTTCCCAAATTTGAAGGAAATAGATACCCAGGTAAAGGAAACAGATAGGATCCCAAACAAGATGAACCCAAACAGACCCACAGTAAGACATATCATAATTAAAATGGCAAAAGTTAAAGATAAAAAGAGAATTTTAAAGGCAGCAAGAGAAAAAGAGAGTCATATACCAAGGAACTCTTCCCCAGAAAGCTATCAGCTGATTATGTAAAAGACTGCAGCCCAGAAGGGAGTGGCATAATACATCCAAAGTGCAGAAAGGTAAAAATCTAATCAATCACATTAACAAATTAAAAAATAAAAGCCATATGTTTAGCTCAATAGATGCAGAGAAAGCCTTTGACAAAATTCAACATCCATTTATGATAAAAACTCTCCAGAAAGCAGGAATAGAAGAAACATACCTCAACATAATAAAAGCTATATATGACAAACCCATGGCAAACATTATCCTCAATGGTGAAGAATTGAAAGCATTTCCCCTAAAGTCAGAAACAAGACAAGGGTACCCACTTTCATCATTGCTATTCAACATAGTTTTGGAAGTTTTGGCCACAGCAATCAGAGCAGAAAAAGAAATAAAAGGAATCCAAATTGGAAAAGAAGAAGTAAAATTCTCACTGTTTGCAGATGACATGATCCTCTACATAGAAAACCCTAAAGACTCCACCAGAAAATTACTAGAGCTAATCAATGAATATAGTAAAGTTGCAGGATAGAAAATCAACACACAGAAATCCCTTGCATTCCTATACACTAANGGAATTTAGAAAGATGGTAACGATGACCCTGTATGTGAGACAGCAAAAGAGACACAAATGTATAGAACAGACTTTTGGACTCTGTGGGAGCGGGAGAGGGTGGGATGATTTGGGAAAATGGCATTGAAACATGTATAATATCATATATGAAATGAATCACCAGTCCAGGTTCGATGCATGATACTGGATGCTTGGGGCTGGTGCACTAAGACGACCCAGAGGGATGGTACAGGGAGGGAGGAGGGAGAAGGGTTCAGGATGGGGAACACGTGTATACCTGTGGTGGATTCATGTTGATGTATGGGAAACCAATACAATATTGTAAAGTAATTAACCTCCAATTAAAATAAATAAATTTATATTAAAAGTAAAAATCTAAAACCAAGGATACTCTATAGCAAAATAATCATTCAGAATAGGAGAGAAAAAGAAGTCAGATAAGCAAAAATTAAAAGAGTTTATTAATATTAAACCTACTGTAAAAGAAATGTTAAAGGTTCTTCTCTACATAGAAAAGAAGCAAGAATTCAGAGGAAAGGGAAAATCGCCAAAGGAAAGACAAATATATAGAGGCAACTGAAGATGAGTTACTTAAGTAAGGCAGTCTGAAGACTGAAAGACATGAAACTGTAAAAGCAATTATACCTAAACAGTCAAGGGATAAACATGATATAAAATATGACATCAAAAATGAAAAATGTGATCAAGGAGGGTAAAAAAGAAATGTGGATCTCTTAGATGTCTCTGAACTTAAACGAGTACTGCTGCTGCTAAGTCGCTTCAGTCGTGTCCGACTCTGTGTGACCACACAGACAGCCCACTAGGCTCCCCCGTCCCTGGGATTCTCCGGGCAAGAATATTTGAGTGGGTTGCCATTTCCTTCTCCAATGCATGAAAGTGAAAAGTGAAAGTGAAGTCGCTCAGTCGTGTCCGACTCTTAGCAACCCCAGACACTGCAGCCTACCAGGCTCCTGCATCCACAGGATTTTCCAGGCAGGAGTACTGGAGTGGGGGTGCCATTGCCTTCTCCAAAATGAGTACTAGTTTAACACAAATAGATACAGTTAGGTCAACACATAGTATCCACATGGTAACCACAAATCAAATATGTACAACAGATACACAAAAACTAAAAAAGAAAGGAAAACAAGCATATTCTAAGGAAAATCATCAAACCACAATGGAAGAAAAAAAAGAAGAAAGAAAGAATAACTATAACTTCCATCCCCCCATCCCAGGAAACAATAAAATGGAAATAAGTGCATACATAACAAATTTCTTTGAATGTCAATGGACTAAATGCTCGAGTCAAAACATAGCTTGGCTTATTAGATGAAAAACCAAGACCCTTCTATATGCTTCCTACAAGAGACTCACTTCACAGCTAAATACAAAAAAACCTGAAAGTAAAGGGACAGAAAAATATTTCTTGCAAATGAAAACAAGAAGAAAGCGGGGCTAGCAATACTCATATCAGACAAACAGACATAAAGAAAGAAAAAGAAAGGTATTATATAATGATAAAATGATCAGTACAAGAAGAGATTATTACACTCATTAACATTTACACACCCTATACAGGAGCACCTAATATTATATTTATATAGCAAATACTAACAGACATAAAAGGAGAAACTGACAATAATAATAGTAGAAGACTTTAACACTTCACTGACATTAATGGAAAATTCAGAAAATCACTAAGGCAACAGTGGTCTTAAATGATACAACAAACTAGCTGGACTTGTAGATATCTATAGGACATTTCATTTCAAAGCAATAGAATACATTCTGTTCAGATACACATGGAATGTTTTCCAGGACAGATCACATCCTAGGCCAGAAAACAATTCTCAACAAATTTAAGAGGATAGGTATTATATCAAATATATTTTGAACACAATGGTATGAAACTAGAAATCTGTTACAGAAAGAAAAATGGGAAAAGAACAAATACACGCTACTAAAAAACCAATGGGTTAATGAAGAAATCAAAAAAGAAATCAGAAAATATCTTGAGACAAATGAAAATGGAAACACAACACTCCCAAATCTGTGGGATACAGCAAAAGCAATTCTAAGAGGGAAGTTTATAATGATACAGGCCTTCCTCAAGAAACAAAGAACTCATTGCTTAAATGCTTAAAAATTAAAAACACAAATACCATATAATTTAGCAGCTTGATTTCTGGAAATATATCCAAAAGAAATGAAAACATTAACTCAAAAATATATGTGCACTCTCATGTTTATAGCAGCATTATTTACAGTTACCCAAGACATGGAAACAAGTGTTTATCAATCGATGAGTGGAAAAGGAAGCTGTGATGTATGTATGCTAATTCGATATTAGTGTATAGAAAAGCAATGGAATTCTGTATATTGTATCCTGCAATTTTGCTGAATTTATTAATTTTAATGATTATTAGGTGGAGACTTAAGAGTCTTCTACATACACACACCAGAATATTATTCAGACATAAAAAAAAACAACATGGAAATCCTGCCATTTGCAACAACATACATGGACCTCTAGGACATTAGGCATTAGGCATGTATGCTCAGTCCTGTCCGACTCTTTGCAACCACATGGACTATAGCCAGCCAGGCTCCTTTGTCCGTGGAATTTTCCAGACAAGAATACTAGAGTGGGTTGCTACTTCCTTCTCCAGGGAATCTTCCCAACCCAGGGATCGAACCTGCATCTCCTGAATTGGCAGGTGGATTCTTTACTGGCTGAGCCGCTGGAGAAGCCCTCTAAGACATTGTGTGAACCAAAATAAATCTAAGAAAGACATACTGTATGATCTCACATATACATGGAATCTAAAAATAAAACAAAGCAAATCATTAAAAAAAGGTCAGATTTGCAGTTACCAAAAGTAGGGGTTGGGGGAAGGAGAACTGGATGAAAGTAGTCAAAATGTACAAACTTTCAGTTATAAAATAAACACCTACTAGGGATATAATATACAAATGAGATGACTATAGTTAACAATGCTGTATGATATACAGGAATGTTATTAAGAAAACTATTAGATCCTTAGTTCTCCTTAGAGGAAAAATAATTTTCTTTTTATAGTAGTTATCATTTCACAATATAAGTTAAGCCATTAAGATGTATACCTTCAACCTATATAGTGATATATGTAAATTACACCTCAGTAAAACTGAAAAAAAAAATACTGTGACCTCCCTCACCCCTAAAATCCAGAGGGAGGAAAATGAAGACCTCCATGCCAGGCAAAAGCCATATGGGTCAATCAGAAAGCAATTCAGCCCTAAATTACCGCTGTAGGTTCTGTCACGTGATGTTAACGAGTCCTGACTTCAAGGGCCACCTCCTCTTGGTTGCTGTTACACTCCTATTTTCCTCCTTTTCTTTGCCCTCTTCTCTTCCCCTTCCCAAAGGCTTTCCCCACTCCTCCTTGGAATCAAACATCATCGGCACAGGGTGGTCCTCCTGGAATCCTCATTCTATTTAGCCTTGACTGTCCGACTCTTATAGGACTACATTTCCAAAGGTGTAAGAGCTTGTAGAAGAAAAAATTTAAGAGATACCACTGAACTAAATACGTTTTGGTCAAGGTCCTAGCTTTTATACTGTATGGTGTGGTCAAGGTTCTTATTTCATTAGAAATAAGCAGTCTGTGTAGGCATGTGTGATACATATGTGATGAACTAGTGATTACCACTGATACAATTTTGTGCACCTGAGAGCCACTGAAGAGCTAATAAAGAGACACTAAGTATTAAGTATTCTGAACACCTTATGTGTTTGCCTTTCTGCTGATAATGAGTTGAGAGAAGTGAAGTCCAAAAGGACTATCGTGTTAGTGTTAGTCACTCAGTCATGCCCTACTCTTTGTGACCCCATGGACTGCAGCCCACCAGGCTCCTCTGTCCATGAAATTTTCCAGGCAAGGATACTAGAGTGGGTTGCCATTTCTTTCTCCAGGGGATCTTCCCAACCCAGGGATCGAACCCAGGTCTCCTGCACTGCATTCTTTACCGACTGAGCTACAAGGGAAGCCCAAAAGGACTATAAGTTTACAGGAAAAGGACAACTGGAAAAAATGGATGAGTCTGAAACAACAGAACTTACCTAGAAGTGACCACCTGGGAGACAGAAATGCAGGCAAATGTATTATCTTTCCAAGTAGGCAAGGGACAGCATATCAGACAAAAATTTGAGGGAGCCAATGCTTACAGACTGATATGTAAGAATATCTCTAGAAAATGCACTCCAAGTCAGCACCCCAAGAATGTCTTAAACTGTCACATTACTTGGTGCTACATCATGTTAATCATCTTCTCACAAGCCCAGAAGACTTAGCTTTTGAAACAAGGATACATATGCTAAGAACAATGACAAAATCACCACATGGGAAAAATATTTCTTCCTCTTGTGGTTAGATATTCCACAGTGGATTAACAAATATGTGTGTAATCCTTAATTTACTCAAAGAACTGAGAGACCCAAGGTTAAATTATGGTTTGAGGAATGACTCCAAAGCTCCTTCCTCCCAAAATGATAAAATGAAAAAGAAAAAGTGCCAGAAGAAAGCAAGGCCATCAACAGACCAGAACTCACAGGAATTCCTGGTAGAGAGAAACTAACTATATCCATAATTCACTAATTTATACTATTATCCAAGAAAAAGGAAGTGAGGTATAAATTTTGGGAAAGAAACATCAGTTCCATCTATTCAGAGTTCAGAATAGCCAGATTTAGAACCCACTGTTGTTCAGTTGCTAAGTCATGTCTGACTTTTTGTGACCTCAGGGACTGCAGCACACCAGGCTCCTCTGTTCTTCACTCTATCCTGGAGACAGAGTTGCTCAAACTCTTGTCAATTGAGTTGGTGATTCTCCCTAACTATCTCAACCTCTGGCGTGCATTAGAATCCATATTACATTTCTTTTTAATACAGCCATTACTAAAGAACAAATATTAACCGGGAAAAACTGATTCCGTGACTCAATAATGAATTGAGTTTCACTTGTAACGAAAGCTGGTTTAGAGATTAGCTCAGGAAGGTGGAGCAAAGGGATGTGAGCATACGCCCTTCTTATGGAAACAGCAAAATTACAACTAACTGCTGAACAACCATCAAAAAAAAAAATGCTGGAACCTACCAAAAATGATACTGTACATCCAAAGATGATGGAGCCATAATGAGATGGTAGAAGGGGTGCAATCAAGGGAAAATCAAATTCTGTAGCCACTGGGTGGGTGACTACAAACTGGAAAACAGATACCACAGAAGTTATCTCACAGGACTGAATGTTCTAAGTCCCATGTTAGGCTTCCCAGTCTGGGGGCCCAGCAATGGGAGGAGGAGTCCCCAGAGGATCTGGCTTTAAAGGCCAGCAGGGTTTAGAGTCCACCTGCCCATGCAGGAGATGCAAGAGTTGTGGGTTTGATCCCTGCATCATGAAGATCCTCTGGAAGAGAAAATGGCACCCCACTCCAGTTTTCTCACCAGGAGAACCCAATGGACAGAGAAGCCTGGTGAGCTATAGTCCATGGGGTTTCAGAGAGCCAGACATGACTCAGCAACTGAGCACACACTCAGGGTTTGATCACAGAAGTTCCATGGGACTGGAGGAAACAGAAAATGCACTCAAGGGTGCACACAGTGTGTCTTCTGTGTACCAGGACCCAGGAGATAAAAACCAGTGACCCCATAAGAGAGCAAGACATACTTTCTGGTATTAAAGGGTCTCCTGCAGAGGAACTAACAGACAAAAAAGATGTCCTTTTCATTATAGGGAATTGGAATCCAAAAATAGGAAGTCAAGAAATACCTGGAGTAACAGGCAAATTTGGTGTTGGAATACAGAATGAAGCAAGGCAAAGGCTAATAGAGTTTTGCCAAGAGAACACACTGGTCATAGCAAACACCCTCTTCCAACAACACAAGAGAAGACTCTACACATGTACATCACCAGATGGTCAACACCGAAATCAGATTGATTATATTCTTTACAGCCAAAGATGGAGAAGCTCTATACAGTCAGCAAAAACAAGACTGGGAGCTGACTGGGAGCTCCGATCATGAACTCCTTATGTCAAATTCAGACTTAAGTTGAAGAAAGTGGAGAAAACCACTAGACCATTCAGGTATGACCTAAATCAAATCCTTTACGATTATACAGTGAAAGTGAGCAATAGATTCGAGGGATTAGATCTGATAGAGTGCTTGAAGAACTATGGATGGAGGTTTATGACACTCTTCTGGGGGTAGTGATCAAGAACATTCCCAAGAAAAAGAAATGCAAAAAGGCAAAATGGTTATCTGAGTAGGCCTTACAAATAGCTGTGAAACGGAGAGAAGTAAAAGGCAAAGGAGAAAAGGAAAGATATACTCATTTGAATGCAGAGTTCCAAGAATAGCAAGGAGAGATAAAAAAGCCTTCCTCAGTGATTAGTGCAAAGAAATAGAGGAAAACAATAGAATGGGAAAGATTAGAGATCTCTTCAAGAAAATTAGAGATACCAAGGGAACATTTCATGCAAAGATGGGCTCAATAAAAGAAAGAAATGGTATGGTCCTAACAGAAACAGAAGATATTAAGAAGAGGTGGCAAGAATACACNTGGAACTGTGCCCCCTGCATTGGAAGCATGGAGTCTTAACCACTGGACCACTGGGAAGTCCCTGTCTTGCATGGTCTGGAAGACAGACCCAAAGAATGTTCTGAGGAAAGAAAAACTGGAGAGGTTTCTCCCACACTTTCACTGAGACTCCCCACCCCCCTCCATCCCATATTCTCACCCACACTGCCCTCCATGATCTGGAAGCTGAAGGCTTGTCTTCGGGTCTTCAGCAGCTGGCCAGGGGCTCCCCACATGTGAAGATGAGGGAGAAAATGCAAGGCAGGACCTGGGAAATCACCGGCAGAGGAGCCCAGAGCAAAGAGCTCCGGTGGGAAAGCGCTGGTTGGCTGGGCAGCCTGGTTCCGCATGCATCACCATCATGGTTGCTTGCTCCATCAAGGTGCCAGCTTCCAGCCATCCAAGACCACTCCTCAGACTGCCATCCCCTCCCCAGCTTCTGCCAGCAGGGTTCCTGGGCGGCAAGGCTATCGGTGAGGGGGCTTCTTTGGTTTGGAATTGATGGTTTCACTGCCAATGCCACTGTCTGGACAAGAAAAGAATTCTTCCTCTGTGTGTGTGTGTGTGTGTGTGTGTGTGTATACATGCATACTCTACACACAGTTTCATACTCTGTGGATAGAGTGTCAATTCATTCCAGATTTACTGGAACAGCCTCAATCTTACATATTTGGCCACCACAGACCGTTGAAATATCTTGAAAATTCCACTATGATTATTTATGCAGAAATCCTTCAGTCTCATTCCTAAAAAAGGATTTGAGAACCAGCTTGTAGAGTTGTATATACCTCAGCAGGATTTAAAAATAACAGACAAGGAAATCGGGGAGAAGGGAGAGCAAGATGACACAGAAACACATAACTCATGTCCTGTGTTCATGCTGGAGTCAGGCCACAAACGTATCTCAGAATTTCCAAGCAGCCAGAAGTAAGAGGGAAAGAAGATGACATGGATTCCTGCTTCTGAGACCCATGGGAATTTCCCCCAATGTCCTCAGAAAGATGCAGCAGGACTCAGAGTTAGAAAGAAACAAATTCACGTTCTGTATCTTGACAGTGGTTTGGTTACACGTGACTGCATTTGTCAAAACTCACAGAATAATGCATTTAAGATTTGTGCATTTCACTGCAAATTTTACCTCAAAAAGAAAAGAACCTTAACATGGTTAATGATATGCCTACTGAAGTGTTTAAGGATGAGGTGATCTGATGCTCTCAGCTTACTTTTGAAATACATCCAAAAAGGTAAGCTGAATTGCTGAGTGGAGAGAGGAAAAGAGAGGTGGACGTGTGATAAAGTGAGGATAATTTCAGCAGTGGGCACAGGGTCTAGGCAATATAATTCTTTCCACTTTACTCTGTGTTTGCCCATTTTTATTAATAAAAGGTAGGGAGGGGCTCAGAGAAATGAAGTGGGCCTTAGAAGTGACCATCAACACTCAGAATATAAAAGACCTTGGGTTTTGTTAGCCAGAGTTAGCAGCAGCCTCAATCCCCTGACCCCTTAGGCAACTTGCCCTCAGGCAGTGACTGGGGTTCTGGGGTGCAGAATTTTGGCCTCAACAGACAGAGGCCTGACTTCTGCAGAGCCCACAGTCCAGAGGGATTTTGGCATCTCCCAGACAAAGCTCTCAGATCATGGAAAGCCCTTGTCAGACCATCAGGGAGCATCTCCCCTCTGAGGCTCTGTGCCTCGCTGAGAGGGGCCTTGTGAGAGGTCAAGGTGGACTTCAGCCTTCATGATATGATGGCATCGACGACAGATGTGGTTTGGAGATTTTGTTTCATTTTATTTCATTTTGTGCCACACCACGCGGCTTGTGCCATCTCAGTCCCAGGACAGGGGATTGAAGCTGGCCACAGCGGTGAAAGAGCCGATCCTAAACACTAGTGTGTGTTAGTTACTCAGTTGTGTCTGACTCTTCGTGGTGCACGGACTGCAGCCTGCCAGGCCCCTCTGTCCATGGGATTCTCCAGACAAGAATACTGGAGTGGGTTGCCATTCGCTTCTCCAGGTGAATCTTCCCGACCCAGGGATTGAACCCAGGTCCCTTGCACTGCAGGCAGATTCTTTACATCTGAGCCAGCAGGGAACTCCCATGGAGATGAGTTTTTGAGGCTTTTACCTACACCTATCACTTCATTTAATGCTTAAAGACCCTATGAAGCAGGTCCTATTGTCATCCCCATTTGTATATGAAAAATGGCTCTGAGAAATTCAGTAACCTGTATGGAACACTCAGCTGGCAGATGCTGAGCTGGAATTCAAAGATATCTTTTACTGTAGTGTCTCTGATCCTAACCAATATTCTCTTCTGCTCCACAGGCCACTCTGCCTCCAGAGGTTTGTCACAGAGGACTTGTCTGCTCCATCCTCAGGAGAAAGCTCAGGAGAAAGTCTGACTTTGGTGCAAAGTGCTTCTTATAAACCAAGCACCTCACTCCTGACCCCGTACTTCCCAGATCAACTCCACACCCCATGATGGACTTCCTTCCCCAACGGTCCCTGAAGGTAGATACACACACATATAGACAGACACACACCAATCAATCCCCTGATGGTCTCAACCAAGCCCATTCTCATCCCTGCAAATTGCCCCCTCCTTCTCAGCCCAGTTCCTGCAGACACAAGACAACCTGAAAACAGCCTGTCACCCCTTTAATGAACTTCAGAGCTGAAGAAGACTCCCGACAGCTGGTAGCCAGCCTCCAGATAGAGGGTGCATGGGACCTAGAGACCCCTTTCCTCCCCAGAGAGAGAAGGATTAACTCCGAGGGCCAGGAAAGAGAATGACTGGGCCCTGGTCGTCACCAGCGTGCACCCTTAAATAGTGGCTCTTGTTCTAAGTAGGGAGCCTCAGTCACCGTTCCCTGATCCCGCAGCCACTTCCTGGTGGCATGGAGGCAGGAATCTGGTTTCCTGAATCCCCGGTGTCCTTCCCACACCTGCCCTTTGATTCCCTCTGAAGGATCCTGAGGTATAGAGCGGGTTGAGCTGAGCCTCTCCCATCCCCACACCCACTTTGACCCTGTGCCTGGGACCCATCAGTGCTCCCCAGCATGGAAGACCAGACACTTTGCTTTTACCACATCCCTTCCTGAAAGACACGGAGCTTAGATTGTAGCCTGGGCCCTGTGGAGGCTGTTGGCAGAGGGCACCCCACCTCTGCGACCCCTTGCAGGGAAGAAGGAGGGGGAAGGTACAGAGGCCCACCCATCTCCCAACACACCTCACCTTCAGCCAGGCCTGGCCTCCAGGGCCTTCAGAACACTCCCCACCCCACCTCTACCCGACACACACGCCTGAGGATGGGGTTCTATCATGGTTGCTTCAAGCCTCTGATGGGGCCTGAGCAGCCCTGGATGGGATGGGGTTGGGGGCAGAAAGAGGGGTGGTGGTCACCCAGCCCTGAGGCCCAAGTCCTTCCAGCTTGGAGCCTGTGGGGAGAATGGAGATCAGTCGGTGGAGACTGGGTCTGCAGACAGACCCCAAGCAGCCCAGCCGTGCCAGGATGGCCAGCCCCTCCCCCAACACAAACACGAGGCCCCTGGCTCTCAGAGAAGGGGGAGCATTTTTCAGAGATGACATCAGGTCTTAAAGTTTTATGTTTCCTGCCAACCTCAGCCTGGAGAGCAGGGTCCCCAGGGCCCACAGGCCTGGAGAGGCAGGCAGTGGCACCAGTGCAAACAGCGTGCCCCCTATTTCAGACCCTCACAGCCCTCCACCCGCAGAAGAGATGGCCGTGGGGATGAGGTCCAAAGATCTGCTTGCCTGAGGACACAGTTCTGCCTGGTCCGTGCAGGACAGATGCGAGGGGAGAGAAGGTACCAGGCTGCCAGGTCGCCAAACACCCCTCAGAGCCTTTGCTCATACTGTTACCTCTGTCAGTTCCCATGCCCTCCCTGCTCCACACCATCCAGCAAGGGCCTCCACATCCTTCAAGTATCTTGTCCAATGTCCCTTCCGGTGAAGCTAGCCCCACCTCCCTGAGCCTCTGCAGTTCTATCCATCCTCCCACTAGAGCCCTGATCACTAGGACAGCTTTCCTGCTCCATCTTGCCCTGTTGCCCACAAGGCCCTGAATTCCTGGGGGGCTCAGACAAAGTGCCATTTCACTCTGGCAGAAAGAAATTAATCAACCACAAAGGCATAGGAACTGCCCAGTCATGAAGCCACAGGGGGGATTAGCTGAAGGCACGAAGGCTAGTCATTCAGTGATGTGCAGGGAGTTGGGGTGAGGAAGTGGGTAGTGAGAGAAAAACGTGGGAACATCTAGTTCCCAGGGGCTTGGCAGCCTGGGTTGGGAGCAGGAGGTGTTCAGACCCCAGGGAGGATGGGTAATTTTTTGTTTTTTGTTTAATATTTATTTGGCTGTGTTCCTTGGAAGGAAAATTAGGACCAACCTAGACAGCATATTAAAAAGTAGAGATATTACTTTGCCAACGAAGGTCCATCTAGTCAAGGCTATGGTTTTTCCAGTAATCATGTATGGATGTGAGAATTGGACTATAAAGAAAGCTGAGTGCCAAAGAACAGATGCTTTTGAACTGTGGTGTTGGAGAAGACTCTTGAGAGTCCGTTGGACTGCAAGGAGATCCAACCAGTCCATCCTAAAGGAGATCAGTCCTGGGTGTTCATTGGAGGGACTGATGTTGAAGCTGAAGCTCCAATACTTTGGCCGCCTGATGTGAAGAGCTGACTCATTAGAAAAGACCGTTATGCTGAGAAAGATTGAGGGCAGGAGGAGAAGGAGATGACAGAGGATGAGATGGTTCGATGGCATCACCAACACAATGGACATGGGTTTGGGTGGACTCCGGGAGTTGGTGATGGACAGAGAGGCCTGACGTGCTGAGGTCCAAGGGGTCGCAAAGAGTCAGACACGACTGAGCGACTGAACTGAACTGAATTTGGCTGTGTTGGGCTGCAGCATGCAACTCTTAGTTGTGATATGTGGGATCTAGTTCCCTGACCAGAAACTGAAGCTGGGCCCCCTGTATTGGGGTCATAGAGTCTTAGCCAATAGATCACCAGGGAAGTCTCACCTTTTCTTTTTTTTTTTTTTTTTGTATTTTTTATTTTTTGGCCACTCCAACAGGCTTACAGGATCTTAGTTCCCTGACCAGGGGAACTGCCATCAACCCATGGCAAGTGAAAGTCCCTAACCACGGGACTGCCAGAGAATTTCTCAGGGAGCTGTGATTGAATGAGTGAGTGAGTGAAGGAATGAACGAGGGATCCAAAGAGAGGAAAGAGAAATGGGAAAACCAAACTTACCTTCTACAGTGAACTCTGTCTGGCTGGGGAGGGGTGGAGACAGAGGCAGATGGCCTCACATGATACTGCCTACCCAGCCACCTGGAGTTTCGCGGGTTAAGGTGTGCTGGACGGGATGCATCAGGTCCAGAAGGGACCAGGGACTGGGGGGCCTCCCCTTTACCCTGGGAGGGGGCTGACTGGATCCCCTGGGCCCAGGGCCAAGCTGCCGGGTGCTGACTCAGGCCCTGCTGGCCAGCTCAGCATTCCTGCCCTCCCCACTGAATTGGGGCTATTGAAGTTCTTTGTAGGGGGGGTTAGGCCACTGGTCACACCCCCAACCCAGAGCCTTCGCTGCACTGAGGGCTCTGCCGTCAGGAAGTGGGGCACACAGGCACTAAGGGGGTCAGTTGGAGAGTGCCCTGGACACCAGCTGCTACTCTGGGGGTGTCTGGGACCAAGGACAATCCAGGTAAGCTGACTAGGCTGGGTCGGAGAGGGGAGTCCAGGGGAAGGGAATTGCCTTCTTAGGACTGAAGACCCTGGGACGGCGGCACTTCTCATGACCCCAGGCTCGGGGAGGGGTCTGTCTGTCTGTCTAGGCCGAATTGTGTACATGGGGTGCTGCAGGGGTTCTGTGGGTTGTTCTGCTTCCCGCATCAGACCAGAGCATCCCTAAGCCAGAGTGGCTTCCCCATTGGGTTGAAGCCATCACAGAGTACAAGTTGGGTCTCCCCCATCAGGCAGGGACACGGGGTGGTTTGAAGCCTTGCCCATCAGACCCAGAGCTTCCCAAGCACAGTCTTTATCCTCCTGAGTATCTAACTTGAGGATTGTATCTGGAGCCCAGTCTCAGCCTGTGCTGGTATGTTCCAGCAAAACCACGGGGAACCTCTCCCCAAAGAGCCAATGCTTCATTAAATAAAGTGCCCCCACCTAGTCCCACCTCCTCCTCTCTTGTCTTTGCCCTCAAGCCAGGATCTGCACCCCCTGCCCAGAATCCTGGCTGCTCGGGCTGACACCTGTCAGATGTGCTTTCTCAGGTATGGGAGAGGGCCGGGTGCCATGAAGCCAGTGCGGGTTGTTACTCTTTGCTGGGTGCTACTGCTGGTGTCCAGGCTGGGGGCCACCAGGAAGGAATCCCCGGAAGAGGCCTCCTTCTACTATGGAAACTTCCCACTTGGTATGTCCACTCTCCAGTTGCTCTGTCCGTCTGTCCATCTGTCTGTCAGCTTGCCCACACTGGCTGAGCTGTCAAGGAGATTCAGTGTTTCAGCGTCCTTATAGGTAGCATGGTGAAAATAACTCCATGTAGTTGTTCTGAAATAAAAGTTCCTAACAGATTTTTAAAAATGTTTATTGGAGTGTAGTTGCTTTTCAGTCTTATGTTAGTTTCTGCTGTATAGCAAAATGAATTAGTTATATGTATAAAGCTGAAGCTCCAGTACTTTGGCCACCTCGTGTGAAGAATTGACTCATTGGAAAAGACTCTGCTGCTGGGAGGGATTGGGGGCAGGAGGAGAAGGGGACGCCCAAGGATGAGATGGCTGGATGGCATCACGGACTGGATGGGCGTGAGTCTGAGTGAACTCTGGGAGTTGGTGATGGACAGGAAGGCCTGGCGTGCTGTGATTCATCAGGTTGCAGAGTCGGACACGACTGAGTGACTGAACTGAACTGAACTGAATACATATATCCCTTCTTTTTTTGATTTCCTTCCCATTTAGGTCACCACAGAGCATTGAGTAGAGCTCCTTGTGCTATACTGAAGTTTCTCATTAGTTATCTGTTTTTTATATAGTGTTTACAGTGCCTAACATATGTTTTTTAAGTTACTATATAGATAGTAAATGCCAATCAGAGCTAAAATAGTGCAGATAATGCTTTTAATGCATTATGTCTCTCCCCTCCCCCTGCCACACATGCTCCCACCCCTACCCCTAGGGAGATAGGGCAGGCTGCCAGGGAGGGGTCTTGTCCTGTGGTCCTGGAGGCACAGCCCAGGATCCCAGTCCCGGATGGCGAGTGGGAGAGGGCTCAGGGCCCAGCTTGGGGTCTCCCCCTGCAGGCTTCTCCTGGGGTGTGGGCAGTTCCGCCTTCCAGACTGAGGGTGCCTGGGACCAGCATGGGAAAGGGCCCAGCATCTGGGACACCTTCACACACAGCGGGAAGGGGAACGTGCTCGGGGACGAGACAGCAGACGTGGCCTGCAACAGCTACTACAAGGTCCAAGTGAGTGATAAGTGTGCGTGCCCGTGTGACTGAGCATCACCTAGCAAGAGCTGGGAGGTGACATAGTGGGAGAGCCCATTTGACAATGTCAACCAGGTGCTCCACTGAACGCCTTCAACCCTGATGCAGCTGGGCAGGGAGGGGCTGGTGGTGACTGGGGCTTGGGGAGGGGGTGCCAGGATATGGGGAAGGTATGTGGGATGTAGAAGGAAAAGAAAGCAGGCTGCACCTGAGCCAGGGCCTCCAAGGGATGGGCAGCTGAAGGGCCGAGGCCTTGGCCCTAGGGCCTACAGGCCATCATGTCCCCTGTATGAGAGTCAGCCCCATGGAGACTGTGGGACCAGCTCATCCTCTCCCCCTCTGCCCAGCACTCACTTTCCTCTCTGGACTGGGGGTCCAGAACCCTGGTGGATTTCTCAGAGCACCCCCATATCCTGCCTTTTACTCTACTCCTAGCATAGCCCCAGGAGGAGGCAGGGGGAGGTGGCATCACCCCCGCTGTGTAGATGCGGAGCATGGCCAGGAGGCGCCCTGCCAGGGCCCGGCTGACCCAGCCCACACCCACCCCCGTCTGCACAGGAGGACGTCGCCCTGCTGAGGGAGCTGCATGCCAGCCACTACCGCTTCTCCCTCTCCTGGCCCCGGCTCCTGCCCACAGGCATCCGAGGTGAGCTAAGACTACCCTATCCCTGCCCCAGAGCGGCCTCTTTCTGTCATGTTGGCTTGGTGGGGACACCGCAAGTCCTGGGTGGGGAGAGCAGCCCACAGGCAGTTTCCCCAGCAGCATCTCTCACGGGTTCCGAAGGTAGCTGGGCTCAGAAGCCCCCAAACTTTTTGTCACCAGGGACTGGTTTTGTGGAAGAAAAATTTTCCACAGATGGTTTAGGGGGATGGTTTGGGGATGATGCAAGCACATTACATTTACTGTACGCTTCCTATTTTTATTACATCAGCTCCATCTCAGATCATCAGGCATTAGATCCTCGAGGTTGGGGACCCCTGGCTTGACTCCCAGGAGTAGCTCTTCCACCATCTGAGACCCAAGTGCTGGTGGACTGAGTGTGCCTTCAGGCCTGCAGAAAACTCCAGGGTCCCGACATAGTGCACTGCAGACAGCCAACATCCTTTCTCATCACGTCCCCTTTTATTTCCCCTTCAGCTGACGGGGTGAACAGGAAGGGAATCCAATTCTACAGTGACTTCATCAATGCCCTTCTGAAGAGCAACATAACCCCCATCGTGACCTTGCACCACTGGGATCTCCCACAGGTGAGGCTGTGCAGGTTCAGAGGCCCAAGGGGAAAGCACAGCTCAGCAGGAGGGAGCCTGCTCTGGGCACTTGGGATGGCCAAGGTGGGGGCAAATCCTGGAGGCTGGGCTCTGGCTCAGGATAGGAAGATGGCAGGAAGTGAAGAAGAAATCTCTCAGCTTACCCATGGCAGGGAGGTCACACTGATTTAACTGATGTTTGTAGTAAGTGGTAAGGGCAGATTCTGATGTTTCCCAAGACATTTAACCTAGAAGCAACAACTCAAACTTACAAAGAAAGAAGTCTCTTGAGTAAGAGTTCATGGAATTAACACGTTTGTTTAGCCTTTCTCTCCCTAGTTTGTTAGAATTAGCAGTTTGTGCTTATACATGAGCATGCTTGGGACTTTCCTGGTGGCCCAGTGGTTAAGACTCGGTGCTCCCAATGCAGGAGGCACAGGTATGGTCCCTGGTCAGGGAATTCAGATCCCACATGCCAAAAATATATATAAATTAAGAAGAATTTTTACAAAAGATGAGCACCCCCACACTCCCAAGTGATCTCTGTAAGAACCTTACTGTTGGACATCACCATTCAAGATTTTTCATTTGTTCAACAAGGCTCCTCACAGCCCAGCTGGCAGAGGAGTCATTTCTGTACCTCCCCGTGACACACGGTGGTGGGAGGTCAGAGAGCAAGACATTGGAATCAGGGAGGTGTGAGGGAGAAGATGGAGTTCCCTCGACGCTTTGGAGGGTTGGGCGTGAAGTGGGAGGAAGGCCTCTGAGCTGGGGCTGGGATTGTAGAGCAGGCTTTGGGGAGGTGAACTGGAAACCACCTTCCAACTTCTTCCCTGGTTAATCACTGTCACTGGCCCTTTAGCATTCCCTCAAACCCTCCAAGACGAGTTCAGCAGGCAATCTTGATGGAGCGATGAATCTCGGGGAAATCTTGCATGACAAACAGATGCCCTTGGGTAGGAGACAGCGCTCCCCTGAAAGAAGCAAAACTGCTCTCATGACAGAGTCTTCTGGGAGGTTTCTGAGACCTGCATGGCCCTCAGAATTCTAACCGGAGTTCCCGCTCCCAGCATTGTGTCTTATTTNATTGCTGGGAGAAATATCAATAACCTCAGATATGCAGATGACACCACCCTTATGGGAAAAAGTGAAGAGAAACTGAAGAGTCTCTTGATGAAAGTGAAAGAGGAGAGTGAAAAAGCTGGCTTAAAACTCAACATTCAGAAACCGAATATCATGGCATCTGGCCACATCACTTCATGGCAAATAGATGGGGAAACAATGGAAAAAATGACAGACTTCATTTTATTGGGCTCCAAAATCACTGCATATGGTGACGGCAGCCATGAAATGAAGATGCTTGTTCCTTGGAANAGGAGAGTGAAAAAGCTGGCTTAAAACTCAACATTCAGAAACCGAATATCATGGCATCTGGCCACATCACTTCATGGCAAATAGATGGGGAAACAATGGAAAAAATGACAGACTTCATTTTATTGGGCTCCAAAATCACTGCATATGGTGACGGCAGCCATGAAATGAAGATGCTTGTTCCTTGGAAGAAAAGCTATGACAAACATAGACAGCATATTAAAAAGTAGAGACATTACTTTGCTGACAAAGGCTCGTCTAGTCCAAGCTATGGTTTTCCAGTAGTCATGTATGGATGTGAGAGTTGGATTATAAAGAAAGCTGAGTGCCAAAGAACTGATGCTTTTGAACTGTGGTGTTGGAGAAGACTCTTGAGAGTCCCTTGGACTGCAAGGAGATCAAACCAGTCCATCCTAAAGGAAATCAATCCTAAATATTCACTGGAAGAAAATCAATCCTGAACATTCACTGATGCTGAAGCTGAAGCTCCAATACTTTGGCCACCTAATGCAAAGAACTGACTCATTGGAAAAGACCTTTATGCTGGGAAAGATTGAAGGCAGGAGGAGAAGGGTCGACAGAGGATGAGATGGTTAGATGGTATCACCAACTCAACGGACATGAGTTTGAGCAAGCTCTGGGACATTGTGATGGACAGGGAAGCCTGGCGTGGTAGAGTGCATGGGATCACAGAGAGTCAGACACAACTGAGCAACTGAGCGACTGAATTGAACTGAAAAAGTAAGGCACTTGACTCAGTTTTAATGAGGTGGCTGAACCTAGAGCCTATTACACAGAGGGAAGTAAGACAGAGAGAAAAATAAATACTGTATGCTAATGAATGTATATATATGGAATCTAGAAAGATAGTACTGATGAACCTATTTGCAGGAGAGCAATGGAGACACAGATTTAGAAAACAGACTTGTGGACATAGTAGGGGAAGGAGAGGGTGGGGCAAACTGAGACAGTAGTATGGAAACATATATATTACCCATATGTAAAATTAAATAATCAGTAGAAATTTGCTGTATGATGCAGGGAGCTCAAATCAGGAGCTCTATGGCAACCTACAGGGGCGAGATGGAGTAGTTTGAAGGAAGGAGGTTCAAGAGGGAGGGTTATGTTGATACATGACAGACCAACACAGTATTGCAAAGCAATAGCCTCCAATTAAAAATAAGCAAACTTAAAAATATAAAAATATTTTAAAAAATAAACAACTAAAAAAAAACAAAGCAGGAGCAGACTTGGGGGAAAGCATGACTTAAATATATGCTGCTTACAAAAAAATACTTTAATATTATAACAACAGATTAAAAGTAAATGGATGGAAAAGATACACCATGTAAACATGGCAGAGAAGAAGCAAATCTGACTTCATGTTGGGACTATTTCTTTAACTTCTTTTCCTATTGTTGTTATCATAATCACATATAAGGCCATGCCTCAGAAAACCCAGTCCCTCTGCCTGACTGTTGGTCTAAGTTTCCTTTGTTCAGCTCACAGGGAGATAATTTGACAATCCCCATCTGTGATGAGCTGCAGTAAGGAAGAGAATGTTTGTGCTGTATGTACAGAGTTGCTCAGTCATGTCAGACCCTTTGCGACCCAAAGGACTTAGCCTGCTAGTTTGCTCTGTCCCTGAAATTTTTGAGGTAAGAATCTGGTGTGGTTGCCATTTCCTACTTGAGGAGATCTACCTGATCCAGGGATGCAACTTGTTTCTGGCACTGCAGTGGATTCTTAATGCTGAGCCCCCAAGGAAGTCCAAGTATTGGAGAAATACAAATCAAAACTACAATGAGGTATCACCTCATACCAGTCAGAATGGCCATTATAATAAAGTCTACAAACAATAACTTTAAGGGAAGGTGTGGAGAAAAGAGAACTTTCCTACTCTGTTGGTGACGATGTATATTGATAGAGCCACTATGGAGAAGAGTAGAGAGAGTCTGTAAAAAACTAGGAATAAAACCACCATATGATCTGGCAATGCCACTACTGGGCATATATGCAGAGAAAAACATAACTGCAAAAGATACATGTACCCTAGTGTTCACAGCAGCACCACTTCCAACAGCTAGGACAGGGAAGCAACCTAGATTCCATGCACAGATCTGCAGATAAAGAAGTTGTGATATATATTTATACACAATGGAATGTTACTCTGTCATAAAAAGGAATGAAATTGAGTCAGGTGGATGAACCTAGAGCCTGTCATACAAAATGAAGTAAGTCAGAAAGAGGTAAATAAATACCATATATTAATGCATATATATGGAATCCAGAAAAATGGTGCTGATGAACATACTCGCAGGGGAGGAATAGAGACTGAGATGTAGAAATGGACTGGTGGACAATGGAAGGACTTGTAGAGGATGGAGAGAGTAAGACGAATTAACAGAGTATCACTGACATATATACACTATCGTGTAAAACAGAAAGCTAGCATGAAGCAGATCTGTAGCACAGTACAATTTGTGCGGTGGTCTGTGATGATCTTACAGGTCAGATGGTGTGGGTTGGAGGGAGGCTCAAGAGGAAGGGGATATATGTGTACTTATAGCTGAGACATGTTGCTGTACAGCAGAAACCAATACAACACTGTAAAGCACTCTCGTCCAATTTCAGGATAAGAAAACATCTACAACCAATAAATGCTGCACAGAGTGTGAAGGAAAAGGGATATCACTACACTGCTGGTGGGAATGTAAACCTACATAGCCACTATGGAGAACAGTATAGAGGGTCCTTAAAAAGCTAAGAATAGATGTTGCTGGTTGAAGATGGCAAAGAGGAAGAAGTATGTTCATCTCCTCCTGCGAGAACACCAAAATTGCAACTAGCTGTTGAACAACCATGGACAGGAGGACAGTGGAACCCACCAAAAAAAGGTACCCCATGTTGAAGACAAAGAGGCAGCTGTAACAAGACAGCAGGAGGGGTGCAATCATGGTAAAGTAAAATCCTACACCTGCTGGAGGGGCGACCCACAAACTAGAGAACAATGATACCAGAAAAGCTCTCCCACTGTTGTGAAGGTTCTGAAACCCACATCACTCTTCCCAGCCTGGGGATCCAATAAAGGGACTAGGAGTACCCAATGAATCTGATTTTATGGGTTGGTAGGATTTGACTGTAAGACTTACTCAGGACTGGGGGAAACAGACTCCACCCTTGGAGGGCACAAACAAAATCTTGAGTGCACCAAGACCCAGTGGAAAGGAGCAATGACCCCACAAGAGACTGAATAAGACCGTCCTGCTGGTGTTGGGGAGTCTGATGTGGAGGTATGTGTCAGCAGCAGCTTGTAGCCGCAGTCCTGGAAGGGGCCCCCTGGTGTAAGTCCTCTTGAAGGTCACCACTAACCCTATCATAGAGCCCATAGACCCCAGGGCTGGGTAGCCTCAGGCTAAACAACTAACAGAGAGGGAATACAACCACATCCATTAGTAGACAATTTGATTAAAGTTTACTGAGCACAGCCCTGCCCACCAGAGCAAGACCCACTTTTCCCCACTGCCAGTCCCTCTCATCAGGAAGCTTACACAAGCCTCTTAGCCTACTCCATCAGAGGGCAGAAAGAAGCAGCAGGAAGATCCACAGTTCCACAGCTGGCTAGAACAAAAATCACATTACAAAAAGTTAATCAGAAGAAAACACAGAAAGTTATGTCTCAGATGAAGGGAAAAGATAAAACTCCAGAAAAACAATGAAGTGGAGATAGGCAACCTTCCAGAAAAAGAATTCATGGTAATGACAGTGAAGATGACCCAGGATCTTGGGAAAATAATGAAGAAGATGCAAGAAGAACTAAAGAACAAACAAACAGATGAACAATACGCTTGAAGGAATCAATAGCAGAAAAACTGAGGCAGAAGAGACAAATGACATGGAGGACAGGATGGTGAAAATCACTGCCACAGAACAGAATATAGAAAAAAGAATGAAAAAAATGAGACAGCCTAACACACTCCAGTTCTCTGGCCTGGAGAATTCCATGGACTGTATAGTCCATGGGGTTGCAAAGAGCCAGACACAACTGGGGACTTTCACTTTCACTTCCAAGAGACCTCTGGGACAACAAGAAATGCACTGACATTCACATTATAGGCATCCCAGAAGAAGGAAAGAGAAAAGACCTGAGAAAATATTTGAAGAGATAATAGCTTGAAAACTTCCCTAACATGGGAAAGGAAATAGTCAGTGAAGTCCAGAAGCATGGTGAGTCTCAGACAGGATAAACCCAAGGAGGAATATACTGAGACATATAGTAATCAAACTGACAAAAATTAAAGACAAAGAAAATATATTAAAAGCAACAATGGAAAAACAACAAATAACATATGAGGGAACTCCCATAAGGTTATCAGCTGATTTTGCAACAGAAACTCTAGAAAGTAAAAGTGAAAGTGGCTCAGTTGTATCTGACTTTTTGTGACCCTGTATAGTCCATGGAATTCTCCAGGCCAGAATACTGGAGTAGGTAGCCTTTCCCTTCTCCAGAGGATCTTCCCAATTTGAGGATTGAACTCAGGTTTCCTGCATTGTGGACAGATTCTTTACCAACTAAGCCACGAGGGAAGCCCAAGAATATTTGAGTGAGCAGCCTATCCCTTCTCCAGGGGATCTTCCTATCCCAGGAATTGAACCAGGGTCTCCTGTATTGCAGGCAGATTTTTTTTTGTTGTTTATTTTTTTGATATTTTAAAAACATGGAATGCTTCACGAATTTGCATGTCACCCTTGTGCAGGGGCCATGCTAATCTCTGTATCGTTCCAATTTTAGAATATGTGCTGCTGAAGCGAGCACTGCAGGCAGATTCTTTACCAACTGAGCTACCAGGGAAGCTAGAAGGAAATGGCATGATATATTTAAAGGGATAAAAGAGAAGAACCTATAACCAAGAATAGTCTATCCAGCAAGATTCTCATTTAGATTTGATGGAGAAATCAAAAGCTTTCCAGATAAACAAAAGTTATGAGAGTTCAGCACCCTCAAACCAGCTTTACAATAAATGCTAAAGGAACATCTCTAAGCAGGAAACACAAGAGAAGGAAAAGATTTACACAGAATAAGTCTGAAACAATTAAGAAAATGATAATAGGACCATACATATTGATAATTACCTTAAATAGAAACGGTAAATGCATTAACCAAAAGATAGAGACTGGCTGGGTGAATGAAAACATATGCATGTGTGCCTTTCCACTTACCACATCATTCTATCTAACTGCAAAAATTGTATGTATTTTATTTCTACTAAGGCTAATCATGTTTCCATTATTGTTTTCATACCTTATTCAAGACTCCACATTTTATTGCATTGAGCAGCTTCAGCTACATGCAGCACATTCTGGTAAATTCTCTTTTCATTTTTATTCTATTACAAATATTTTCTATTTTTCCTTGTTATGGCTTCTTAGATATACCCTCATCTAAAACTGGACATTTAATTTCCAAAAACATGGGATTTTTAAAAGATCTTTGTTATTATTTCTCATTTTGATACTAATTTCCCATTAAATCCTTTACTCTCTGCAATCACCCTCCATGTTTTTTCAGTCTTCAAACTTTATCAAGAGTTTCAACAGCAAAGTCAAAGATCTCTCTTGGTAAATGTCACATGGCAGATGAAAATGTAGGTTATTTTCAAATACCTTTTGCTAGTGGGCTGTAACATAATTCCACAGTAGTAAGAGAACAGATCTGTATGATTTCAATCCCTTTAGACCATGACATTTCTGTACCTGGCCTTATGTCTCTGGATATGTTTCAGTGTCTCTTAGTTTCCAGTCTATGGGAACTTGAATAGAATTTGTATCCTACTGTTGTGTGAAAGCTATATAAACCTTAATTATGTGGAATTGGTTCATAATGTTTTTCAGGTCTACTATATTATTCTACTTTTATGAACATTCATTCAATTAATTTCTGAGTTTGATATTAAAACTCCAACTAAAAATCTTAATTTATCTGCTTAAACCATTGTCACATACAGTGAACCATATGTAACTTTGTTTTGTATTTTCCAAGTCTCTTATAAATGTGTTATAATTTCATAACTTAAAAAAATAAAAGATTTTAAAAACTATGATTGTCACAATACATGTCTGGTGAGAATCATCTGGAAGATCTGTTATCCTCACTCCTGGAACACTAACCTGTAGAGCAGAACTTTCTGGAATGCTGCCTGTGACTGGGTGCTCTGGCATTAAAATGGTCACTTCCGTTCATATTTTATTGGTCAACTAAGCCACTTGGCCATTCCTGAATTAAGCAGGGGAGGGGTGAAGCACAGGCAGGAAGAATAATCTTATGTGACCAGGAGAGAACCAAACATTTGTGAAAAGCCCAAATAACTTCCACAGTTCACTCCAACCCTGAGGAACACCTCCTTGTACTCTCTCTCCACAATACTGAGGTATGTTGGTTCCCTTCCCATCTCCATAAATCGTCCTCTGTCAGTTCCTTTTATTTCTCCTTCTCCTATATGAGATCATTACCTAAGAGTATCCTCTTGGCTCGATTTTGAGTGTGTGTGTGTGTGTGTGTGTGTGTGTGTGTCTGTGTATATTTTAATTCTCTCCCTTAACTTTACCTGTAAAACTTTAATTATTAAAGCTGTGGAGGTAATCTCTTGAATTCCAAACCTATATTTTTCGTTGGGAAAATCTACTTGGATAATTCATGACTTTTCTGTTTCGTTAATATTCCAGGAATCAAAACATTCAGTAATTGTATTATTTTGCTTTCTTCCAACCTATCAATTTCCTTTGTTTTCCTTTTTCATATTGCTTTGGAAACTAGCCTTTCTTCTATAACCTATTCAAATAAGAAGTGAGTTCTGAGCTGAGACTTTCTATATATAATATTTCCTATATATAATTTGTTGATACACTTCAAGCTGGCTTATCTAAACATTCTTTTGAATGCATTTTTCTCACTTCTGAATCTACTTTGTATTTTTACTATTAGTGTACTTGACACTTCACTAAACTTTCCTACGACCTCCCACGATGATTATTCTCCTAGGGAATATACATTTTTCCTTGCTTTTCATTCTCTGTAGTATCTAGCAAAGATTTTGCCATTGAGGTGATATTCATTTTTAAATATAATATGTAGATGTCAACACTCAATTATAGATTAATCCCCCAGTGTTAATTAATTAGGTTAAAGTATATGTATTGAAAACATATTTACCACACCTTTTTCTCTTATCTTGAACTTATTGCCTAAGTTCTTAGATCTTTTCAAATGAATTATTACTGGGTTGTCTGACTCAGCTCACACCTTCCTATAGTTAATATTTGCTTTATGAATGTGTAACTCTCACTTAACTCTGTTAAATTCCCTGTGTTGATTTTAGCTCTTTTCCCAAGATTTAAAATGTTAATTAGAATAATGCTCACAGAGGTGAGGTAAACACCCTAAACATTAACATTGAAGACATATCTATTAATTTGCTAAAAGAGTCAAGCATTTTCATTTGGTAAATTCAAATCTATGGAATATCATTCTTTTATTATCTTTTGCTTTCAGTTAAAAATAAATGTGCTGTTTGTATGCAAATATATATATATATATATATATATATATATATAAAACTACCATATGACCCTGCAATCCCACTTCTGGGCAAATACACAATGAAAACCATAATTCAAAAGTTACATCCACACCATTGTTCATTGCAGCACTATTTACAATATCCAGGAGAGGGAAGCAAGGTAAACTTCCATTAACAGAGGAATAGATAAAGATGTGGTACAAACACACAATGGAATATTACTTAGTTAGAAAAAGGAGAGAAACCATGTCATTTGCAGAGACATGAATGGACCTACAGACAGTCGTATAGAGTTCAGTATGTCAGAAAGAGAAAAGGAAATATCGTATACTAACTCATGGATGTGGAATCTAGGAAAATGGCATAGATGATCCTATCTGCACACAGACATACTCAGAGAACAAACGTATGGACACCAAGATGGAGGAGGTGGGGTGGAATGAACTGGGAAATTGGGATTGACATATGTGTACTATTGGTACTATGCATAAAATACATAAATAATGAGAATCTAGTGAAATGCTCAGGGAACTCTACTCAGTGGTCTCAGTTCAGTCACTCAGTCATGTCCGACTCTTTGCGACCCCATGAATTGCAGCACGCCAGGCCTCCCTGTCCGTCACCAACTCCCGGAGTTTACTCAGACTCACGCCCATTGAGTCAGTGATGCCATCCAGCCATCTCATCCTCAGTCGTCCCCTTCTCCTCCTGCCCCCAATCCCTCCCAGCATCAGAGTCTTTTCCAAGGAGTCAACTCTTCGCATGAGGTGGCCAAAGTACTGGAGCTTCAGCTTTAGCATCATTCCTTCCAAAGAAATCCCAGGGCCGATCTCAAGTCCAATGACAGGGGACATATATAAACATGTAGCTGATTCACTTTCTGTACAACAGAAACTAAAACACTGTAAAGCAACTATACTGCATTAAAATTTAATAAAAAATAAGTAGAAGCAGCTCCTCAGAGGAGGCTGTGGCTGCGGTGAGGGAGGAGGTGGCCTGGGCAATGATCTAATCATATCAGATAAAGATAATCTTGAGACTGCAGTGGTAACTGAAGCAACTCCCATCCATGAAGATGAGAACTTCTCATCTTCTCAACTTCAGCCAAGAATTTTGAGTCAGCTGACCAGTGTCAAGTCAGAGTAAATCAGAATCTATAGCTTCTACTCAGAAAAGACCAGAGTCCAAACATTTCAGTGACCTTGAGACAGAAGTTCTCCCTATTCAGGCATCACAAGCTGCAGGCCAAGAGACTTGTTTCCAAAGATGTACCCAACTCTGGATGGGGCTATTGGGGCAGTTGGGGCAAGTCCTTGCTCTCCTCAGCCTCAGGTAGGACAAGGTATTTCAAATGTCATTGAGAAGGCAGAGGCCTCCCTTGGAATCCCTAGTCCCACTGAAATTTCAACCTAAGTCCAGTATGCAATAAGAGAGACAAATGCCAAAGAGAATGGAAAGTCCTCTCCAATGAGTGGGCCACTTGGGGTATTCTCAACCATGTCTACTGCTGTTCAGGGCACAGGAAAAGTGTTATGCCTGGGAGTTTGGATGCCTTAGAATTCAATGGGAAAAAGACAATGGATGTAACAGCAGAAGGGGATCCTGGATTTAAAAGAACCAAGGGTCTGATGAACCGGACTTCTGATCTACACTGTCTCAGGTTTTACAAGAGACAAAAGAGAAAGAAGAGCTACAGACTTCCAATGAGGTTACCATGGAAACAGACAAGAAAATTCATCATGGGCTACCCTTGATGAATTTCAAGGCCTTTCACATATAGAAGCTCTGGAGATGCTCTCTCAAGAAAATGAAATAGAGGTGAAATCAATTCTTAATCATCTAGGTGGAGAAAAATTGCTGCTGCTAAATCACTTCAGTCATNACAAAGGTCTGTCTAGTCAAGGCTATGGTTTTTCTAGTGGTTGTGTATGGATGTGAGAATTGGACTATAAAGAAGGCTGAGCGCTGAAGAATTGATGCTTTTGAACTGTGGTGTTGGAGAAGTCTCTTGAGAGTCCTTTGGACTGCAAGGAGATCCAACCAGTCTATCCTAAAGGAGATCAGTCCTGGTGTTCATTGGAAGGACTGATGTTAGTGCTGATAGTCCAATACTTTGGCCACCTGATATGAAGAACTGACATATTTGAAAAGACCCTGTTGCTGAGAAAGATTGAGGGCAGGAGGTGAAGGGGATGACAGAGGATGAGATGGTTGGATGGCATCACCGACTTGATGGACATGGGTTTGTGTGGACCCCGGGAGTTGGTGATGGACAGGGAGGCCTGGTCTTCTGTGGTTCATGGGGTCACAAAGAATCGGACATGACTGAGCAACTGAACTGAAAACTGGAGGAAAAAAATCCAAATCTAACTAACAAACAAGTGATTGCCTGCTTCACCTAAACATGAAATAAAGACTGAAATATGCATAACATTAAAAGATTTGTCACCAGAGGAACCATGTACAAGAAATGTGAAAGGAATGTAAAGGAAGTCCTTCAAGTCAAAAGAAAATGGTACCAGATGAAAGTCTGGATCTACAAAGAAGTGTGAAGAACACCAGCAGTAGCAAGTATATGGGAAATGATATAAAAGACATTTACCTCACTATACATCTCTTTAAAAGACAACTGATTGCTTGAAGCAAAAGTAATGAAAACATTTCTGGTTTTATAATATATATACTGGTAAAATATAATACATGACAATAGCTAAAAGACAAGGAGTTGAGAATGAAAGTGAATTGTCCAGTTTTTACACTGTGTATAAAAGGTGTAATGCTTGAAGGTAAACTGTGATAAAGATACACAGTATAAACTGAAGTTAAACAACACAAAAATAAGTTATGATTACTAAGCCAAGAAAGGAAGTAAGGTGAAATTATTAAACAAACAAACAAAACTTCCACTATTCCAAAGATAGCAGCAGAAGAGAAAAAGGAACAAGGGACAGATGAGACAACAGCAAGAGAGTAGATTTAAATCAACCTTATGAAGAATTACAACAGATATAAAGGTGTAAACAAAAGATCAGCAAACATTAAAGGGCCAGATAGTAAATAGTTGACCTTTGCAAGTTACAAAGTTTCTGTTGCAGCTAGGTTAACTCTGCTGTTGTAGCACAAAAGCAGCCACAAACAATACACAAAGAAATGGATGTGGCTCTGTTCTAATAAAATATTACTTACAACAAATAAGTTCATAGTTTACTAGTCCTTTGTTTAAGTATCTCATTTCAAAGGCAGAAGTAGACTGGGGGACAAATTCATGACCTAAAAATATGCTGCCTATAAAAAATATTTTGACATGATATCTACAGATTAAAGGGCTTCTCTCGTGGCTCAGACAGTAAAGCATCTGCCTGCAATGTGGAAGACCTGGGTTTGATCCCTCGGTTGGAAAGATCCCCTGGAGAAAGGAACAGCTACCCATTCCAGTATTCTTGCTTGGAGAATTCCATGGAAAGAGGAGCCCAGTGGGCTACAGTCCATCGGGTTGCAGAGAGTCGGACACAACTGAGCAACTTTCACTTTCAAAGATTAAAAGTAAAAGGATGGAAAAAAAATATACTATGCTGCCGGGGTCCAGCCCCACTGGATCCAGGGTAATTCAAGGTGGGGACGGAGTCGGCCTCCTAGGGAAAAACATTTAATTACAGATATATAGAGAGATTAGAAATGGATAGTGTAGTAGGAAATATTAGTGGAGAAAAAGAGGCTGAATAACTTGGTTTACGTGGGATATCAATAAAATTCCAAGACAAGGAATTTGCACCATCTACGTTGGGCCACCGGCGCCACTTGAATATTGGAAGGTGCCCCTCCTTGGGCTCCTTCTCACGTGGAACTTAAAAGCCAGGGCAAGTAAGTAGACGTGGCGAGCACCCACGCTCCAGATGGGAATGCAGCCAGAAAATCGGGGAGCAGGAAAGAAACGACACGGGGGAATCAGTCTTTCCAGAAACTGATCCGTTTTCTTTATTTTCAGGTTTGCTTATATACCTTTTTTTACACATAGAGACAAACGGAAATTTTAAAGTCATGTGAGGGTCAGCAGTCCTGACCTTCATCAAAATCAGGTGCTTCATATAAATGTATAAAAAAGGTCTTAGGGGTTTTACATCATCTTCTGGCCATGAGGACTGCTAACATTTTATGACCCTTTCTTTCTGATAACAGTCAGTTAACCAGAAAACTTATTTTTTTCAAGGGTGTTTTTTCTTAAACTAAGTGCCACCCTCTGAAGGTACCAGATAAAGTTGCATTCCTATAGGGTGAGGGTGTAGTGGGTTACAACTAGGAAAGGAATTTATTTAACCTAAGGTTAACATGATTAATCTTAAAGGTTAATACTTATTTCTCCTATATGCTAGTTATATTCATTATAAGGGCAGGGAATACGGAGATTTAGCAGCAAACCTTAGCCCAACAAATGAAAACCCTTCACCAATGTTCCCCTTAAGATCTATTTAGTCTTAAGATAGTGATAAAGTTACATTTTTACATAGCAAGGACACAGTGATTTATAACAAAGTACAGTAATCTATAACAAAAGAGAAAATTCATTAACTCAAAAAGTCTGGTATTGCTAACATCAAAAACTACTATATTTCCTTTTCTATATTCCAAATACATTAATATATTCCCAGGTGCCTAAGGATATGGAGGCCTGGTGGCAATCATTGACTCAACAATGAGAAAAGCCCTATGCTAATTAAGGTTTTCAAAATACTCCAAACTCTCTGTGCTGTTTATGGTTGAGAGGTAGTAAACAATCACGTATGTAGTGGCAGGAGTATGGATAATCCTGTCACACAAGGTAGTCTGTCAGCAGAGAGGTTTGACTGAGACACCCTTGTCACGCCCAGGGCAGGAAATATGGAGACTTACTGGCAATTATTGGCACCACAAATGAAAAACCCTTTACCAATATAATTCCTAACCAACCCACTATACTAATAATTTAAAACTTCCCCAAAAGAATCTGCCTTTAGTAGGTCTAAAACATCTCGTGCCTCTCACGGTTGGAAGGCTGTAAACAATCACATGCGGCCAGACGAACCTGTACAGGCAGGATAGATAACCTTCAGAGGAGTTCGTAAGTTGAAACACTCTTGTCACGTCCAGGAATTTTTATTCACTTGGAGCTGTAAGTTAACTCCTTCTCTGAGAGAGGTAATGTGGGTCAGCCCCCTGTAAAGTCAGAGTTATAAGTGAGAGCATAAAACAGTAAAGTAGGTAGACTCTGGTTTTGGGGGTAGATGCTTGGGAACAGGGGGTTTCCTGAGGCTCGATCCCACCTTTGCGTATGCCAAAGCCTCCTTCCTCGTGACCTTTGCCATGGGCAGAGTTCCTCATGCTGGCTCCCAGCACTGTGCAAATATGGCAGAAAAGAAGCAATTCTGACTCCAAATTGGAACAGTTTATTTGACTTGCTTTTCATTACTGTTGTTACTATGCTGCTGCTGCTAAGTTGCTTCAGTCGTGTCTGACTCTGTGTGACCCCATAGATGGCAGCCCACCAGGCTCCGCTGTCCCTGGGATTCTCCAGGAAACAACACTGGAGTGGGTTGCCATTTCCTTCTCCAATGTATGAAAGTGAAAGTGAAGTCGCTCAGTCGTCTCTGACTCTTCGCGACCCCATGGACTGCAGCCTACCCGGCTCCTCCATCCATGGGATTTTCCAGGCAAGAGTACTGGAGTTGGATGCCCTTGCTATAAATCCCTGCCTCCGTAAACCCAGCTGCTCTGCCTGGCTGTTGAGCTAAAGTGCCTTTCTTCAGCTCACAGGGAGGTAATCTGACCATCCTTGCCTGTGATTGGCTGCAGAAGGATGAGATAGTTTGTGCTCTGTGTGCACGTTCTTTCAATCGTGTCCAGCTCTTTGGGACCCTGTGGACAGTAGCCTGCTAGGCTCCTCTGTTCATGGAATTTTCCAGGCAAGAATACTTCATTGGTTGCCATGTCCTAATTGAGAAGATCTTCCTGACCCAGGGATCCAACCTGCATCTCCTGCACTGCAGTGGATTCTTTACCACTGAGTCATCCAGAAGTCCACTTATTAGAGAAATACAAATCAGTGATACAATGAGGTATCACACCTAACACCAATCAGAATGGCCATCATGAAAACATTTACAGACAATAAATGCTGGAGCTGATGTGGAGAAAAGGGAACCTTCCTACTCTGTTGGTGACAATATATATTGACATAACCATTATGGAGCAGAGTAGGGAGATTCCTTAGAAAACTAGGAATAAAACTAACATAAGACCCAGTAATCCCAGTACTGGGCATATATGAAGAGAAAAAGACACATGTACCCCAATGTTCACAGCAGCACTATTTCCAATAGCCAGAACATGGAAGGAACCTAGATGTCCATCGACAGATGCATGGATAAAGAAGTTGTGATACACACACACAGTAATACTACTCGGTTGTAAAAAGGAATGAAATTGAGACAACTGTAGTGATGTGAATGAACCTAAAGTCTGTCATACAGATTGAAGTATGTCAGAAAGAGATCAACAAGTATCATATATTAATGCATATAAACGGAATCTAGAAACATGGTACTGATGAACAGAGATGCAGATGTAGAAATGGACTTGTGGACACAGTGGTTGAAGGAGAGGCTGGGATGAATGAACAGTGTAGTGCTGACATATATCCACCACCTTGTGCAAGAGAGCTAGGTACCAGGAAGCAGCTGTACAGCAGAGTAACTCGGCTCAGTGATCTGTGGTGATCTCATGGGTGGGATGCTGAGGGCGTGGAGGGAAGCTCAAGAGGGAGAGAATATGTGTATACTTACAGCTGAGTCATGTTGTTGTACAGCAGAAACAACACTGTACAGTACAACATTGTAAAGCCACTATTCAGTTAAAAGGTAAAAAAAAAAACCCATCTACAACCAATAAATGCTGCAGAAGGAAGGGGAATGTTCCTACACTGTTCGTGGGAATGTAAACTGATACAGCCACTATGAAGAACAATAGAGAGGTTCCTTAAAACTAAAAATAGAACTACCACATGACCCTACCATCCCACTCCTTGACATATACATAATGAAAATGGTAATTCAAAAGGTACATCCACACCATTGTTCACTGAAGCACTATTTACAGTACCCCAGAGAGGGGAGCAACATAAATGTCCATGGACAGAGAAATGGATAAAGAAGATGTGGCACATATACACAGTGGAATGTTACTCAGAAAAAGGACAGAAATTGTGTCATTTGCAGCACCAAGGTTGGACCTAGAGACTATAATACAGAGTTCAGAATGTCAGAAACAGACAAACAAATATATATAAACACACATATGTGGAAGCTAGGAAAAGGGTATAACCGATCCTATTGGCACACAGACGAACAGACACAGAGCACAAATCTATGGACACCAAGGTGGGTGGTGGTTGGGTGGGGTGAACTGGGCAATTTGGATTGACATATATATACTATTGATACTATGCATAAAACAGATAAATAATGAGAACCTAGTGAACTGCCCAGGGAACTCTATTCAATGTTCCATGGTGACCTAAATGGGAAGCAAATCCAAACAACAGGGGACATGTGTAAACATATACATGATATTTTCTGTGTAACAAAAACTAAAACATTGTAAAGCAACTATACTGCATTAGAAATTAATAAAAAATAAAACAAACCCTCCAAACTCACAGATACAGAGAACTGATTAGTGGTAGCCACAAGAGGTGGCTGGTGGTAGGGGAAGTAGAAGAAGGTGGTGAAAGGGTACAAACTTCCAGTTATACAGTAAGTCCTGCGGATGTAACGTACACCTTGCTGAGTAAAGCTGATAACACTGCATTGCTGATTTGGAAGCTGCTAAGAGAGTAGGTCTTTAAGGAAAAAAATTTGTTAACTATGTGAGGTTATGAATGTCAACTAAATTTATTGTGAAAACATTTTACATTATATATTAAACATAAATTACTGCATATAAAATCAGTATGTTGTACACTTAGACTGATAATGCATTCCAATTATATCTTAATAAAATGGAGGGGAAAATCCAAATCTGACCAACCAGCACGTGATTGCCTGCTCCTTTAAACCTGGAAGAAAGACTGGACTATGCATAACATCAAAGAATCTGTCACCAGCAGAACCATATATGAGAAAAGTCAAAATAATGCCAAGGAAGTCAGTCCCTCAGGTCAAAACAAAACGGTACCACACGGAGGTCTGGATCTACAGTAAAGAGTGAGGAGCAACAGTAGTGGTAAGTATATCGGGAAATCATACAAAGACATTCACCTCGCTATATGCCTCCCTTTAACAGACAGTTGGTGGCTTTAATAGATGGTGAAAAAGTTTTTCTGGTTTTAAAACTCATACTGGTGAAATACATGATAACAACATTAAAAATGCCAGGGCAGGAGAATGAAGGTACACTGTCAAAGTTCTTACACAATGTATAAAATGGTGTATTGCTTGAAGGCAGGCTGTGATAAGAATACACAGTATAAACTGAAGTAAAATAACACAGAATAAAGTTACAACTACTTAGCCAAGAGGGGAAATAAGGTGAAATTTTAAAAAAAGTTTTCACTAGTCCAAAGGACAGCAGCAATAGAGAAAAAAGGGAGCAAAAGATGGATGAGACAATAGCCAGACAGTAAACCAACCATATGGATAATTACATTAGATGTAAAAGTGTACACCAAAATCATGAAAACTTTTCTCAAAGGGCTGGATGGAAAATAGTTGACCTTTGCCAAGTTATAATCTCTGTCGCAAGTATGTTAACTCTGCTGTTGTAGCACAAAAGCAGCCATAGTCAATACATTAAGAAATGGATGTGGTTATGCTCCAATTAAATGCTTTTTACAAAATCAGAAAGTCTACCAGGCCATAGTTTTCCAGTCCCATGTTTCAGTACCTCAACTCTGAGGCACAAGCAGATTGGAGGAAAAAGCATGACCTAAATGCACGCTGCCTACAAAAATTATTTTAATATGATACCCTCAGATGAAAAGTAAAAGGAAGGAAAAGGATGCACTGTATGAATGACAGAAGCAGCAATTCTGATTCCATCTTGGAGCTGTTTCTTTGACTTACTTTTCCTGCTATTATTATAATCCTACATAAGGCCCCACCTCAGAAAGCCCAGCTCCTCTGCCTGACTGCTGGACTAAAGTCACTTTGTTCGGCTCACAGGGAGATAATCTGACTTTCCCCCCTGTGATTGGCTGCAGGAAGGAAGGGACTGTGTGTACTGTGTGTGTGCACAGTCACTCAGCCGTGTCCAACTCTTTGGGATCCCATGGACTGTAGCCTGCTGGGCTCCTCAGTCCATGGCATTTTCAAGGCAGGAATACCAGAACGGGTTGCCATTGCCTACTTGAGGGGATCTTCTTGACCTAGGGATCCAACTGACATCTCCTGCAGTGCAGTGGGTCCTTTATGCTGAGGCAATCATTAGAGAAATACAAGTCAAAACTACAATGAGGTATCGCCTCACACCAATCAGAATGGCCATCATAAAAATATCTACAAACAATAAATGCAGGAGAGGGTGTGGTGAGAAGAGAACCCTCCTACCCTGTTGTTGACAATGTATATTGATAGAGCCACTATGGAGAAGAGCGTTGAGATTCCTTAAACAATTAGAAATAAAACTACCACATGACCCAGTAATCCCACTACTGGGCTTATATGCAGAGAAAACCTGTAACTGACAAAGACACTTGTACCCCAGTGTTCAAAGCTGCACTATTTCCAATAGCCAGGACATGGAAGCAATCCAGATGTCCATTGACAGATGCATGGATTAGAAGTTGTGATATATGTATATACAATGGAATATTACTCAGTCATAAAAAGGTATGAAATTGACTCAGTACTAGTGAGGTGGATGAACCTAGATCTGTCATACAGAGGGAAGTCAAGTCAGAAAGAGATAAATATCACATTTTAATAAGAATCCAGAAAAATGGCAGTGATGAACCTATTTGCAGGGCAGGAATAGAGATGCAGAGGACAAGCCGAAACAGTGGGGGAAGCAATGGGTGGGACGAATTGAGATAGTGCACTCACATATATACACCACCATGTGTAAAATAAACAGCTAGCAGGAAGCAGCTGTATAGCAGAGGCAACTCAGCTCAGTGCTCTGTGATCATCTTATGGGTGGTATGGTGGGGGTGGGAGGCAGGTTTCAGAGAGAGGGAACAGATGTATACTTACAGCTATTCATGTTGCTCTACAACAAAAAGCAATACAACATAGTAAAGCAACTATCCTCCAATTAAATACAGTAAAAAAAAAAAAAAAAGTCTATAACCGATAAATGATGGAGAGGGTGTGGAGGAAAGGAAATACTCCTGAACTGTTGGTGGGAATGTAAATTGATACAGCCACTATGGANCAAAAAGCAATACAACATAGTAAAGCAACTATCCTCCAATTAAATACAGAAAAAAAAAAAAAAAAGTCTATAACCGATAAATGATGGAGAGGGTGTGGAGGAAAGGAAATACTCCTGAACTGTTGGTGGGAATGTAAATTGATACAGCCACTATGGAGAGCAGTATTCAGGTTCCTTAATAAACTAAAAATAGAACTACCATATGATCCAGCAATCCCACTCATGGGCATTTTAATTCAAAAAGATACATTCACACCAATGGTGCAGCACTATTTAAAACAGCCAGGACAGGAAAGCAACATAAATGCCAATCAACAGGGGAATGGAAAAAGAAGATTTGATACATGTATACATTAGAATATTACTCAGCCATTAAAAAGAATGAAATAATGCCATTTATAGAAACATGGATGGACCTAGAGATTGTCACATTGAATGAAGTCAGACAGAGAAGGATTAATATTGTATGACATGCCTTATGGTAGAATGAACTTATTTACCAAACGGAAAAAGAAATGATACAAATGATCTTATTTACAAAACAGAAACAGACTCACAGACTAAGAGAACAAACTGATGGTTGCCAGGGGGAGAACAGGGGGAAGAGGTAGGAGTTTGGGGATTGACATGAACACGCATGTGTGTCCAGTTACTTCAACTGTGTCTGACCCTTTGTGACTCTATGAACTGTCACCCACCAAGCTCCTCTGTCCATGGGGATTCTCCAGGCAAGAGTACTGGAGTAGGCTGCCATGCCCTCCTCCAAAGGATCTTCCCAACCTAGGTATCAAACCTGCACCTCCTGTGTCTCCTACTGCTGTATTTAAAATGGATAACCAACAGGGTCCTACTCTTTAGCACAAGGAACCCTGCTCAACGATATGTGGCAGCTGAGACGGGAAAGGAGTTTGGGGGAGAGTGGATGCATGTATATGTATGGCTGAGTCCCTTGGCTGTCACAACATTGTTCATTAGCTATACATACCAATACAAAATAAAAAGTTAAATCAAAAAATCCAGTATGTTACTGGCACAAAAAAGAAAATATAAATCAGTGGAACAGGGCAGAGATTCCAGAAATAAATCCACATAGCTATGGTCAATCAATCTATGATAAAGGAGGCAAGGTCAAGAAACAACAGTTAGAACTGGACATGGAACAACAGACTGGTTCCAAACTGGGAAAGGAGTACTTCAAGGCTGTATACTGTCACCCTGCTTTATTTAACTTATATGCATAGTATATCATGTGAAATGCCAGGCTGGATGAATCACAAGCTGGAATCAAGATTGTCAGGAGAAATATCAATAACCTCAGATATGCAGATGACACCAATCTTATGACAGAAAGTAAAGAACTGGGAGGGATTGGGGGGAGAAGGAGAAGGGGACGACAGAGGATGAGATGGCTGGATGGCATCACTGACTCGATGGACATGAGTCTGAGTGAACTCCGGGAGTTGGTGATGGACAGGGAGGCCTGGTGTGCTGCAATTCATGGGGTCGCAAAGAGTCGGACAGGACTGAGTGACTGAATTGAACTGAACTGAACTGAAAGAAGAACTAAAGAGCCTCTCGATGAAAGTGAAAGAAGAGAGTGAAAAAGTTGGCTTGAAACTTAACGTTCAAAAAACTAAGATTATGGCATCCAGTCCCATCATTTCACAGCAAATAGATGGGGAAGCAATGGAAACAGTGACAGACTTTATTTTCTTGGGCTCCAAATCACGGCAGATGGTGACTGCAGCCATGAAATTAAAAGATGCTTGCTCCTTGGAAGGAAAGCTATGACCAACCTAGATAGCATATAGAGAAGCAGAGACATTACTTTGTCCACAAAGGTCCATCTAGTCAAGGCTATGGTTTTTCCAGTAGTCAAGTATGGATGTGAGAGTTGGACCATAAAGAATATTGAGTACCAAATAATGGATGCTTTTGAACTGTGGTGTCAAAGAAGACTCTTGAGAGTTTCTGGGACTGCAAGGAGATCAAATCAGTCAATCCTAAAGGAAATCAGTCCTGAATGTTCACTGGAAGGACTGATGCTGAATCTGAAGCTCCAATACTTTGGTCAACTGATAAGAAGGGCTGACTCATTTGAAAAGACCCTGATGCTGGGAAGGATTGAAGGCAGGATGAGAAGGGGATGACAGAGGATGAGATGGTTGGATGGTACCACTGACTCAATGGACACAAATTTGAGCAAGCTCCAGGAGTTGTAATGGACAGGAAAGTACGGCATGCTGCAGTCCATGGGGTCTCAAAGAGTTGGACATGACTAACCAGATGAATTGAAAGGAGGCAAGACTATACAGTGCAGGAAGGACAGTCTTTTCAGTAAATGGCACTGGAAAACCTGGACAGCTACATGTAGAAAATGAAATTAGAAAACTCTTTACCCACCATACACAAAAATAAGCTCAAAATGGACTAAAGACCTAACTGTAAGACCAGACACTATAAAACTCTTAGAGGAAAACACAGGCAGAACACTCTCTGACATAAATTACACATTATCCTTTTCGATCCCTCTCCCAGACTTATGGAAATAAAAATGAAAACAAACAAATGGGATCTAATTGAACTCAAACACTTCTGTACAGCAAAGGAAACCATAAACAAAACAAAAAGGTAATCCACAGACTGGGAGAAAATATTTATGAACAATGTGACTGACAAGGGATTAGTTTCAAAAATTTACACCCAGTTCATGTGGCTTAATATCATAAAAACAAACAACTCAATCAAAAAACGAGTAGAAGACCCACGTAGACATTTTTCCAAATAAGACATACAAATGGCCAACAGGCACATGAAAAGGTTGCACAATATCATTAATTATTAGAGAAATGCAAATCAAAACTATAATGAGATATCACCTCATACCCATCAGAATGGCCATCATGAAAAAAATCAACAAACAATAAATGCTAGAGTGGGTGAGGAGAGAAGGGTATCTCTTATGCTGTTGGTAGGAGTGTAAACTGGTATAGCCACTCTGGAGGAGATTACGGAGTGTCCTTTAAAAAATAGGAATAAAACTACAATATGACCTAGTAATCCCACTAATGGGCATGTACCCTGAGAAACAAAGAAGAAAGAAAAGGTGCTCAGTCATGTCCGACTCTTTGTGACCCCATGGACTATAGCCTACCAGGCTCCTCTGTCCATGGGATTTTCCAGACAAGAATACTGGAGTGGGTTGCTATTTCCTTCTCCAGGGGATCTTCCCAACCCAGGGATCGAACCCAGGTCTCCCACATTGCAGGCAGATGCTTTACTGTCTGAGCCACCAGGGAAGCCTGAGAAAACCATAATTCAAAAAGGCACACGTACCCCAGTGTTCACTGCAGCCCAGTTTACGATACCAGGACATGGAAGCAATCTAGATGTCCATCAACAGATAAACACATAATGAAGTTGTGGTACATATATACAATGGAATATTACTCAGCCATGAAAAGAGATCAATCTTGTGTCAGTTAATCTTTGGTGGATGAACCTAGAGAGTATTATATAGAGTGAAGCCAGTCAGAAAAAGTATATTAAAGCATATCTATGGAATCTAGAAAAACGGTACTGACGAGCCTATTTGCAAGACAGGAATAGGAAGCAGATGTAGAGAATGGACTTGTGAGCACTGCAGGCTAAGGGGAGGGGGGACAGACTGAGTGAGCAGTACTGAAACATATACATTACTGTGTGTAAGATAGCTGGCTAGTGGGAAGCTGCTGTACAACACAGGGAGCTGGCCCAGTGCTCTGTGGCGACTTAGCAGCCTGGGATGTGGAGCTGGTTGGGGGGGCGGGTTGAGAAGGAGGGCATATATGGATACTTATGGCTGATTCACGCTGTTGTATGGCAGAAATCAACAGAACACTGTAAAGCAATTTTCCTCCAATTAAAAATAAATTTTTAAGAATTATGCTTAAAAACAAAAAACAGTTGATTCCGCAGTCCCATTCATGGGCGCGTATCTGGAGGAAAACATGATCTGAAAGGATACGTGCACCCCAGTGTTCACCGCAGCACTGTTTACAATAGCCAGGACATGGAAGCAACCTAAATGTCCACTGACAGAGGAATGGATCAAGACTATGTGGCACATATATTCAACGGAATATTACTCAGCCATTAGAAAGAATGAAATAGTGACTTCTCTGGTGGTCCAGTGGTTAAGATTTCACCTTCAAATGCAGGAGGTGAAAGTTCAATCCCTAGTCGGGGAGCTAAGACCCCACATGCCTTGAGGCCAAAAAACTAAAACATAAAACAGAAGCAATATTGTAACAAATTCAATAAAGACTTTAAGAATGATTCACATTTTAAAAAATCTTAAAGAATGAAACAACGCCATCCGCAGCAACAGTGATGGACCTGCAGATTGTCATACTGAGTGAAGTCAGACAGAGAAAGACAAATATATAATGTCGCTTATATGGGGAATCTAAAAAATGATAGAAATGAATTTACGAAACAGAAATAGATTCACAGTCTGAGAACAAGCTTTTGGTTACCAGAGGGGAATGGGTGGGGGTGTTGGGGGATAGAGGGTGGGAAGGATAGTTAGGGAGTTTGTGATTAGCATACATATAATACTATATATCAAATAAATAAACATAAGGACCTACTGCTCAATAATAAGGAACTCTGCTTACTGCTCAATAATAAGGAACTCTGCTCAGTAATATTTAACAAACTAAATGGGAAAAGAATTTGAAGAATAGATACATATTTATGCTAACTGAATCACTTTGCTGTACACCTGAAACTAACACAACATTGTTTACCAAGTAAACTCCTAAAAAATAATAAAAAGTTAAAAAAAATTTAATAAGCTGAAAAGGAAATTTATCAAGCCCCAAGTAGCTTCATGGGAAAGAGATGGGGAAACAGTGGAAACAGTGTCAGACTTTATTTCTTGGGGCTCCAAAATCACTGCAGATGGTGACTGTGGCCATGAAATTAAAAGATGCTTACTCCTTGGAAGAAAAGTTATGACCAACCTAGATAGCATATTCAAAAGCAGAGACATTACTTTGCCGACTAAGGTCCATCTAGTCAAGGCTATGGTTTTTCCTGTGGTCATGTATGGATGTGAGAGTTGGACTGTGAAGAAGGCTGAGCACCGAAGAATTGATGCTTTTGAACTGTGGTGTTGGAGAAGACTCTCGAGAGTCCCTTGGACTGCAAAGAGATCCAACCAGTCCATTCTGAAGGAGATCAGCCCTGGGATTTCTTTGGAAGGAATGATGCTAAAGCTGAAACTCCAGTACTTTGGCCACCTCATGCGAAGAGTTGACTCATTGGAAAAGACTCTGATGCTGGGAAGGATTGGGGGTAGGAGGAGAAGGGATGACCGAGGATGAGATGGCTGGATGGCATCCCTGACTTGACGGGCATGAGTCTGAGTGAACTCTGGGAGTTGGTGATGGACAGGGAGGCCTGGCGTGCTGCGATTCATGGGGTCGCAAAGAGTCGGACACGACTGAGCAACTGAACTGAACTGAAAGTAGCTTCAGGNGGCTCCAAAATCACTGCAGATGGTGACTGTGGCCATGAAATTAAAAGATGCTTACTCCTTGGAAGAAAAGTTATGACCAACCTAGATAGCATATTCAAAAGCAGAGACATTACTTTGCCGACTAAGGTCCATCTAGTCAAGGCTATGGTTTTTCCTGTGGTCATGTATGGATGTGAGAGTTGGACTGTGAAGAAGGCTGAGCACCGAAGAATTGATGCTTTTGAACTGTGGTGTTGGAGAAGACTCTCGAGAGTCCCTTGGACTGCAAAGAGATCCAACCAGTCCATTCTGAAGGAGATCAGCCCTGGGATTTCTTTGGAAGGAATGATGCTAAAGCTGAAACTCCAGTACTTTGGCCACCTCATGCGAAGAGTTGACTCATTGGAAAAGACTCTGATGCTGGGAAGGATTGGGGGTAGGAGGAGAAGGGATGACCGAGGATGAGATGGCTGGATGGCATCCCTGACTTGACGGGCATGAGTCTGAGTGAACTCTGGGAGTTGGTGATGGACAGGGAGGCCTGGCGTGCTGCGATTCATGGGGTCGCAAAGAGTCGGACACGACTGAGCAACTGAACTGAACTGAAAGTAGCTTCAGGCACACTCAAATTATGAGATTTCAGTAACGTCATCAAAACTATTTCTGCACACTCCATCCCACCCCCAATCTCTGACCTCTGTTCTGTGACCTCTTCTCTGTGGGAAGGTAAAACATTCTCTCCAGATTCAGTTTCCAATAGTGACGTAAGTCAAAGAGCTGGAATACGTCCGGCAAGACCACAGGACCTGTGTGAAGAAAACTGTAAAAGACCTAAATAAATGGAACAGAAGTTCACATTCTTAGAAGGGAAAATGCAATATTGTAAACATATTACTTATTTCCAAACTGATTTATAATCTAATCCCATTCTATTCAAAATCCGAAAGAAAAGTCTTAGTGGATTATTTATTAACTGGTTTTTAGAACTTATCTTAATTCACAAAAATAGCCAAGGATTTTTTTTTAAAGAAGAATGGTGGAGGAGATTAAACTATAAAACCAGACGTCAAATGTGACATAAACACATAGTAATTGAGACAGTGTGCTATTAGTAAAGAAAAAGATAAGTCTACAAGCTAGACAATACATTCAAATTAGCTAGGAAGAACTGGACCATCTATAAACAAGGCTGAAATACTATCCCAACTCTTCTTTTAGAAGGACAATGTACTACTTCATGCTGCTACCAAATGCAAGTTCATGTGCCCCACACACAGTGAAGCCAAACAAATCGAAATGACAGAGTTTGGAGCACAGAAAGATTTATTGCAGAGCTCTACAAGGAGATAGGTGGCTCCTACCCTCAAGCCTGGAACTTCTCAGAGTTTCAGCAAAGCACTTTTGAACGCAAGGTGAGGGAGGGGCTAGGTAAGTTGTTGCAAACTTCTTGGTGCGGGAATCCTTGGTTCTTGCAGCTGCCCTGATATAGGTCAGGTCACGATGGTCCTGTAAACCTCCAACAAGATAGATATTATTCTCTGTCTTGCAACTTTTTAATCTATATATGAATAGACTCTTAAAAGTCAGAGCCCTGAGAATAGGCTATCCTGTATATTTCAGACAGTAGGCAACACCCTTTTACAAGAGGTGCAGAGGCAGCATGACTAAGCATTGGCAACAAAGCACAAATGTTAGTAAAAGGGACAGATGAAGCATGGAGTCAGATTTGTTCTTCCCTATTACATACTACATTAACAGGTATTCCAGAACGGATCAATGACCAAGGACATAAAATACTTTCTTTGTAATCCTGGGACAAGTATGACCTTCCTAAAGACAACAAATACTACAAGCTACAAAGGCAAAAGCTTAGGATGATTTAACACTGGCAAAGGTGTGAAGAGCTAAGCATTCCCTGACCTGGTGTAAGCTTGGATTGGTAGAACTCTTTTGAAAAGTAGTTTGGCAACAGCTAAATTTTAATACATATCAACTGTGACTCAGAATCTTTTTCTAGAATTCTTTTCTGTAGACGTAATAACGCAGGGCTAGGCACATACACAAAATCCATGCACTATTGTTTCCAATAGCCCATAAAGGGAGAAACACCCTAAAACATAAGGCAATGGAAAGTTAAATTAGCTTATCCTGCCATACTGAACAAGTCAGAACAGAAAGCAGAACTGCATGTTCTGAAGAGAAAAGGTTCATAAGATGAGGCAACAAAGCAGGTCCAATTGTTTATAAAATGCAAGTAAAGTAACGGCCAGGAAGGCCTGGTGGGACACTGCAGTTTTTTAATTCTATAATCAAATAGTTGTATTTTCATTGTGTCAAGGCAATTTCAAGCAAATGCCAAATGGAAGACCAAGCCCAGGAATGTAAAGAGGAAATAATCTTACAAACAAAAAGTGACACCAAGGCAGTGGTCCACTCCAGCCACACTATCAGTGGCCATGACGGTGCCAGCCAGCGCCATCCAGATTACTGAGCAATTACCACATCATCAATGTGCAGAATGCTCCAGACTGTTCCAGCTGCTAGTGTCAGGACCCTGACTGAGGCCAACAAAGGCTGAACCAGCAGTTCCTCCAAAACCCTGGAAATACCACCCTTTTGGACACTAATGCCTATAGTTTTCTCCTTGGGCACACCAGTTTTTCACCTGTTTTTTGTTCTGTTACTGTAGAAATGGGATTCAGCCCAGCAGTTTTAGCTAGCGTAGATGAAATGACCGCCACAACATCTGTAAAGGCACAAACGCAGTACGATCTCATACCACTCAATATTCATGCATATCCAGTTAACCACAGGGCCCACTATTTCTGGAGCACGCCCTCCTGCAAGAAGAACTCTTTGCTCGACTCAACAACGAATCACACATAGGGCATCATGAATCAAGGGCTCAGCTTCTTCAAGCACTGATTTGTTAGGACCAGGAACCACAACCGGAACCTTTTCCTAGGCTTATACAGCCTGTAACCTTGAGCAGTTCGCCAGAATCATGTGAACTGATCCCTTCGGCTCACTCACCCAAACCCAGCATGTCAGCAGTAAGTTGGTCAGTATGAGCAAGTGGCTTGGTTCCAGTTTCTTTCAATATCCTTAACTACTGCAATGTTCATTTTGATCAGGAAACTTAACACAAGATCACTAAGATCATGTCTTAAGAAGAGCGGAGAAGGCGATGGCACCCCATGCCAGTACTCTTGCCTGGAAAATCCCATGGATGGAGGAGCCTGGTAGGCTGCAGTCCATGGGGTTGCGAAGAGTCGGATACGACTGAGCGGCTTCACTTTCACTTCTCACTTTCATGCACTGGAGAAGGAAATGGCAACCCACTCCAGTGTTCTTGCCTGGAGAATCCCGGGGACGGGGGAGCCTGGTGGGCTGCCGTCTGTGGGGTCGCACAGAGTCGGACACGACTGACACGACTCAGCAGCTTAAGAAGAGACTTATATCCATTTATAAAATTTGCTTCGCTTAGAACATAGGCTGTCTTCCCTCAGGGCTTGGTCCATCTGGGCAATTCCAGTTATGTCAGAATTGGCCACCTTTTGGTTGAGAACCAGCCCTTCCACCAACTCACAATGAACAGTCCCAGCAAGTTTTCCTCCCACCCCTGCCTCTTTTTTAAAATGACAGTTTATTTAAACTAAAAACAACAGTGTACCTATTTCTCTCACCTTCCACCCCCTACCTCTGGCGACCACCAACTTATTCTATCTATGGGTTCTTTATTATTTTTTAGATTCCATCTGTAAGAGAGATCACACAATATTTGTCCTTCTGTCTGATTTATTTCACTTGGCATTACACCCTTGAGGGCATCAGCAGGTTTTCTTTGCTATTTTGACATCTCTAAGATCCATGCCAGTGGCTGTGGTGGGTCTCTCGCTCTCCTGCCTGCATTTACACTTGATACTGAGAGACAATGGCTGAGTTCAATGAAGTGGTTGCACTGTTTAACAACTTTTCTCTGTCACTTGGTTTCACGGGTCAAGGCATGTCAAGACTTTAATACCCTTTTCCAAATCCTTTAAGGATGACTCAGAAATAATGAATCCATTTCTGAAAAAAGTTGTTACAGCAATTGGAGAGCACGCGTGAGCCAGCAACAACGACCACTGATGTGGCGTGGCTTTCCTGGTTCTCTTGAGCCATAGCTCTACCAGCATTCTGGCTGCTGGATATAACACTCATACTTGTTTCAGAATGGTAGCATCATTTGTAATGGTCTCATTACCTCTCCCATCTTGAACCATTTTATCCACTCCTTTTGGTCAAAGTCGTGTTCTAATAGCATCAGCAACAGCTTCATCTATGGAGACATTGCTGAAGCAGATCTAGGCTGGCTTTTTATCCACACAAGTATCTTTCCCCTGGCTGCTGACAAGCTTGGCTGGGTCCATGTGGGCTCCAAAAGGACATATGGACACAGATTACAGTGGGCAGCAGGATAACTATGCTCATAGTTAACCACTGAAAGCGATCAGAATATGTTACCCCCAAATACGCCACTTTGGTATATTGATTAATTTGAGCTGAAGAAAACTGAGAAATAGCATATATAGGAAGGGCTCTCTATTCTCCCTCTTCCTGCCTAAAAGGAGGACATAAATTTCCTGTGAGAAAGGTGCCTGTTTGTGCCAGGAAGGGGAGAACACTTCTATTACTGGCAATGGGAGTTAATACCAGGATGAATCTGCATTAATTTTACTAAAATAATCCTCATCTTCCATTTGCTTCCCCCATTTATTTCCTAGTCACTGTCTCACAATATACTGGGTTGGCCAAAAAGTACATTTGGGTTTTTTCATAAGATCTTACAGAAAAACCCAAACTTTCTTTCTGGCTAACTTTCTGGCCAGTGCAAAACGACCCCTGGAAGCCCAGCCCCTCTCCTTTGTTCAGTCATGCTTGTGTGGCTCAGTCATGTCAGACTCTTTTGAGACCCCATGGACTCGCTCCTCTGTCCATGGAATTTTCCAGGTAAGAATACTGGAGCAGGCTGCCATTTTCTACTCCAGGAGATCTTCCCCAAACAGGGATTAAACCATCATCTCCTGCATTTCCTGCATTGGCAGGTAGATTCTCTACCACTGAGCCACCTGGGAAGCCCTTGTTTAGTCATATCTGCACACTTAACTGTTCTTTGCTAAAATGGTGTATAAACCCCAAGTATGTTTCTTTTTCACTTGTTTTCTATAAAGTCCCCTGTAAAAAACAGCAACAAATAAAATATGTATGTTTTCCTCCTGTTTTCTGTCTTCTAAATTCACCGGCTTCAGGTACAGTATCTAAGAGGCTCGAGTTTTCTCTCTCCATCAACTTCAACTGATGAGCTGAATTCAGAATGGAAGGTGAAAGATAAGGACCTGCTAAGTGCTTGTGTATTGATTAAATGCTTAAAATGATTGTCTGTGCTATATTTAAAGAGCAATAAAAGGAAACTATCAAGTTATTCCTAAGAATAAAGGCTTACGGAATCCCAAGCAACACCAACTACATTTTTGAAAAAGATGCATAAATTTATTAAAACTTAAGATTTTAAAATTTATTGAAATAAAACAATAAAATTTAATAAATTTCAATACATTAACTCTAGAAACCAAGGCGAATTTAGAAAGGATTCCTTTAAAAAGATTTACTAATTACATTCTTTGTCAGACTGTGACTCAGGGAACTTGTGGTATCATTTTACACCCTGACACACTGCCTTGAAAAATCAGTCAGCAGTAGCACATGAAATCATGGATAGATGAGAGACGCATATCCACTTTTATCCAAATGTAGCAAATAGCACCATATTTCGTAGTCAATGGTAAGCAGTTTCTTCTGTAATTCTTTGGAGCAATAAGCCTTTAGACCCCTGTGTCCCCCATTTTAAAAAGAGCCATTTGTGCCTTTGTCCCAATATATTGGGTTGTCAGGAATTAAAACTGGCTGAAACACTGCAGGACTCCTTATATGAATGCAGATAAAAATGTCTCAGAAGGTGGTTTACTCTGATTTGGTCTTTCACATTTCAAATTTGCTTGGTTGGTCCCAGTTAGGCAGGTAGAAATGAGTTAAGAATTTTAGAACTCACGATAATTTTATCCAGAAATAGATTATGATTACTGCTGTCCAGTATGAGAGGAAAAGCCAGACCAGCTGTCTTTCCCAAGATGGCTGCAATGAGTGGCTGAAGAAGAGACAAAATCCATCCTAAAAGGGGAGGGAGAAGAGAATTAGATGGTTTCATCATACTCAAAACCTGTACTCAATTAAACACACAGTGCTTCTGGATGAAGCACTAAGACAATTCCTGGATTTAAAGAGTTTTAAAAAAGTCCTGACCAGTAGGTTACTTATAATTAGGAATCTTTCAGTTAGGGTTTGTAAGACGTGGTCTAACACAGGAGGTAGAAGAACACAGAGGACGTGATTTTGTCACTCAGAGAAGGAAACCTCATCTTTTCACTCACTCCTTTCAAAACCCAAGAGGAAGGTAGAATACTATATCCTGTTTTTTCCGGATCACGAAACAGATGCTATCCGGGAAAATGACAAATTACTAACTTGAAAGGTATCTGAGACAATAAAGCAAGTAGTTCTGTTCAGAAAAATGGGCAGGAAGGGACCTGAAATCCAGACTGTGGCATTTTAACTGCAGCTGAGAGAAATGTGGGCATGTCTTCTTTACCCAATTGGAGAGTTTCTGCTTTTTGATATTAAAAGATTACTCCTTACTCAATGGTGATTAGCCAAAAGTTGAGGGAAAAACAAAAACAAACAAACAAAAAACACCACCTCCCCATCAATTTCCTCTTTAGTGTGGAAGGCCCTTGGGGGCCAAATGCCTTGTTAAGATTAATGGCTCAGGTGAGTTTCTGACAATTCACAGGCCTGGAGAGTTGAAGACCTATGCCCCCATCCCTTCATTTACCAAAAGGATGGCATTAATGCTAACACCCTACACTGTTCGTATAAGGTCAAGGTTCTGACTCAAACACTATCCTTCCTCCAAAAAAGGAACCCAATTCATCAATACACGTCTGTCAGGAAATTGCAAACAGTGCAATGTCTTCCCTAGATTATTTTTAGATTATGTTTCAATTGCTTTTTAGACTATGTTTTTAATTGCTAGTTTTAATAATTTGGCTGCATTTCTTCTATAATTTGGGTCACTACAGTCATTGCTTCAACTCCAGGAAGGAAGAGAAGAAAGAAGCAGGGGTCTCGCTCAGAACCCAGCAGGGCATTCTACCCTCTTACTGCAGGCTGGCCAGACTCGCCTTGATCATCGGCTTGGTTTTGAGCCAAAGTGAAACTCCTGCTCTAGCCTAGACCACAGTGATCAATGACTTACAGCTGAGAGCCAGGGCGACAGGCTATCTCGCAACTGAAGGCTATGTGCAGTAAATTAGAAGTTAAGGCACCGCAGGTCAGCACCACCACGGGGTGCAGTGCACAGCCCACCCCTAAACCTCTCTGCCTCAGTGCTTCCTGAGAGATGTGGGGATGGACCTGGGCCTGCGTTTTCATTCTCATGTTTGAGGCTGGTGTGCTCTGACCTGCAAAGCTGTGGCGTCCATAAAGAAAAGTGAAAGTGAAGTCGCGCAGTTGTGTCCGACTCTTTGCGACCCCATGGACTGTAGCCTACCAGGCTCCTCTGTCCCTGGGATTTTCCAGGCAATGGTACTGGAATGGATTGCCATTTCCTTCTCCAGGGGTTCTTCCTGACCCAGGGATCGCACCCAGGTCTCCTGCATTGTAGACAGACACGTTACGTCTGAGCTACCAGGGAGTTTTGTATAAAGAATTCATCTGGCCCAGGTCACCCCTTGCTGACTTCATCACTTTGGGAGTCTACGTAACTAAACAAAGCATCCAGACCCAACATGAAGTGAAGTGAAGTGAAGTCGCTCAGTCGTGTCTGACTCTTTGCAACCCCATGGACTGTAGCCTATCAGGCTCCTCCGTCCATGGGATTTCCAGGCAAGAGCGCTGGAGTGGATTGCCATTTCCTTCTTCAGAGGATCTTCCCAACCCAGGAATCGAACCCGCGTCTCCCGCACTGCAGGCAGACAGACGCTTTACCGTCTAAGCTACCAGGGAAGCCCAGACCTAACATGAGCACACCCTAAAACCGGAAGGTGGTCAAGGGAAGAGCCAGAGCGTGCCAACCCAAGTCGAGTGCTGCTTTTTCAAAATGGTTTAGTATGCGAGCTGTCTAGCTAGGCCTGTTTCGGCAACTGACTCTACCAGTACAGAAAGTCAGACTTCACCCCAAACTTCCCAGTGCTGTTGAAACGAATGCTCTACAGGGCTGGCGTCTTGGAGTCCCTCTGCTAGCCGGCAGGGTGGGTGCGTCCCAGGCTGCCCACCAGCCCCGCGTCCTTCGCGCTCACCCAGCCGCCGTTCGCCATCAGCCAGGCGCGGTGCCTTTTGCAGAACTGAGCACACAGAAGGGCCACGAGAAGCCGACAGTCCCTGCTAACGCCGCCGTCGTCTCTTTTCACCTGCCATCGGGTCGTCTGCGGCGGCCTCTCCAGCAGAGACCCCGCGAAGGTCACGAGTGCGGCCACGCGGCCCCAGCTGGGGCCAGGGTCTTCGTCGAGTAGCCTCTGCGCCATCCTGGCCACCAGCTCCACGCGGTGCCTGCCGGAGCTGCGGTATAGGGGCAAGACGTTTCGATTTGCTTCCTGGATACGGGCGGCCACGTGGCGCAGCACGGCAGCCTCAGGCGTGGACGGCGGAGGAGCTGGAGTGCCGGGCTCCCGGGCGCAGAACTCCAGGTAGTCTATCAGCAGCCGGGCAGTGCGCTCCCTAAACGGGTCCACCATGGCTCCGCCTCTACCCGGGGTCCGACCCCTGCCTGTTTTCTGGGCCTGCCGGCGCCCCGCCCCTTCTCGCATTGGCTCGGCTCAGCCCGCCCCCCAGGCAGTTGCTTTCCCAGGTCTGGAGAGGAGCCTTTGATGGGAATCCCATCTACACTTGTTCCGGTCCCAACAGCCGAGGCCCCGTGGTGTGCATGGATTCACGTAGCAGTCAGGGCCAGAGTGAGACTCTTTGGGGGTTATTGTTTTTAGCTTTCGGCGTGGGAACTAAGAACCCAGAGGGGACAGCCTGGGCAGCTGGGCTAGACTTGCCTCTCCTTTAGGAGAGGTTCGCTGGTGGCTCAGATGGTAAAGAATCTGCCTGCAATACAAGAGACCAGGGTTTGATCCCTAGGTGGGGAAGGTACCCTGGAGAAGGGAATGGCTACCCACTCCAGTATTCTTGCCTGGAGAATTCCATGGACAAAGGAGCTTGGGGGCTACAGTTCATGAGTTGAACACGAGTGAGTCACCAACACTTTATTTCATACTAGGAGAGGTGGACAAAGGCTACACCCAGCCCTCCACTGGTGACTTCCTTGAAAGTATTATCAGCATTTTCTCAGATTGAATGGAAGCATCTAGGTGTGTGTTGGAGTTTGGCCATACGGGACAGGAAACAGGGTAATTCTCCTGCATGTTGCTACTGCTGCTGCTAAGTCACTGCAGTCGTGTCCGACTCTGTGCGACCCCATAGACGGCAGCCCACCACCAATATTGTCTGCTTTCGTGCGTTCATTCATTCACTCATTTACTCCTAGCCTTTGGGGTGCTAGGCCTCCCCCTTAGCATGGAGATACAATGGAGAACAAGGCATGTGGTCCCTGCTCTTAAGGACCCTACAGTCTAAGTGATGGGACAAAGAAACGGCCAATCACAGCACGTTTAAACTGTCGCTGTAATAGAATTATCCAGCTTTTGGCTCTTTCTTATAGCTACCATCCTTATATTACTTAGAATTCTCCACTTTTTACTAGCCAATCCCTCATTACTCCACTCCCCTATTATAGTTAATGTACTTATACTAATCTTTCTCTGTTCATGTTACTCCATGGCTTCTTTCTCCTGAATGGACTCAGGTGGACACAGAATTGGTATCAGCTGTGAAATTTGAGAGGGTTCATTAGTCTGGAGCATTTTGAAATATCCCCACGAGGGTGAAAGATGAATAGCTGTATCTTGTATCACCTACAAAGAGAAAGAGGCACAAATTTGGTAGGTCACTTTGGAGGCAACATACACATCTGACTTTGCAACCTCAATCCATCTACAGGCTGGTGGACTTAGGAGTAAAACAAGAGAAGGCTCTGCAGCTGTTTAGGCTGCGGTACAAGCTGATTTCCCAGGTGGTGCAGTGGTAAAGGATCTGCCTGCAATGCAGGAGATGTGAGTTCAGTCCCTGGGCTGGGAAGATACCCTGGAGAAGGAAATGGCAACCCAATGCAGTATTCTTGCCAGGGAAAGCCCATGCACAGAGGAGCCTGGTGGGCTACAGTCCATGGGGGTGACTAATCAGCAACAACAAGCTGCTGTACTACTTGGGTCTTATGATCCAACAGATTCAATGATACTTGAAGTGTCAAATAGGGAAGCTGGGTGGAATCTCTGACGAGCACCAAAAGCACTGCAGTGCAGACTTGTAGGATTTTAAAGCAAATCTATGTCCTCTTTTGCCAGTAACTATTCTCCTTCTGAGAAGCAGGTTCTGGCTTGCTACTCAGTCTTGGTAGAAGCTGAATGAGGTGATCATGCAGTTTGAGATCTTATCATGATATGGATGCTGTTGGACCTATCTGGTTATAAAGTTAGGCATGCCCAGTAGCACTCTATCATCAAGTAGAAATGGTATATGAGACTGAACTCAGGTCCATGACGTAGGATTGTATGGGTAGGTGGCTCAGACCACTGCAGCACCAACTCCTGTTGCTTTGCCCTCTCATTCCATGCCTATGGCCTCCAGGGAGTTGCTTCTGACAAGCTGACTGAGGGAGAAGAACTCAAGCCTGGATTGCAGATGTTGTGTTGCTGTTTAGTTGCTCAGTCATGTCCGACCTCATGAACAGCAGCACACCAGGCTTCACTGTCCTTCATGGTCTCCCAGAGTTTGCTCAAACTCATGTCTGCTGAGTCGATGATGCCATCCAACCATCTCACCCTCTGTCACCCCCTTGTCCTTCTGCCCCCAATCTTTCCCAGCATCAGGGTCTTTCCCAATGAGTCAGCTCTTCACATCAGGTGCCCAAAATATCAGCTCCAGCATCAGTCCTTCCAATGAATGTTCAGGGTTGATTTCCTTTGGGATTGACTGGTTTCATCTCCTTGCTGTTCAAGGGACTCTCAAGAGTCTTCTCCAGCACCACAGTTTGACAGCATCAATCTTCAGCACTCAGCCTTCTTTCTGGTCCAACTCTCATATCTATACATGACTACCTGAGGTAGAAACACCACAGCTTTGGTTAAACAGACCTTTGTTGGCAAAGTGATGTCTCTGCTTTTTACTACACTGTCTAGGTTTGTCATGGCTTTTTTTCCAAGGAGCAAGTGTCTTTTAATTTCATGGCTGAAGTTACTGCCCACAGTGATTTTGGAGCCCAATAAAATAAAGTCTGTCATTGTTTCCATTTTTTCCCCATTTATTTGCCATGAAGTGATGGGACCAGATGCCATGGTCTTAGTTTTTTGAATGTTGAGTTTCAAGCCAGCTGTTTCACTCTTCTCTTTCACCTTCATCAAGAGGCTCTTTAGTTCCTCTTTGCTTTCTGCCACTAGGGTAGTGTCATCTACATATCTGAGGTTATTGATATACTGTAGATAGGTCTATATGATATGCTGGTACCACATGAAAGTGGATGGCTAGAGCCTTATAGCTCTGCTCGGGGTCTGGGGGGATTGTGAAGACAGTGGTGAAGGAAAATCCTCCCACTGGTTAGAAATTCAGGCAGGATATATGACTGTACCCTAAGTCTGGGGTGAGAGATGGCGAGAGCAGAGATCTACACTGATACTTGGGCAGCTGCTGATGGTTTGGCTGAATGGTCAGGACCTTGAAGACTGGTGACAAGGAAATCTTGGACACAAATATGTGGGTGAACCCCTCTGAACAGGTGCAGATTGAAGATACTTGTCTCCCATGTCAATGCCTCCAAAGGGTGGCCACTGTAGAGGATCTTACAAGTAGACACAATTCTGTGCTATGTGGCTATCAGACAGCTTCCTTACACAGCTGCCACGGTGCCTCCTCTATGAATGCCCGTGAAGGAAGAAGCCATGCCGCAGAGAGAGAGGATGTGGCCATAACAGAACTCCCTCTTGAAGGCTGAGCTGGCTAATGCTGCTGCTGAGGGCCTGATCTGCAAGTGCCAGCAATTCCGATGTGGTGAGAAATGCATTTTGCCAGAAGGGAATACAAACCTTGTCAAACTGAGCTGGTTGGGACATCTTATGAGTTCCCTTATTAAGTTAAATGTTTTGATATAGGTTCATGTTTTATTTTCACAGGAGTCATGATTTTATATTTTTGAACTTTATATTTTAGCAGCCAGCACAGTTGTTTCTTAGATTTGGAGTAGCCTGGGTGTTAGTAGTAAATCCTCTGGCCCTGCCATTCAGCTGAATCAAACAAATGAATAAATAACCTCCACACAGAACTTCTTATCCAGTTTGCAGTCAGACTTGGCTATAATCTCTGCTCTGCCACTTAGAAGCCGTGCAACTGTGAAAAAAATTTTTCAGGTCTCCTACCCTCAATTTCCTAATGTAAGAAATGGAGGTGATAAACTGTCTGCCTCATAGGTTGTTACAAGGGATACACAAGTTGGTATGTGCAAAGGCTTTAGCATATGGCCTGGCACATAGTAAAAGCTCTTTACAGAGGAGCTTGTATTATTAATATGAATCGATCAAGGTTACCAGGCTCATTTGGACCACTTCTAACCCAAATGCAATTTGCGACATTTTTGGTGACCCTTACCTATATGGTTTCCGGTTTTAAGATACTGAAAGTAGCTAAGACCACCACCTATTTTTTCATATACATTTTAACAGCTTTATTGTGATATAATTCATAATACCACAAAATTCACTTTTAAAGTATAGATTTCAGTGGGTTGTAGTATATTCAAAGTAGTGCAACCATCACCACTGTGTAATTTCATTATCTCAAAGGATATCCAATCTCGTAAGTAACCACTGATCTCCTTTCTGTCGCTATGGATCTGCCTATCATGAAATAGGCAGATTTCATGTAAATGGAATCGTTCATTATGTGGTCCTATGTGCCTGGCTTCTTTCACCTGGTATGTTTTCAAAGCACATCCATGTTGTAGCTTGAATCAGTACTTAATTCCTTTGTATTGCTAAATAATATCCCATTCTATAGATATACCACACTTTGGGCATCCATTCATCAGCAGTTGAACCTTTGAGTTTCTGTGTGGACATGTTTTCATTTCCCTCAGGTACATGCCTAAGAGGGGGAGGCCACCTATTACTGGGGAACACAGACAAGTTGGAAACAGTGACTTCTCGTTCCTGGTTTACATGAGTAACCAGGCAAATGTTAAGCATTCCCCAGTGGTGTGTTGGTTAGATAACCCGGGGTTCAAAGATAGGCAATTTTTGTTGTCACAGTCTTTGCATAAATGTTCATACCATATTTGCACTGAGTTTTTCTTATGTATGTGGTTAAATCAACCAGCACATTGTTTCTGAGCCCATCTCCTCCCTGGAGGGTCTGCATCCTTTTCACAACTACAGAAACAGAGTCATTTCACTTCTTTCACCAGAATTACCGTGAGTCCACCCACCGTGGAGACTGACCAGTCCTGAAGGCCAGCCTAGCTAGCACCAAGCCCTGGTTAGAGAATGAGGGGTTGGCAGATGCTCTGAAGACTGACCTGATTCTCCCCTCTCACTGGTGAGACAGCGAGTGGCTTAGCTTCATGTGCTCCCAAAGGATCTACAGACAAGAAGATTCACTGAGACCTTTCCCCATCAGACCTTTTCCTCATCATAATTCCCAGCCCACTTCAGTCCTGCCTGATTCTGATCTCCAGGGAAGGGCCTGAGGGTCTGTGTATTTAACTTGCTGTTGAGCCAGTGGGCACGTTTGGGGAATGCAGATCTACAAATGCCTGCTCACTCAGCAATCCTAGGCTTGGAGGGAAGCTCCAATCCCAGGGCCAGTTAATCTTTGAACTCAGCAGTTGGGTTTACCCCAGAATCCCAAGGGTCTTCCTTTGAAAAGACTGTCAGGGATTCACAGCCCCCGCTGGTCTCTTGCCTTGCCCACTGCCTCGCTGTGCCCAGATACGCTGCTTTCAAAGTCAGTATGACCCTGGGAGTCCTTCCGGGGGAACCCTTCAAAGTCAAAACTATTTTCATAATAATAGTGACTCCTTTTTTGTACGCGTGGCTTTTAAAACTCATTTTCTCAGGAGTTTCCAAGAGGCTACTTACTGATGGGTGGTAGAATATGTGCTTCTAGAATCCTGTGTTTTATAATTTTTCTGTTTTCATTTCTAATATGATAAATATTGATAGATATAAGCCACATAAACAAAAAGCTCTTTGGGGCCCTCGATAATTCTGAAGAGTGTAGAAGGATCTTTAGATGAAAACTTTGAGAACCACTAGCCTAGATGAATCTTTAATAATTACTGTTTTGATACATGAGTAGGGACTGTAGGGGTGAGAGGAGAGGAAAGAATGAAAAAGGGGGAGAGTAGGGAGGAGAGGGAGAGAGACAAGGAAAGAGGTGAAATAAGGAGAGAGAGGAGGGAGGAGATGGGGGGACAAGGGGAAGAATGAGGGAGAAGGGACAGGAGGAGTTGGAGGGAGAGGATGAGAACAGGACAGGGAAGAGGGGAAGGAACTTTAGAGCTCTCCCATTTCCTAGATGAGGAAACTGAGGCTGAGAGGCATTTAGATATTATATATCCTGTAAAAGTGGGAAAGCTTGGTCTAAACCTTTGTCCCGATGCTGTCCCCATCTTAAGATCAATCAGGTGTTAGCAGAATCACCTTCTAGCCAGATGGCCAAGCAACTAGGAGAGGCCAGGTTGCAAGGGCCCTTACAACTTGTGCTATTTTAAAGTCACTTACAATCCAGGGAAGGGTGTGGAGGAGGCCCAGGATGGGAAGAGGGAAGTGGATAATGGGTGCCTGCTCTGGCCCCCAGCTCACTGTAGAACCCCAAACCCAGACCCACTTCTGGGAGACCAGCCGCCCACTCCCTCAAAGCAGCTGCCTTGGTTTTAGTTCACAGGTATTTCCCACACCACCTGTCATCATACACCTCCTTGTTAAACTCCTTCTCTGTCTAACCTTTCTCTTCTCTGGCTGGAAAGGGGGTGTCCAAGGCTACCCAAGTCTGTGGGCACATCTGTTTGGCCTCTTCACCACAATGGTTTAGTACCTTTGCCTCCTAATCCTCTAAAAACAAAAGAAAGCCTTAACAAACTCCACTCAGTATTATTTTCAATATGCAAAATATGATTTATTACCTAAAGTTTAATCCCTGAATCTCCATGTAGTCTGAACACCCATGTGAGATTAAATACTTATAGGGGAGGTGGCTTACTGCCCATGGGGGCGAGTGTTGAAGGGGATACTTTCTTAGGGCCCTGAAAGTCACTTTTCTGATGGTAAAGTTAGGGACTTCTTTGCACATATACTGACGATACCAGCCCACCTCTCCAAATAGACAACCTTGAATTTGCTTGTGTCTGGGTGACTTCTCCTTTGCCCTGTCTTCCTTCACTTCTGGGAGGCCCAGGTCAGAGTGCAGACACATGGAAGGGTCTGTGGGAGAAGGGAAGGAAGTACTATAACTAGGAGCCCAGGAACAAACTTGGGAGAACCTTCTGGGAGCGGAGCTTGGGGATTTCCCAGGACACGTTGTGGGGCTGGCACTTCAGCAGTTGGCAGGAACTGGGTGGACGTGCTGTTCATTTCCCTGAGCCCCTGTTCAGAATGGAATTCGCTAAAATGGAGAAGGTGCTGAAAGTTGTCCCTCTGGGCTATGCTCCTGCCCGTCTTCTCTCTTTTGTTCAAGGTGGGTAGAGCAGCAGAGATGGAGGGGGTCCAGATTGGAGGAGGTGAATAGGGCCTTTCACATTGTCTCTCTCTACTCCAAGACCTACTGTGTAATAAAACCCTTAATAAATGTGTTCTTGGCAAATGATTGAATATAACCATTATGTTTATTTTAAAAGAGTTTATGGAAAAGCTGGCCTGGGGAATTTCTGACTCATTTTGATATCTGAATGAGTAGTTTTGCAGGTAGGCCTGGTGCACCCCCTGAGGTTTACAGGCCTATCAGATGGTCCCAGGTCTGGAAGGGCCTCTGCAAACAGCAGAGCCTGGGGCTGGGCCTGCAAAGCTGGCAGAAGGGCCAGGCTGCAGCAGGGTCATGAGAGGGGACCGAGGATCCGGGGGACATAGCACGCACAGCAGTCGGACACCACAAGGACGTGGCCTGGCAGACCCCGGACCACTCAGAGGGCAAGCCTCACCCAGGAATGGTTTTTGGTTTGAGGTGACCTTTTATTTCCCTAAGTTTAGCATCCTGTCTTTATGAATGAGGAATTTTCTAAAACAAAGGATAAGCTTCTACACTTGAAAATAAGGGATCCTATAACTAAAGCACTTGGTATCTTCCAGAAGGACCTGCTGACTTTTAAATAAAGGCAGGATATTATGTTTTTTCCTTCATATAAGTGAAGCCAAGACATCATCATTCAAGAGCTATCAATCTGTGTATGTAATTACACTTGCAATGCAATGAATACGAGTATAATTGATATGGACAAGATTCACTTTTGCTTGACTAGATGCTACTAATCCTAATACATCTAATACCACAAATAGGTTTTTAAATAAGTTTACTGTCCTCTGTTGCAAACAGAAAGGTTTTGGTTCCTCTGAGAAGCGTTTGTGTCCCAAACAGCACTCAGCTTTTCCCTCTAATGATAGAAAATGTCCCATCCTCCCGATATAAGCCACCATCACAAGATACACAGATCAAACCTGTCTATTTTACCCATATCTTTGCTTCATTTGTAACATGGAAATGTTTTACCTGAAAAAAAAAGACAAGAGGAGGCAAGGCTGGAAAGGATACTTTCACAATAAAAACACATGTAAAAGAATTGATTTTGTCTCATTACAGTTGGAATTGGAATTTTCTTCTAAGACCAAGTAACGTGGCCCTCACATAGTCCATTAAAATCAGCAGTTCCTGGGGAAGGTTTCAAATGTCAAAATGCACACTGAGAAAAATCATCTCTTAAAGTGCTCCAAAAAAAAACCTTGATTCCAGGAAACAAAATGGAATATAGTAAATGGTCAATTCTACTGGGAATAGTAGAATTCTACCAGGAATAGAGAATGAGTTGGGACTAGTATAATTTATAATAATCTTAAAAACAGATATATTTTAAAAAATGTTCAAAATGAAAAACACTGCACTAGAAGGTGTTTTCATAGTGTTGGAGGTTCACACTGGGATCTTTCCAGGGTAATGGTTTTAATAGTAATGTTGGAGACGTTTGGTGAACTTTCAGTCATGGAGCTGCTCACTTGAAGCTAAGTTGCAAGAAACTCTCAGACCCTCTAGAAGTAAGATCTATTTACATGTGATGATTTCAGATTCTATTCTCAGGTGCCTATGTGCACTGTGATTAAGCCCAGACCTGCAAAGACACAAACAGATACTCTTCAGTCTGTTTTTCAGTTGACATTTGTAAAATCTGAGTTTAAAGAGAGAAAATCAAAGTCTTTAATACACAGACATACACACCGCATCCAAAATAGAGCACTCACATGTCTTAGAAGTATAATACTTCATTCCTAGCAACTCAAAGGTGCTTCTTTGGCCCTCCTTTTCCCTCTCCCTTAGTTAACTGTCTGAAGGGCATCTGTGGCCTGCCTTGCTAAAGAATGGTAATTCTTAGACTGACAACCGGAATTATCTGTATGCATCCAGGTCTCTGGGTATACTGACATGGCTTTATTAATTTAGCAAACTCTTGCCCAGGATGATGGAATCACAAATAACTTCACTGTTTATTTCATGAATTTTGAAAAAAATCCATTTATCCTAGGACTGGACTATTCAATTACTCATTTTAGAAATGACACACACTTCTTAGGATAATATGCAGTATCAAATGACCAGAGACTTTTCTAGACAGTCTTTGAAATTCTCTCCCTCCCCTGACCCTGTGTCCGGCAAACAATCTTAAGCTATGTCCCAAATTTGTTTAATCCTACTTAAGTCCCTCCATCAAAAGATTTACCTTCAATCAGACCCCTAAAACCTTTGGCAGATAAATATCTGCCTTTGCTGTCTCCTTCTGAAATGCTAAAAAGACTGTCAAGTTTGTGATCTTCCACAGTGAAGTAAGTTTTGCTTGCTGAACAGTTATTTTGGTGGCATTTCTAGGGAGCCAACACCTGTCACAGTCATGGAGCTCTTTGAGAATCTAATAAAACCATAAGGACACTATCCCTGGAAAAATGCACACATATACACAATTTAGCATGTAACTGCATGGACTTCATAGGTCTCCTGAAGCCTCTGCATGGACTTCACGGGGGTCTGTGACTGGGATAAGGACCCTGGTGCTCCTGGGAGGTGAGATTGGCAATTGGATTTGTCACAGGCTGGAATCAGACTTTTAGGGTATCTGTGCTGGAATACCTGCATTGATGGGAAACTCACTACCTTCCAAGGCAAATCATTCCTCTGTGGCTATAGACTTGAAATTAGAGCTCTCTTTTGGCTGCCCAGGCCCATCCTAGCTTACTCTGACCTCTCTGCTTTCAAGAAGATCAATCACTCCTGCTCTCACACACACAGTAAAGTAGAAAAGCTTCTCTCTTACTCTGAGGGTATGATCCCATGATCCTGAGCAAAAGGCAGTCCCATCAGGGGAAACTCGTAGAGTACTAACACGGTTTTCATGGCCAAACAAGATGGAGACTCGAGACCCCTTGAGGACATCCCAGACGTTGATGGTATAATCATTGTATCCAGCAAACAGCAGGCGACCTTAAAGCAAGAGGTAAGAGGGTTACTCAACCAGTTCCTTCCTTTTTTTTTTTCTTTTCATGACTCTCATTCATCCATTCATTCAATAAACAGTGCTTTAGTGCCCACTATGTGCCAGGCATTGTGGTTTGCCTTGGGGATTCAAAGAGGAGAAAGCATAGTTGCTGGCCCCTGTGGAGGGTGATGGTGGGCAGGCTGACTCCTGTATCATTGCAGCACTGTGTGGAAGGGGCTGTAATGGAAGTGCTCGGCTATGTGTAAAGTGCTATGTGATCACAGAGGAAAGGGGATCAAAGAGGATACTACGGGAGCAGCACTATTTGAGTTGGCCTTTGAGAGTTGAATAGGAGTTTGCCAGGCAGAGAAGGAAGGGAAAATGATTTCCAGGCAGCAGCAGCAGCACAAAGGCACAGTTGCATGGCTGGAAGGTGTCTGGGAGAACTGAATGGTCCACTGACAACATGCCAGCGCTGCCCTAACTTTCCCTGGTAGCCTCTCCAGCTGTGAAGGCAGAGGCGACAGGAGCTTCGAGGCATCGAGAAGGGGACTCTCGCTTCACTCCCTCCACCTCTGAAAAAAGTCCCTTTTCAAGTGTGAAGGGGAAAATGGAAGGCTGGAGAGGAAATGCCTAAAGGCACAGCAGATGGAGTTCTGACATATCACTGTTCTGAAGAACAGTGTTAGATGGGCCCAGCCTTCATTTATGGGCTGGGGGAGCTGCTTCAGGCTGGGCAAAGTGTGGTGTCAAAAACGCATCAGAGGAAGACCCGTGCAGGCCAGGCGTAGACTCTCAGCAGGTGGAGCCACAGGAAGTTCAGCTGAGGGGAAGCTTGCCGGATTCTCTGAGGTCCCGTTTCACAGTCCCAGGAAAACCTTACCACTGAGGGAGAAGTCCACGCTGGAAGCTCCAAAGATGATGCTCTCTTTGGAATAGATGGCGACCTCCCTGTCTGCCCGGAGGTCATAGAGGCGACACTGGGGTGACAAAGAGAACAAAGAAGAACTTGTTTCTGGGTCCTGTTTGGTGCATCAGTGATCACAGAGCTACAGACAGGTGCCGGTAGCTTGTGTGGTTTGAGGGTCAAGGGGAAAACTTTTCGTTTTCTCTCAGTATTTTCTTCCTCAATCCCAATTCTTATTATATCCCCATGAAGCACTGGAGATTCGAAGAAACAGCAAATGCAGATTTCTTTAGTACAAAAAGCAAAATGTGAGCCTTCTTTTTTTTTTTTTTCTGATTAGGAATATGTGTTCACTGTAGAAAATTCAGAAAATCTCAGAAATGCATAAAGAAGGAAATCCTAGAGATATTTACTAACACCTGGCTATTTCCTTCAGTCTTATTCTACTTAAAAAAAATAATTCCTTATTTGGCTGCAACAGGTCTTAGTTGCGGCACGCACAGGGTCTTCAGTCTTTATGGTGGCATATAGCATCTCTAATTGCAGCATGTGAGATCTAGTTCCCTTATCAGGGATCAAACCCACGACCCCTGCATTGGGAGCTCGGAGTCTTAGCTACTGGACCATCAGGCAAGTCCCAGTCTTAATCTATTTTACGTGTGGATTTAAATGGGGTGGATGTTTCATTATTGCTCCAATTAGCATGATGTTATGAACATTTTCTAATATCATTAATAATCTTCAAAAAATAGGATTAATGTGGTTGTTATATTCCTCATGTGGATATATCAGGATCTACTTAGCCATACTCTAAGTGTCTTGATTGTGTCTAATTTTTCTCTTTTATAAATAAAATTATGAGGAAGCCATGATCATTCTGCTATCAAAATCTTTATATGCATCTTTAATATTTTCTCAGAAGAGCTAAGGAATGGAATCCTTAGAACTGTTTCTAAGAAATTACAAAGGATAAGGAAAGCCTTTAAAATTCCCAAAATGTATGCCCTTATATTTTGTTAAATATTCTTTGGCATACAGAAGTTTTAAATTTTCATTATTATCAAACTCTCAATCTATTCTTTGTAATTTCTTTCACAATAGCAAACTAAGGTGAAATTCATTATTTAATAAGATATTTGCTATTTTGAGAGCACAATAAGGTTGAGCCACTGAAAAACAGGTCAACATTATTTTTCAACTAGGATCAAAAGCCTTAAAATTAGGCCAGTTTTTGACTCATCGAGTTTACATATGAGAATTCATCCTAAGGAAACAATAACAGAGGTACCACAAATACTTGCTTATAGCAGAGTTTTTAACAGGGGGAAAAAACCCTTAAAAAAAACCTAAATGTCCCTAGATTGAAGACTGGTAAATGATGACATATCCATAATATGGAAAACTATTCATCATTAAGAAAATATAATGTAGGAAAGTATTTATTGGCATGAAAAATGTTCACAATCTATTGCTAAGTGCAAAAGCAAATTATAAAACAGCATTTGTTTTAAAACTAAAAAGACAGAAAGGAATTTACTCAACTGTGACTTTTCTTGTGTAGAATGATTAACAAAATTTAGGTTTTTTCTCCTAAGTTTTCTTTATAGAAGTCATATCAGTTCTGTAATCAGGAAAACAATTATTTTTGAAAAACAAAATTAAGTCAGCATATCTCTCCTTCAAATAGGAAAAGCTCTTGAGGACTTAAACATACCGTAGCATCATCTGATCCCGAAGCAAAGGCATCTCCACTTGGGTAGTACCTGCAGAGAGGAAGGGTGGGGAGAAGGCACTTAGAGCAGTAGTTCCCAATCCTGGGTGACCATCAGAAGCCTCTGAAGGCTGTCCCACACTGGGCCTTCGGACTCTAGGGACACAAGGACTACTCACTACAGAGACCAGAAACGGAGGCTCAGCCGGAAGGCCCCACTGGCCTACCTTAGTTTCTTCTCTGTAAACAGGGGACAGTCACGCTGGCCTTGAAGTGTTGGTGAGGATAAATGAGACGATATGTCTATTTGTATCTGACACTGAACACAGGCAGATGCCTATATCCTTACTTTCCCTTGATCACACACCCCATTCCAAAAGCTTGGCCAGAGCTCAGGGATAAGACCGTGCTTACAAACGCAGACACTGCAATTGGACGAAAGGGGACTACACTGACCACTCACTACAGGGGATACTTTTGGCAAGTGACTTCGACTGGCCCAGCCTCAGTTTCTTCATCTGGAAAGTGAGGAGGATAATGTACATTTCCTAAAGACTGAATAAGACAGTATACACAAAAAAACATGGCATGGGGCCAGAAAAAATGCATGCAATGAGTGATATTATTACTGTTACAGTCATCCTCTCCTCAATAATCAGGCCTTCTGGACAGAGGGTACTGTAAGTTGAGACCTGATGAACATTAGAAGAGGGTTCTGGGTTGAGGGAACAGCATGGGTGAGAGAATAGGCAATTTTAAGCTGTTATTTCATGAATATATAGGAATTTATTTTTGTAGCTTTATAGTCTATCCTGTATCTTAATAACTTCACCTACTGTAGTAATTTCTCAAATTATTTCCTTGGATTTTCTAGGTACTCTACACATCTGCAAAAAGTGACAGTTTTTTTTCCCCCTTCCTACATTTAAGGTCAGTGAGCTAGAAAATTCTTATTAACATTTCTACTAATAAAGTAATTATTCTTACTGTGTTCTAGCTTTTAAGGGGAATAAGTGCTTTCCTCTAAGTATACTGAAGATTCTTCAGTGGTTATACCTTAAATGCTGTCCTGAAGGTGCCATCTTCCAAACGTATACGTTAAGTCCTGACCTCTCTCTTGGAATCCAGTTCACAGATCTGGCTATCTACTTGACATCTCCACTTGGTCATACAATAGCATCTCAAGCTTGGCTAGCCCAAGACAGGACTCCAGAATCCATGTGCAACCACTGCCTCCTCCCTGCAGTGCTTCCAACCCTCCCAGTTTTAGCAAATGGATCAGTGTTTATGTCCTTTATAAAAGATTCAGGTTCCCTGAGCTCAGGGTTCTCCTCCTGAAATGCAACCCCTTGCATGTGCAGGTGTCCTTTAGTCCTTTTCATGTCTCCCTGTGATACTGGAGCTTGGATAACTAGCAGAGCTACCACCATCACTATTAGTAATCAACTATCCTTCATCTCTAACCCAGGAATCTTGTGCCTTTTACCAGCACCCATGAAACTCTGGCAGCCTTACTTGATGGCCTGCAATTAGGGTAAAATCTCAAGTCCTTCCCAATTCTAGACATTTCTATCCTCACTGTGTCTTCTTTAGTTTCAGCCACCATCATTTCTATCTGGAACTCACACAACAGCCTTCTAACTGGCCATAATACTTCCATTCTCATTCCCCTACAATGCATTCTCCATACAGCAGCCAGAGTGATCTAAGGACAAAACATGCATCATGTTAGCCACCTCAAGTGGTCACCTGGCCTTTTGTTAGGTCCCTGAGCATCTCAGCTCCCTGATCCTCCTCCCAGCTCTTTGAAAGCCTGGCTCCTTCACTATCCTGGTATCAGTTTAAACATCAATTTCTCAGAGATGCCTGACCAGTCAAAAAATAATCTATCTCCATCACAGTTCCCTGTTTTACTTTTCAATGGAACTTATCAGTATTTTTGTACACTGTACATTTATCTGTGCTTTGTCTTATTTGTCTCCTATAGGAAAGTAGAAATTTTTATCTTGTTTAAAACAGTGTTCCCAGTTCCTGGAATAATGTTCAGCAGATAAGCACTTAATAAATATTGGTTGAATGAATGAACAAAAAACACTGACTTCGTTTAGACAGGAAATAGCCATTGCCTCTGGTGCAATTACATTGAAATTCTCCAAGAAATCTGGAGTACGGTTCAGTCTCACCACACATCAGCTGTTATTGCTGGAAAAGCCTCTCAGCAAAGTAAATTAAGGCTGGAGGCTAAGCATTAGCCCAGGCTGGGAGACAGCGGAAAATAGAGAAGCAATGTGAACATTCTACTCACGGACCGGACACTATTGATGTCAGATTCGTGTGTTTCAAAGGCCTGCACGCACTGTCCAGAGCGCATGTCCCACACCATGGCTTTCTTGTCACATCCCTGCAAACGCAAAGTTACCCAGAGTTATGACTACTGCAAGGACTGCCCACAGACAGGTATGAGTTCTCGTTATGTCACAGAGATCGTTCAGTTCCTATTTGTAAATGGCTCTGACAATGTGCTTTTTTTTTTTTTTTTCTCTGAGACTATCTTTAAGGCCACATCCCTCTAACCTCAGGAGGTCAGAGCTAGGTCCTGGGGTAGGGGGAGCAAAAGAAAGTACCCAGACATGCTTTTTAGCATGTTTTCTTCTCTGCCATCTTTCTAAACAGCTGCAAGTTCTCCAGGGCCTCCTTCTCCCCTTTCTCCTAGGCATTTCTCTTCATGTTTCCCCCTCCTCTCTATCTCTGCTTCTATAAGGCCAGAAAGGAGGGCAAGTGGACAGTGGGTATGGTGGGACCTCCCAGGCTTGCCTCAGGTGTGTGGGGCAGCCTGAACACAGGTGGACAGCCAGGTGCTTCTGGCCAGCTGGGGGCTGCCCATAGTCAGCTGGGTGGCTCAGGCAAGTCACTTCCCTGGGTTTCCACCTAAACACCTATAAAATGAACCCTCGCTGGGTAGGTAACATGATCCAGAGAATCAAAAACACCAAGTTTATGCATACTATCCTGCTTCTAGGAGCATTTTGATAAATTTCTGCAGAGCAGTTCTGTAATCAAGCATGAACAGTATAATTAGACTCTCAAAGGACAAACAGAAGGAAAAATGGATTAAAATTAGATTGCTGGTTTCAACTCAGAGGAGGGGGTGGGTGAGGTACCATACTGATGTTTCAGAAAGACCTGCAATGGGGATTCAACTCTCTAACATCTTTACTGAGAATGTGGACAAAGGAATCAGTGTCTTCAAATCTTTGGAGGGCCCTAAACCATGAAGTTTAATACTCTGAAAAAGAGAATACGATCTATAATGGTATCAACAATCTGAAAAAACAGTGTAGTTGATTGGAGATAAATACAGTTATACTAAGACACAGGAATTAAACTTATATACATGGGGCCAAATATCCAAGAAAAAAATCAGGGTCCCTGCCAATTAGAGGCTTCACAACCCTCATCTGAGGTCCAGAACTAAGAGGTGGGCAGCTGGGAACAAAGGGCCTTTATGTCTTCCAGTTGCAAACATCATTAGATGGTGTCTGCATCTCTGTCCCGTCCCACCACTGTCTCTTGACAGAGATGAGACAGGACCAGGGCCAGGTCAGCCAGCTCAGTTCTCCACACTTATTCCCAGATGTCCTCTCCTACTTGCATAACACACTGGGAACTCTTCCCTCTACTACTCATAATACAGGAGAATATACGGGGAGGTGGAGAGCAAATGCTTTTGCGCCTTCTGCACAATTTACAAAGGATGAAATGTGGAGTCAGGCAGCAAAGGTGGGTCCCAGGTGTCCGAACTCCCCGTCTGGTGCTCCAAACGTGGTGGTGTGCCTGCCCGACTCTGAGCCTTCAGACACACTGTTCCCTGTGCCTGGGAGTTGGAGGGGCTGGAGGCTGGCAGGGATGGGGTGGGAGAGTGTCCCACTCGTGCCAAAGCCCTGATCACACCACAGCTATGCCTCACCGCTGTTTCTACCTGAGCTGCCTGGTGCCCTGGCTGCTGTCTCTACTGCTCTCGGATGCCAACTCTCTGCTACTCAGCCAAGGAGTCTCAGCCCCGCTCCAGGGGTGTCCCGTCTAGTCCCACAAATTGACAGGAAGTGCCACCCTGAGGCTCCCTGGTGGACAGAGGGCTCCTAGAGATCCTCCTGGGATATTTACCCCAGACACGAAGGTGTTCCCGGTTTCTGATGGGGCCAGGTCCAGGCAGAGCACGTCGGCCCCATGCCCATGGAAGCTCTGCAGCAACTGCCCGCTCTCCACATCCCACAGGGCACATGTGCCGTCGCCGCTCGCCGTCAGAATCTGCCGCCAGAAAGCACAGGAAGGGTGTCATTAGGGCTTCTGGGGAAGCCAAGCAGATGCTTGCAGTTCCACAGGGAAGAGAAGTCTCCTCACACACACACATGCACACACACACACACGCACGCACACACACACCCCTGCTGAATCTGGACTCTAGCACAGAGCTCTTTCTCCAGTACCGAGAAAGACAGCTCATTTTTGACATCCTTGCTGTCATGAGCTGTTTACATGCCTGTCCTCTTGCAGAGGATGAAATCTGGAGGCCTTCCTGCTGTACCTGCCTGCCTGACACGTAGGAAGCACTCTGTGAACACCTGCTGAACAGAACCCCCAGCGGGTCCCACAGGCAGCCAAGCTTACCACTGAGCTTCCCAGACATCAACGTGCACCCCACACCCAGAGGCTCCCTGGGCCACTGAGTGGTGCGGACACACACGTGCAGGGCCAAGGCCTTTGCTGCGTGCTGACCACATCCAGGCCCTCCACTAGGTGGCAGGGTTGCAGAAAGACTGTGCCTTGGCCGCTGCTCTCCTGGAGCTCCGTTAACAGGATTGGCAGGAAACCCATCTAACTCCGTGTCCCCATGTTAATCAATTCCAGGGCAAGCCATACTTTCCCAGTGCTGCATTAGACAATACTGAGACCAAGTAAAAATAAACTAGCTGCTTGCTCCAGGAAATAACCTGATCCTGTGAGATAAGACTCTGAACTAACTAAACAACTTACTTATCAGGACTAATAGCTTTGTAAAAAATTAATGGAACAGAGTATGCTGTGCTAAGTCGCTTTAGTCATGTCTGATTCTTTGTGACTCCACAGACTATAGCCCACCAGGCTCCTCTTTCCATGGGTTTCTCCAGGCAAGAATACTGGAGTGGGTTGCCATTCCCTTCTCCAGGGAATCTTCCGGACCCAGGGACTGAGCCTAGGTCTCCTTCATTGCAGGCAGATTCTTTTATCGTCTGAGCCACCAGGGAAGTCCTCAGTCTAGCTCTTTAATGGAAAATTTTCCTGGCATACTCTTTGATCAAAGAAATGAATAGTTTTTAAAAGTTAACAGTAAATTCTTAATCTTTAAAATATTTTAAATATTTGTGATCTTCATTATAATGTAAGTAAAAATAAAATTTAAAAATCAAATATTCATTACGATAAATGCACTAAACAGATCCTCTAACTCCACTGTCACTCATTTACTTTGGAATGCAGAGAACTTGCAGGTCTTATACCAGCCTTTTGAGGTTTCCATTTTTCATCTTAGATCCCAGGGCTGGAAGGAGGCTTAGTTCATGAGTTCAGTGGTACCCAAAAAAGGCCATACATCTGAATCACCTGTGAAGCTTTGTGTTAATAATAAAATAATAAGAGCTAGCATTTATTGATATTTACCAGGGTTTATACCAAGTACTTCTGGGGAAGGAAATGGCAACCCACTCCAGTATTCTTGCCTGGGAGATCCTATGGACAGAGGAGTCTGGTGGGCTACAGTTCATGGGCTTTCAAAAGAGTCAGACACAATTTAGCTAGTAAGCAACAACACTAAGTATTTTACATGAATCATCTCATTTAACCCTCAGAAAACCTCATGAGGGAGGAATATACTACCATCCTCTCTTGCAGGTGAGAAAAACGAAACACGGAGGATAATAAAACCTTATTTAGAATTGACCAGCTAGAACATTGGACTGAACATCTTCTGCTGCTTTGGCGGTTCCTCACACCCAAAAACATGAGGAACGGCCGCGGCAGCAGCCAGGGCCACCGCGCCCCCTGCTGCACAGACCTGCGAGACTCCTGGTGGCAAGCACCAGGGGTAAACACTGCCCTCCCAATCAGAACACTGACCCCAGACAGCAACCAAACAACTGCCCATCACCAGGTCTCCCTACCACTACCCTTGCTGGCCCGCCTCCTGACATCAGTCAGCTGAAACCAGAACCGGCTTTAGTCTGACTCAATCTCCTCCTTCAAATAAACCCAACCTGCCCCAGCCCCTGCAATGGCCGCCTACCGTCTGTAGGGTCCGCTCCACCATGCAGGGCATGTAACCTAGCCCTCCTACCGCTCAGGCTGCCTGCCTCCCACAGTGCTCCCCTCACACCTCACTGGCAGCACACTGTCCTCCAAGGCAGCCTCTCAAGGCATGTTTATGCCCCCACTCCTGCTCCAGGCTCCCAGCCTCCCCGCTGTGCGGCCACCACAGGAAGCTGGCCATGTGGGTGGTGGCGTCTATGAGGGTTTGCTGGGAGACACGACAAAGGCAGTGTAGGATGTTTAGGATTCTGAGAGAAAACGTAGCCCACGTATCACCTCCACTTCGTGGCTTATTCAAAGTAGGGTACAGATTTTCTATATGAAGCCTTCTTTTTCACATTTGTTAAAACAGAAGTCTAATATAGGTACAGTGAGGTGTGTCAAGTGCACAACTCTGAAAGTCAGCACCCAGTGAAATTCTATACACAGAACGACCTTGGGACCACTTCTCCGATTCAAGACAGGAATTTCCACCACCCCAGAAGTTTCCCTGATCCACTCCCACCCCCACCAACTCAATTAGAGGAGAAGGTTTGATATGGCAGGGAATTCATTTCAGCTGTACCAACAATCAACAGCCCCAACTTTACCCATTTCTGATTTTACTAAAAATAGTAATGTAACTAGGAGTTCCCTGGTGGGCCAGTGGTTTGGATTCCATACTTTCATCATTGTGGCCTGGGTTCAATCCCTGGTTGGGGAACTGAGATTCGGCAAGCCATGTGGTGTGGCCAAAATTATAATATATATACATATATATATATATGTATACATATATATATATATGTATATATATTATATTTGGGCTTCCTAGGTGGCACTAGTGGTAAAGAACTCGCCTACCCATGCAGTAGGCATAAGAGACGTGGGTTCGATCCCTGGGTTTGAAGATCCCCTGGAGGAGGGCAAGGCAACCCACTCTAGCATTCTTGCCTAGAGAATCCCATGGACAGAGGAGCCTGGTGGGATATGATCACAGGGTTGCAAAGAGTCAACTAAAGTGACTTAGCCTTCTATATAAAATTATATATATATATATAAATTATAGTACATAGAAAACCCGTGAGAAGCAACAGGAGCTTCCTCTTAGGGCCACCTGCTGGAGCATACACATTCTCCTACAAAGAGGGACACTGGAACACTTTCCTCACCTGTACCCCGTCTTTAGTTCTCCACGACCGAACTTGCTCCCCCTGCAGGCTGGCCCATCATCACCCAGGCCCCTGATTTACCTGCATGTCAGAGTTGGTGAAGCTGCAGGCCGACAGGTAGTTGGTGTGCATGGCAACAGACTTCTTTTTGGCAGCCATGTTTTCATTTTTGTCGAATGTCAGTGGATACACAGAACATTTATTATCCAAACCACTAGCAGGGAAAGAAAGAAGTGTTAAATGTTAATACAGGGCAATAGAACATGTGTATACTTTCTTATTCACACACACTTTCAAAATGTTTTCCTTTGGTAGTATTATATGTTGTAACCTATCCCTAAACTTTTAGTTTGAATATTTTTAAGTTGATAGTAAAAATGAAAGAAAAATAGTACAACGAACTCCTAGATCCCTTCACATGGATTCGCTAACTTAACATTTTGTTGCATTTGTGGGAGCAAATTCTGAATCATTTGAATGCAAGTTGCAGATATGACATACTACATCTATATACTTCAATCTGCAAATTACATCTCCTAAAAATAAGACCATTCCTTTATAATCACCAACTCATTATCACATCTGAGAAAACTAACAAAAATTCCATAACACCATGTAGTAAACCATCCATATTCAATTTTCCAACTGTCTCAAGGATCCAGAGCCCAAATAGGTCTACACATTACATTCTGTTTTTATATCTTTTTAAGATCTTTTAATGGAGAAGGAAATGTCAACCCACTCCAGCATTCTTGCCTGGAGAATCCCAGGGACAGAGGAGGCTGGTGGGCTACAGTCCATGGAGTCACAAAGAGCTGGACATGACAGAGTCACTAACACTTTCATTGTTATTAATGTTACATTTAAGTATAACATTTTTAGCAATAACATAAATGTGCTATATAAAAGTGATACTGTGTTTACTGCTTCCCTTTAGGAGGCTTGCCATGTCTCTCATCCCAAGATTGGTGGTGCCAACTTTGATTACTTGGTCAAAGTGGGGACCACAAGATCTTTCCACAGTAAGGGTACCTTGTTGGTGATTACAAGCATATCTTGTTTTATTGCATTTTGCTTTATTGCATTTTTTACAAATTGAAGGTTTATGGCAACCCTGCCTTAAGCAAGTCTATCAGTGTAAGTTTTCCAACAGCAATTTGCTCACTTCATGTCTCTGTGTCGCGTTTTGGTAATTCTCACAATACTATAAACTTTTTCATTGTTATTACATGTTTTATAGTGACCAGTGATCTCTGATGTTACTACTGTAATGGTTTAGGAATGCCACGGACTGTGCCCATTTACAACGGTGAACTGAATCGATAAATGCTATGTGTTCTGACTGCTCCACCGCTCAGCTGTTCCTCCATTTCTCTTCCTCCCTTCAGGCCTGCCTATTTTCTAAGACACAACAATAATGAAATTAGGCCAATTATTAACCCTACAATGGCCTCCAAGTGTTTAAGTGAAAGGAAGCCCTGCAAGTCTCTCACTAAATCAAAAGCCAGAAATGATCAAACTTAGTGAGGAAGGCATTTCAAAAGTGTTAAGATCATGACTATCATCATCTCATGTGATGCTGAAATTATCCCACATTTGGTCACTGGGGGCCCCTTCAAGCGGGTCTTATTTTCCATTTGATACGACTCCACTGATATGACTGAATGTTCCCTTGTTTCCTGGAACAAGGAAACACCTTCAGCTTGCTTTATTTTCTTCCTGCCCAGCCTGACTCCAAGGAGCCCTGCTTCTGTTCAGTGGGGAATGACACTGGGGAGGGTACTCTCTTCTGAGGCCCTGTGCCTTTCTAATTGCTTGGAGGTACAGGGGTGGGCCTGGCTAGTTTATGGCCAGTGACTGGGCTCGGCAAGCTTGTTTATACATCATGTGGGTGAGAACGACTGGCACCTGGCTGTGACAACGGACAAGCATGCTCCAGACTGGGCTTCCCTAACCCTCGAGATGAAATATGTTCCCCTATTCTGAAGCTTCAGGGTCACTGCTGCAGCTCTGCTGGAATACTCGTGCTTAGAATTAGTTGTAACGCTATGTGAAGGAGAAAAGCTCTGCAGTGTGATGCAAGGAGGAGGAAGGGCATGGACTTCACAGGGAGGGATGGCTGGACGCTCCATGTTTAGACCTCCTGGGCTGTGCCCTGTGCGTCTCCTCCTTTGGCTGATTCTAATGTGTATCCTTTCACTGTGATGAAACTGTGAGCGTTAAGTATAGCACCTTCCTGAGTCCTAGTTGGTCACTGAGCCCGATGGTAATTTTTGGGCATGACCCCATGTCTATGTGAAGTTGAGGAGAGCCTAGTGGGGGTTACACCGTGTAACTGCTGAGCTGTCCGAACTCCTTCACACCTAGGTTATAACTGTGTCATATGTACATAAATGTGTTAAACATGCATGTGTGCTCACATCTATATTTATGCCTATATTTTGTATTGTGGTTCCTTTATGTCCTTTTAGGAAGTACATGGGTATACAGTTTACATAAATATTGCCATCCAGTTATAAAATGATACAATCTACTTTTGAGTTATTTAAAAAATGGGAAAATATAAAATGCATGTATGTAAGCAGGGTCTCCAGAGGGATCTCAGCAAGTGGAGAGAGGGAAGTTGCCCTAAAACAAGGGTCTAGACAGAGAAGATGTGGGGAGTGATGGCTGGGGTGACCCTGGCTAGAGAAGGCTCCAAAGTTTTTGCTTGGAGGTCCAGCATTTTCATATTTGAAATAAAAACCCTTTTCTCTTGATTATAAAAATAGCATATGCTTAAAAAAAACTGAAAATAGACAAAATTGTGACAAAGAGAAAAACACCCATAGTCTCAACATCCAGGAGAACTACAATTGCATTTTGGTGTAGTTCATTACAGCCTTTATGCTGACACTTCTTCTCTAAATATGGCTGAGCTCCTACTATAGAAATACTTTNAGAGAAGATGTGGGGAGTGATGGCTGGGGTGACCCTGGCTAGAGAAGGCTCCAAAGTTTTTGCTTGGAGGTCCAGCATTTTCATATTTGAAATAAAAACCCTTTTCTCTTGATTATAAAAATAGCATATGCTTAAAAAAAACTGAAAATAGACAAAATTGTGACAAAGAGAAAAACACCCATAGTCTCAACATCCAGGAGAACTACAATTGCATTTTGGTGTAGTTCATTACAGCCTTTATGCTGACACTTCTTCTCTAAATATGGCTGAGCTCCTACTATAGAAATACTTTGAATGGTCCAGAATTAACACAAGGACAGGGAATTATAGTGGTTGCAATTCTCACTGCCAACTCTGTTAAACTGAGCACAAGAAAAACAGATTAAGGCACAATGTTCTTACTACTCTTGATGCTCTTCTCACTGTCATTAAGAATTTCCTTTTTAACAGCAGCATAATATTCCATTCAATTCATGTACCACCATTCACTTAACTTCCTTTGGTAGGCATATTGTTTCCCTTTTTTTTACTTTATTTTAAATAACAATACAATAAATGTTATTGCTCATGTTTTTTTCTATATTTCTTTCTTTCAAACAAGTTCTTAGACGTGGAATCACTAGATCAATGGTCATAAATTTTTCAAGGCTTTGAATATATATTACCAACATGCTTTCCAAAGTATCTGCACAAATTTGTGGTCCCTGCCAACATCATCTGAGAGTGGAGAGAATAGATTTTAAACTTATACTAATGTCAATCTGTAATGAAAATAAATTATGAAAGACATTTTGCAGTTTCTTTTGCCTTGATAAAATTCAAGGAGGATTACACAATGCTTAAGTAATCAACGAAAGTTACAGGTTCTTATCTGTATGTTTTGTATATAGAACAGTGTTTTATGGCTAACAGGACATACGAAAGGCTGCTGTCTCCCCTACTTACCCACAAGCAATGGCACATCCCGATGGGGCATATGCACACGCCATCACCCACGTGCAGGGCATTGTGACTGCATGCTCCTGAAACACAGCACACACTGCGCTTAGAATAAATGAGGTGCTTCTACACAAATGTCAGCTTTTAACAAGTAAAATCGTTGCGGCATCTACCAAAATTACATTCTAGTTTCAAAGGGCTTGAGACTGGTGAGGAGACTCAGCTCTCCAATAATCATCCAAACCTTATATCATATATTCTATGAGTTAAAAAAATCTCACCTAGCAAAAAAATACCCTTAACATCTTGTTTCTTACTGCTATACTCCCCCTGTTGTTCTGAATGAATACTGGGACTCGTTTTCTTTGAAAAGACTATCAAAATTTCATTTCAGATATATATGCGTGTATATATACACACTTCATCTTATTTACTCAGATGCTATTTTTAAAACATACTCTTGAAAACATACTCTTGACTTTTTATATGTGTAAGTTTGTTTACTTGCAAGTGAGTATATGATAGCCTCTGTCCCCAGTGGGTCCTAAATCATTCCAGGCAGGAATGTGGGTGAGGGTGGGGAGGGGGCGTGGAGGGAGAAAAGGGAACCAGTAAAATGGAAGCATTAAGAGGACATCAAAGTCCTTGGATTCTGGCTGGGATCTGAGTCACCCATATTCTCCTGCATACACAGACAGGCAACCAAGGCACAGTTAAAAAACTTCGGAGTCTGTGGCCTTATTTCCCCAGGAGCCCTGGGCCCTGGGCCCAGTCCCGACACCAAGGATATATGCAGCCTCACATAGGCTGGCCATCTGATCTACCTGTCTCCCTCTCCACCTGGTGACTAGATGGTTTCTAAAGCACATTCAAGCGCTGGTCTTTCCTGTTATGATCCTCTGTGTTTTTGTGGGGAGACACTGGCCCTGATACTCCTGTCAAGACTCTGCTATCACTCCCAGTCCAGCAGCCCTTTGGACACCATTAATAGCCTCAGGGTGTTACCAAGGAGGTGAGGTGACCACTCTCAGCACAGGGCCTCCAGCCTTTCTGCTGACCAGCAGTGACTACGTGCCCTGCCATGGGCCTCCAGTGGCAACACCACAGCTCCTCAGAAACCAGGCAGCATGTGCTTTCTGCCATGCTAAGGCTTAAATGCCAGGATCCTCACTCCCCTACTCCTGAAGATGCTGAGGAGTGCTGGGAGAGGCAGGGTGACATAGAGGGAAGCCCTCTGCAAACTGCTATATTGTCATTTTTGTCATTCCCCAGGGGCGTGATCATTCAGGACTTTGCTCTACAAGATGGTTCTTGACCAGATCAACTGCCTATTATGACATTTAGTGAACATGTTCAATAATGCACAATAAGGGTGCTGTTGAGACAGATATGGGTTTCCTTTTTTATACAGTGAAAGGGACACTGTCTTTCCAAGTAAATATTGGAGTCCATATTTAATATATAGTACTTGTTACTGTAAATGCCAATACAATGCAGGCACTCAAGCTCACCTACACATAGATTCTGCTCTTTCCATTTAGTTAATAGTCTAAACTTAGGTCTCATTTGGAGCACTGCATGTCTATGCCAGACTTGCAAGGGACTCAGACTCCATGGCACCTCCATGAAGTGCAGTTTAATCCCACTGAAGTCTCAGCTCCCCACCCACCATGGGGTCTAGTGGGAGACAGAGATGGAAGAGAAGACTGGGCATTTGGTATCTCTTCTCATCAATCAGAAGAAAAATCATTGATGCAGTAGCAAGTGTGAATGTGACAAGTTTCTGGGCCACACTCTTTCCTGTTTCCATGTCAGTGTCCTCATGCTCTTCTCCGGGCCAAGGGCTGGATTGGAGAGGAATGAATGGTACCGTGGGCTGCTGAGCCATCTGAACACAGATGGGCTTTCATGGAGTTTTCACCCCCAAGGAGGCTCCTGAGGGGCAGGGCAACCACTAGGGCGATGCTTGGAGAGGATGAGGTCAGGACTGAGATTCTGGAGTGCCTCAATCCACCAGGGACAATGCCTTACCTTGTTAGTGGTGAAGGAATCCCACACGATCACTTTTCCATCCTGGAGGAAAAGAGTAAGGAGTTCAACAAACT
>SJYA01001822.1:6270724-6282803 GCA_006410615.1 Neotragus moschatus
GCTGGGGGTGGGTTGGGATGGGGAGTGGGGAGTTAAGTGTTTAACAGGAAAAGTTTCAGTTTAGGAAAGTGAAAAATTTGGGAGATGGATGAGGCTGAGAGTGGCACAACCGTGTGAGTGTACTTAGTGCCACTGCACTATACAGTTAAATCTGGTTAAAATAGTATGTTTTATATTATGTGACTTTTACCACAATAAAGAACATTTTAAAAAGAGGTACAAACTGTTATGTATGATATATTGTACAACATACAGAATATAGCCAATATCTGTAATAACTATAAATGGAGCATACAACTTTTAAAAATTGTACATCACTGTACTGTACACCTGTAACATATAATATTGCATATCAACTACACTTTAAGAGAAACAAAACAAAAACAAAAAAGAGTAAACAGTTTAAGAATCGTCAACAAGATGTAACAGGTGAACTGCTCAGAACTGCTTGGAAAACCAGAGCAAGTGTCTGGACAATCAAGACAATGATTGTCACCCTTGAAGAAACAGGAATAGATGGGACTACACTTCCCAGCCTGGTGCAAGGCTCAGGTCTAAACCCTGCATCCCTTGCATGGATACAATGACAGAAGGCAATGCTCAGACACTTTTTTTCTACCATTTATAAACCAAGCACAAACTGCTGGTAAACTCTCATCACCACCATACCCCAAATGTCAGTGAGTTACACCGGGATGAGGTAATCCTGAAATGACCTTCAGATGCCTAACAGCCACTAACAGTCTCATCTCCTCACCCTCCCCACCAGTCTCTCCTCTCTACCACTCACCTTGGAATCCACATTCCCTGTAGGACTGTATAAGAGCCTCACCCCACTCCTGGTCTCCCCACCCTGTGTGGAAGCGGTGGAGCAGTTCTGAGATCAGTGTGACTTCTCCAGGTGCTCAGGAACACCCCCTACCCTGACGTTTCACACCTACCACACCTATGCTGCAAACGTGGGACTCATGCCTGTGATGGCGGGGACCCCCGTGGGCAGCTGTTCGGGAAACACAGAGCACTCCCAGAGCTCTGGGCTGGCGATGCCACGGACAATGTGGCCATGTTCACTGCAGCCACTACAGCAGCCCTCACTGGGGGTGCGGGGAGGGGCTATGATCTCATCTGTATAATACAAACTCACCAGAGACAAACCCACATGAGCCCCAGTCCCTACAGTGCAGTCATCTGCCCAGAACGTGGTTTGCGGGTGGTCCGGGCCCCCAGGCTCCGGCCAGCAGTGGAAGAGAATGGCCAAGTAGATTTCCTTCAGTACATGGGTGGAGGATGTGCAATCCTCAGGGATGGAGAATCTGCAGCCTCTATGATGGGCTGGATTTTTTATTAATCACTCAAGCCATCTGGAGCCAAATCTGGCGAGTGAGGCGAGTGCCACTTAGGGACACCAGCAAGGTCTGATGAACTCAAGTGACACAGCGGCTTGCTTCACTTCATCTGATGCTGAGATCACGCTGCGTGGGCCTGAGGAGTCATGGTCAAGGTCAAAGCTGGCAGCTCGGAGTCTTTTAAGACTCTTAAGCACATTGGTTCTTCTAGCCTAATTTCTCCGACTAAAGGCTCAAACGCAAAGTTTGGGTGGATTAGATAACAGAGCAGAGCAGAGAGCTGGGGGTGGGGTGGGGTCTGGAGCTCCTGCTTGCTGGGGTGGGGGTAGAGAGACGGTGCATCGCCCAAGTCAGCACTCCCTTCAGAGGCTTCCTCGAGTGCACAGGTGGCCTGCCTGGCCCCACCACCCACCGACTGTGTGCTCTGGAGAGACAGAGGCACCCATGAGGCTAAAATCAGTCTCAGAACTAAATGTGGTCCCTCCATGAGCACAGATGTATACACGAGGGGCCTATGTACCTGGAGAGTCTGAGCCTACCCCAACCCCACCCACACAGTCAGGCGGATTAATCTCCTGCCTTTTAGGGGAGAAAGGCTGCTCTGAGTCACTCAGAGTTTGTTCCAGGGCCCTTCTGCTGCTCCCCACCTTCCTCCCCGCTCCACCCACCTCCAGACGCCCTCTGCCGTCCGGGTGGATGGATGGCATGAGTCAGCGGTGCCCACGCAGCCCTCCTCCTCTCCCTCCCTCTCTAGTAAGAGCAGTACAGGGCGACAGAAACCCAACATATGGTGTTCTTTTAAGGATTAAAAAAAGTCTAAAAGGCTAGGCAGCAACACAGACATCTAAACAACCCCTCTGTAAAATGGAACATTTGGGAAAAATAAGCCTAGAAAGAAATGCTCTAAAATAATACTGACTATGACAGAGTGGTAGGAGTAAAAACTTCTCTTTGCTCTCATTTCCAGTAAAATACATAACCAATAAATTAAAAAGCACAGGCAATGTGATATACTAGATTTGTAGGTAATACAGGAGATTAATAACACCTGTCCTATACTGTACCGGCATGGATATTAGAGCTCACAGATTATTTAGAATATGTACCTCCCCGGTGGTTCAGCTGGTAAAAAACCTGCCTGCAATGCAGGAGACCCAGATTAGATCCCTGGGTTGGAAAGATCCCCTGGAGAAGGGAATGGCTACCCACTCTAGTATTCTTGCCTGGACAGAGGAGCCTGATGGGCTATAGTCCATAGGGTCGCAAAGAGTCAGACAATGACTGACTAACACTTTCACTTTTCCCCCAACAGTTTTAATATTTATAAGGGCTATAAACAAAAGTCAAATTTTCCTTTGAAAAAGCTGGACTAAAGGAAGCGGCAGGAGCCAGGGGCTAAACGGGCCAAAAAAATATATGACCTCAGTGTGTGGTTCAATGCATGTAACACCAACATAGACATAAAAAGCACTAAGCAGTGTCGTCAGCCTCCTGAGAGACATGTCCTTGTCCAGGCCCCTCCCTCGTTATATCAGGGTTGGTCTGTGGGACCAGTGGTATACAGCAGAAGGGAGGGGATGTCACTGCTGAGGCCAGGTCATCAAACACAGCATGGCTTCTGCTTCTGTCTCCTTCTGTTGCTGTGGGAGGCCAGCTACCGCGTCATGAGCAGACCAATGGAGAGGTCCACACAGTGAGGAGCTAAGGCCTCCAGCCAAGAGCCAGGTGAGCGAGCCACCTTGGAAATGAAATTCTGCCTTAGCTGAGCTGTCAAATGACTGCATCCCCGACCAATGTATTGACTGGAACCTTGTGAGACACCCTGAGCCAGAACCATCCATGAGCTGCCCCTGATTCCTCATTCTCAGAAACCATGTAAGATACCAAATATCCACTGATTAAGTTGCTAAACTTGGGGGAAATTTGTCATGCAGCAGTTTAATAAGTAATACATAGGATGCAAAATCAACGATGTGGCCTATATAAGCTGAATGACAAAAATTGTATTTCACAAAATACATAGTTTAAATGTGTTACTTAGGTGTAAAGACTGCTAAACTCTTAAGCTGAAAGTAGCCACAGTGGCACTTCACTTATGCCCTCAACTTGGGGGAGAAAAACATCTTAACTTAAAAATGGTTTCCCTTACAAATAAGACCATGAAATATGCTCAGAAAGAAAAACTTTTGAATGGTTTGTCAAACAGAGTTTATAATATTTTAGTTACTGCCAATTGCAAACCTACCCAAATTAGTTTAAGTTCTCAAGCATGCCAGATAATTCTTAACAAGGTAACTTGTGCCCTTTGGCAAACAGGCACAGTCATAACGTCCTGAGAGGGTTTTTGGAAAGGATGGCTCCTTCTCTTCAGCTTTACAATCAGAAGCATGCCCACCATCACCCAACAGGTGTGACGTACCTGAGAGGAGCTCACGAGCCTCCTCTTATCCTTGCACCAGTCCATGCACAGAACCTTGTTCCCGTGGCCTTTGAGGGTCCTTCTGGTCTTCATGACAAACTGCCCCAGGGCCTCCACACGCTCGGCCACCTGGTGCACTGCAAGGACAAGGCACGCTCAATCCCGTGACCAAGGACCACGTCTGAGCCTCACACTGGAGCAGGGAGGCTTCAGGGCTCCTCCTCCTGCACTGTACCCTCAAGACTCGAGATGCTCTCTCTTCCAGGCTTAGCCCCCTTAGCCCCTGTAGCTCAGTGGGTGAAGAATCTGCCTGCATTGCAGGAGACACGGCAGATGCAGGTTCCATCCCTGGGTCGGGAAGATCCCCTGGAGGAGGCAACGGCAACCCACTCCAGTATTCTTCACTGGAGAATCCCATGGACAAAGGCACCTGGCAGGCTACAATCCAAACAGTCACAAAGAGTTGGACACAACTGAGCAACACACAGAATGCAAAAGGTAGAGACACGTGTCATTTTCTGTGGGTTTCAGACTCTGTAACTTACACAATATCATATATCAACTATGCTTCATTAAAAAAGACCCTATGTTTTTCAAAGCACTTGGTCCATATATGCATGTTGAGGGACTGAGGAAAGGACTGCCTGCTATCTGCAAAGCTTGACACAGAATCCTCCCACTGAAAGGCCACAGCTCTGCAATGTGGGGGGAGGCAGTGGAGTGAGGTCGTTATTCCCACCGATGGGCAAGGAGACTGAGGCTCACAGAGGTCATCCGGCTAATACCAGTTCATACAACAAACTGGGAGCGAAGAAGGGGCTTCTGGCTCTCTCACTTACTCCTTTCCAGTCACAGAGACAAGTGACTTTACAGAAACTGCCTAGTGGGTGCCGGGATGTGCATCCACCTGCTCAACAGCAGGCCCCGTGTGTCCTCTCTGGTGCCCCCATGCCTGACTCAGGCCTGGGACGTGGCTGGTGTCTCCTCCACGTGCTTCTGGAAAGAACGAATTGACCAAGCCAGCATACAGTACCCCGTGGATTTGCTGAAAACTTACAGTGCCGGCAGAGATCAAGGCAACATTCTACGGGTCTGAACACACGGGGTGCAGGAGGTATGTACACCAGGAAGATGCTCCAAAAATCAATCCTTCAGGGGCTGGGACCACAGCCTTTTTTGTGAGGCTTAGGGAGAGCTTTTGAAGGGCTTTTAGAAGTGCAGTCAACTGACAAGTCTTAGAAGGAGACAAGTTCAGGTGAAACAGCAGAAAGGGCCCCCAAAGCCATCCAAGGCCATCCAGTCTTCGAAGGGGTGGGGGAGTCACATGGCATCTCCCCCTTCCAGCTTAGAGGCTGTGCCCGGGCTCCTCACCTCATCTCTGTCGCTCTTTCCTCCACGCCTCTCAACTGGGCCTTTTTTCAGGCAGGTGGGGAGGAGAGAAGGGGGCATTCTAAGCCGGGGGTCAGCCCCAGGAAAGATGTAGGGTCTTGGTACAGACAAGGGGTGTACATCAGGGGTGGAGAGAGACAAGGCACTGGCCCCTTCCTTCCTCACTGGGGAAGCGCCCAGCTCCCGCGCGGGGAGCCCAGACCCAGGGGCTGACTTCGCAGTAAGCCTGGTGACAACAGTGCCCCTTCTTGGGAAACCCTTCCTTCTCCCCTCCCCTCTTCCCTTCCTTCTCTCTAAACACTTCCATGTATATTTCCCCAAAACAAGGAACTTTCTTACATAACTACTGTATAATGACCAGTCAGAGAACAGACACAACCCTGTGTCTAATCTATAGACCTTACTGAGACGTTCTCCATTGTCCCAACGATATCTCTACAGCAAAAGAAAACCTAAGCTCTCATGCTGCATTCAGTGGTCATTTCCTTTTGTTTCCAGTGATTTTGTTCCCCAGCTGGGCTTGTCTGATGCTTCTTCCCCATGAGCTTTGGGTAAAGGACACTGGCAGGAACGCTGCAGACCAGCGATGAGGTCCTCCCCATGCATCTGTCCCACCAGGAAGCATCTGCTGTCTGCTAGTCCATCACCAGCAGTGTTTACTCTGATCATCTGGTCAAGGTGGCATCTGCCATGGTTCTCCACTGTACAGTTATCATTGTGCCTTTTGTCATGAAAAAGTACTTCGTGGGGGGGATGTACTCTGAGAGCACATACATATCATGTTACCTCTCAAAGCTGAATACCCCACTTTTAAGATCCATTAATGATTCTTGCCTAAACCTGATTATTACAACGTCTGGCAAGTGGTGACTTTTCTAAATCATTCCTTCTGCAGTTTTCAGTTGGCCTTCTAGTATACAGAGGAAGGTTCCCTCTTCCCCAGTGTATTTATTCATTTATTTACATTAGTAGGGAACTCATGGATTCTCACTTAATTCAACAGGTTATAATCCTTTGCTACTATTTCTTTTGATGCCCAACTGGGCCCTGATTTGCTCAGTGGGAGCCCCATCAAGCAGGCTCTGGAGACCTTCCCACATAGGCTTATCATCCTCTGAGAGCATCTTTTGGCAGGCTCATGTCCACCCCCCCCCCATACCCTGGCCCTGGAAGCAGCCACTTCTCCAAGATGTCTTGGTTTCTTTTAGTTGTCCCATTTTTCATGATGAAAGAAAAGAGTACACAGGTTAAAAGTCCTTGTGAAAACCCAAGTTGTTAAAAGTGCTTGCTAAACTATAAAATGCTACATGAATGGGCAATTAAAACACCATCGCTTCTGCTAAAACACTGCATTTTTTATTGCCACAAACAGCATATTAGTCTTTTATGGCAATGTTCTTCACAAAAACATACTGAATGCAATTTAAAAACAGACTGAAGTTTTCTAATTTTTTACAAGCCTTTTACACAAGCTCGCACCAGAGCTGTGAGCATATCCTAGTTAGTGTTTAACTTTGAAACTTCATATCTGTACTAGCGCTGCTTCTCTCAGTTCAGCATTAGGGCAATCCTAGCCATTTAATGTCCCTCTTACCAAAAAAAGACTCACCAACCAAAATGAGGTCTCCTTACGTAACATGAATTTGAACACACTCCAACTTATTAATTATTTTTTCTCATGACATTTTCTCTTCCTATACACAGATTCACTCCCAACCCACTCTATCCTGCTTCCATCTGCCAAATCTTACATTCACTAAATTCGAGTTTAAAAAAAAAATTTTAATGAAATTAAAAACAAAAATAAAAACCTGGAAATGAGCTGAATATGTCCTGTAAATCATTTGTGGGAGCTTGGTTCAGGGCAGATGGAGTTTCTCCTTTGCCTTCTGATGAACTACTCCTTCAGGAATTAACTTTTTCTTGGAAAACAAAAAAGAAAAGAAATGATGAAGACAACCAGCTGGTTTCTATAATAAGAACTTCTAGAATATAATGACAACCTGTGAAGAAATTCCTCTAGAAGGTAAGTGGCAGGAGGATGGGGTGCTTTCTGCTTGGATCTCCCTGGGGCATGCACTGGAGCAGAGCCGTCAGGAGCCTGGGCTCTGGGTCACAGCCTCGTGCAGCTGCTCCACACCCATGAGCAGAGGCTCACCTTCCTGCAACCTCATCTTCCTCATGGGGTTGTTGGCAAGACTATTCCAGTCCGGCACAAAGGAAGCACACTTAAAGTATTCTTGAAAATGAACACTGTGAAATCAATTATAAATATAGAACATAAGTTTAAAGATGAGTGAGGGGTCTTAAACAGGAGAACAGAATTATTTTTCAAATGATCTTGATTAACTTCCTAAATTTTGCACCAATATACAGTTTCTGTGATGGCCACAATTTGGTAGAAGATGAAAAGAATCAAGCAATAAAACTTAATCAAAGCTAATTTGTAAAAACTCATTCTGTCTCTACCCCAAGGCAAAATGGGGTGGGATATATACAAAACCCTCAAACACCTGGATGGAAGGAAAACATTTACAATTGCTTACCTCACTTATGTTTGTAAGAGATTTTGTAATTGCCCCCAAACTATAAATTGGGCTTCCCTGGTGGCTCACATGGTAAAGAATTTGCCTGCAACGCAGGAGACATGGGTTTGATCCCTGGGTCAGGAAGATCCCCTGAAGAAGGAAACGGTAACCCACTCCAGTATAGTTGCCTGGGAAATCCCACGGACAGAGAAGCCTGGCGGGCTACATACGGTTCATGGTGTTCCAAGAGAGTCAGATATGACTTAGCGACTAAACAACAACAAAACCATATATTAGCCACAGACAAAAAACCTACTCAGAAATCCCGAATTAAAAGTTGGAAGGGTTAAATTATGGTAGTGCCTTTATGATGGACTAATATGTGATTTTAAATCATACTTTTAAATGCTGACATTAAAAAGAACTATAAAAATGATACAAGGGGCTAGTCAATTCATTGGGTTAAATTAAAACTAGGTTCAAACAAAAAACCAACTCAAACTGTCCCTGGTACAATTCCAAGCATGCTTACAAATATATACACAAAAGTGAAACCATAAGCTATAAAACACAACAAGATACTAAACGTGGTTGCCTCTGGGTGGGGGGCTTATGGATGATGTGTTTTTCTGTATTTCTGAATCTGCTACAGTGGCATGAGCTTATTATGAATAGTATTCTAGCAAGAGGAAGGGGTGAGGAAATGAAAGGCAGGTTTGCTTTCTGCTCCTTCTGACCTAATAGGCCACACACACAAGAGCCAGAAGCAGATTACTCGGCTGGGACACTCACTTTTTTAAGACTCAGTACACATGGAAAAGGTCAATCAATAAATTTGCTTCAGACTAATCCAGAAGTATGGTTTTCCTAACACTGGAACATCAGAATAGTCCAAGGCTCCAGCCATAGAGCTTTTGAGATAAAACCTTTCACAATGTTATATTTAGAACAGATAGAAAAGGGAATAGCATTGGGCGATAAACCCTGTGGTTTCCCATATTTTGCCTGGATTTGTACCTAGAGATGTTACATAAGTCTCTTTTTTTGAGTTACTCTGTTCCCAGACAAAAATAGAATCTTCCCTTAAGGGGCTGGAAACCTGCATCCCCACACAGGCCCAGAGACCTTCACACATGTAGGCTGGAATGAACACAGCCTCCCTCCGGCTGTCTGCTTTCAGCCTGTCTTCCAGATCACTTGTCACTTTAATTTCAAATTAAGAACTCTTTAGAGTTGACCTCTCTCCTTTTTTCCCCTTTGATCTTAACTCTCATCCCAGCATTCATTTTTTATTACAAAAGCAGTAAATACACCAACGGGTATACAGTTAGGAGTACCTCTACATCCCCCTCTACTCCCCTCTCTGGAGGTAACATCTCCCGGGTATCCTGCCGCACATTTAATGCATATGCAAGCATCTCTTGTTTAAGCTAATAAGACCATGTTACATACACTGTTGGGCACTTTGACTTACTTACTTCATATAGACAACTTTCAATATACACACAGACTTAGTTTCTTTCCCCCTTTTTAATGTGAATCTCAGCTTTCTGAGAGATGGCCTAGCATGGTGAGAAGGAGAGCTACTAGGAGCCTGGTGTCTACTCTGCGTATGCTCTGAGAGTAGCTGGATAACCTCTGGGAAAGCCCTAAGCCTTAGGCTGCTTCTTCATTCACAAGGAAAGGGGAGAGGGGTGTTGAGAGGGGAAGAAAACTTTGTGCTTGAAGACTGTGGTTGAAGCAGGTGACCCCTGTAGTTTTAAGAGTTGTGTAATAGCTGCACCCCCCCCCTAAAGATGTTCACATCCTAATTCCCAGAACTTGTGAATATGCTAGCTTCTGTGGCAAAGGGGACTTTGATGAAGTTAGGGATCTTGAAATGGGAAGAGTATCCTGGATCATACAGGCGGGTCCAATGTAATTAATTACAAGGGTTCTTATAAGAGGGAGATGCTACCGCTGCTGCTGCTAAGTCGCTTCAATCGTGTCCAACTCTGTGCGACCCCATAGACGGCAGCCTACAAGGCTCCTCTGTCCCTGGGATTCTCCAGGCAAGAACACTGGAGTGGACTGCCATTTCCTTCTCCAATGCATGAAAGTGAAAAGTGAAAGTGAAGACGCTCAGTCGTGTCCAACTCCCAGCAACCCCATGGATTGCAGCCCACCAGGCTCCTCCGCCCATGGGATTCTCCAGGCAAGAGTACTGGAGTGGGTTGCCATTGCCTTCTCCAAGAGGGAGACAAAGGGTCAAAGTCAAAGAAAGAGATGTGATGACAGAAGCCGAGTTGGAGTTATGTGGAGCCACAAGCCAAGGCATGCAGGCAACCTCTAGAAGCTGGAAAGACAAGGAACGGACTCTGCCACAAAGCCTCAGAAGGAACGCAGCCCTTCTGACTGCGTTTAGACTTCTTACCTCCAGAACTGGTAAGAGAATGAATTTATGTTGTCTTAAGCCACTGTGTTTATGGAAATTTGTACAAAAGCAACATGAAACTAACACAAGCTACCACCTCATGGTTCTAAAATGCCTGAGAATCAAGTGGGGAAGCACCTACTCAGGGGAGAAGGTAATCAGAAGGTCATGAGAAGGTGATGAAAGTGATGATGGGGAGAAGCAGGAGGGGCTGGAGGAGTGAGGGGAAAGGCAGGGCAGTGGCACAGGGCCTGGGGCTGTGGAGTTTGATGTAGGCTGGCTTCCCCTTAGGTCACCCATGAGAACCACTTCCAGTAGTTAAGAGTTGGCCCAGGGTTTGACCTGGGGATGAGCGTCCAACAGTATGGATGCTGGTCTGAGAGTCAAAGGGAAGAGAGCTGAAGAACTGAATNAGGGAGACAAAGGGTCAAAGTCAAAGAAAGAGATGTGATGACAGAAGCCGAGTTGGAGTTATGTGGAGCCACAAGCCAAGGCATGCAGGCAACCTCTAGAAGCTGGAAAGACAAGGAACGGACTCTGCCACAAAGCCTCAGAAGGAACGCAGCCCTTCTGACTGCGTTTAGACTTCTTACCTCCAGAACTGGTAAGAGAATGAATTTATGTTGTCTTAAGCCACTGTGTTTATGGAAATTTGTACAAAAGCAACATGAAACTAACACAAGCTACCACCTCATGGTTCTAAAATGCCTGAGAATCAAGTGGGGAAGCACCTACTCAGGGGAGAAGGTAATCAGAAGGTCATGAGAAGGTGATGAAAGTGATGATGGGGAGAAGCAGGAGGGGCTGGAGGAGTGAGGGGAAAGGCAGGGCAGTGGCACAGGGCCTGGGGCTGTGGAGTTTGATGTAGGCTGGCTTCCCCTTAGGTCACCCATGAGAACCACTTCCAGTAGTTAAGAGTTGGCCCAGGGTTTGACCTGGGGATGAGCGTCCAACAGTATGGATGCTGGTCTGAGAGTCAAAGGGAAGAGAGCTGAAGAACTGAATCTGGAATTAAGTTCACTTTCCTCCAAGTTTATGTTCTAGTTTTGCTGTGTTGACTTTTTTAAGGCAAGAATTTGGGCAAGGCAGAGCAAACAGAAGGCTGACCAACTGTTGCAGTATGCCCAGGACTGAAAGTCAAGTGGGTCTTAGAAAGCATCACTACGAACAAAGCTAGTGGAGGTGATGGAATTCCGATTGAGCTATTTCAAATCCTGAAAGATGATGCTGTGAAAGTGCTGCACTTAATAGGCCAGCAAATTTGGAAAACTCAGCAGTGGCCACAGGACTGGAAAAGGTCAGTTTTCATTCCAATCCCAAAGAAAGGCAATATCAAAGAATGCTCAAACTACTGCACAATTGCATTCATCTCACATGCTAGTAAAGTAATGCTCAAAATTCTCCAAGCCAGACTTCAGCAATACATGAACCGTGAACTTCCAGATGTTCAAGCTGGTTTTAGAAAAGGCAGAGGAACCAGAGATCAAATTGCCAACATCTGCTGGATCATAGAAAAAGCAAGAGAGTTCCAGAAAAACATCTATTTCTGCTTTATTGACTATGCTAAAGCCTTTGACTGTGTGGATCACAACAAACCATGGAAAAGTCTTCAAGAGATGGGAATACCAGATCACCTGACCTGCCTCTTGAGAAACTTGTAAGCAGATCAGGAAGCAACAGTTAGAACTGGACATGGAACAACAGACTGGTTCGAAATAGGAAACGGAGTACGTCAAGGCTGTATATTGTCACCCTGTTTGTTTAACTTATATGCAGAGTACATCATGAGAAACGCTGGACTGGAAGAAGCACAAGCTGGAATCAAGATTGCCGGGAGAAATATCATTAACCTCAGATATGAAGATGACACCATCCTTATGGCAGAAAGCGAAGAGGAACTAAAAACCTTCTTGATGAAAGTGAAAGAGAAGAGTGAAAAAGTTGGCTTAAAGCTCAACATTCAGAAAATGAAGATCATGGCATC
>SJYA01001822.1:6286847-6421110 GCA_006410615.1 Neotragus moschatus
GGGAGAAATATCATTAACCTCAGATATGAAGATGACACCATCCTTATGGCAGAAAGCGAAGAGGAACTAAAAACCTTCTTGATGAAAGTGAAAGAGAAGAGTGAAAAAGTTGGCTTAAAGCTCAACATTCAGAAAATGAAGATCATGGCATCTGGTCCCATCACTTCATGGCAAATAGATGGGGAAACAGTGGCTGACTTTATTTTTGGGGGCTCCAAAATGACTGCAGATGGTGACTGCAGCCATGAAATTAAAAGATACTTACTCCTTGGAAGAAAAGTTATGACCAACCTAGACAGTATATTCAAAAGCAGAGACATTACTTTGCCAACAAAGGTCCGTCTAGCCAAGGCTATGGTTTTTCCAGTGGTCATGTATGGATGTGAAAGTTGGATTATGAAGAAAGCTGAATGCCGAAGAATTGATGCTTTTGAAACGTGGTGTTGGAGAAGACTCTTGAGAGTCTCTTGGACTGCAAGGAGATCTAACCAGTCCAACCTAAAGGAGATCAGTCCTGGATGTTCTTTGGAAGGACTGATGCTAAGGCTGAAACTCCAGTTCTTTGGCCACCTCATGCGAAGAACTGACTCATTGGAAAAGACTCTGATACCGGTAGGGATTGGGGGCAGGAGGAGAAGGGGACGACAGAGGATGAGATGGCTGGATGGGATCACCAACTCGATAGACATGAGTTTGGGTGAACTCCGGGAGTTGGTGATGGACAGGGAGGCCTGGCATGCTGCACGCTTCATGGGGTCACAGAGTCAGACACGACTGAGTGACTGAACTGAACTGAACTGAAAGTCTTCCCAGAATGCAAGGCTTTCCATTTTATAAAGTTGAGAGTCCCAGGCACACAAAGATGACTTGGTCACCTTGGCTTATGGCTTAAAGACCCTTTCCAGACCAGGACAGGGGCTACAGGGTCAGCTACAACAACGCCAAAACACAAAAACACACACACTCAGGAAGAGGCTAAGAGAATGGAAGTGGGAAGAGCCCAGCGACCCAAGATCAAGGAGATCTCTAAGGGAGAGGCTGTGGTCAGAGGAGCTGTGCTGTGATTCCAGGGGGCTGTGGTGGCATGAGGGGCCAGTGTCTGATGAGGGTCACCCTTGTGGATCCTGAAGACGCCAGGGACAGGACAGGGCTTAGAGTCAAAAGGAGGACTTGAGCCATATGCCGAAGTCCTCAAGAAAGGAGAGAGCCTGGCTGGGAGGTCGGGAGACAGTAGAACAGAGGTGAGGGGAAGACGGTCAACTGAACTCCCAGAGCCTTAGTGGAGTAAGAGTTTAACACGAGAGTGAAGAGAAGTGGTCCAGAAGCTGCAGAGGGAATACACGGGACCCTGGCCACATGACCTCTGATCTTTTCTACTCAAAAATTCTGCCATATACAGGTGGGGATAAATTCTGCTGCTGTGATTTGATCCCGGTTTCCGAGAGCCCTGCATTTTGGGCAGGACAGGGGTTCCCTGTTGAAAAGCCACATTGTAACCATCTCTCTCTCTTAGGCAATTTACCAGATTCACAGAAAAGGCTGAAAAATATCCCAGTGGGCAGCCTGTACTGTTGAGTAAAAGAGTTTCTAGAGAATGCCCTCTGCACTGAGCACTAAGGTATTTGGTAAAACAAACAACAACAACAATAAAACAAACTGAAGTGAGGCTGAGCTGGAATCCCAGATCCTCTACTTAGTAACTGGGATCATTTGGTAAATCCTTTCACCTCTCTATGCCTCAGTTTCCTCATCTGTAAAATGGAGATATCAGATGACCCAGAGGCACTAACACCATGTTCAGAGCATCATCACTATTGTCTGTGGAGCATAGGAATTTGCGAAGGGAAATGGGACAGACCCATCAGCCATTCCCTACTTCTCTGATAACAGAAGCCAACTTTGTTTGGGGATGGCAGCCTGCCCAGCTTACTTCCTTTCTCAGCCCCCCTCGCTGTAGCCACGTGACCTAGTTCTGGCTAATGAAGTACAAAGAGAAATATGCTGGAGAGAAAGGAGGTTTTTGAAAAAAAAAAACTTCTGCCTTCCTGAAAAGAAGGAGAAACAGGCTGGTGCCCACATTCCCCCTTCTTCCAGCCCTGGATACAAAGGTGATGTCTGATGCTGTGGCAGTTAGGTTATAATCACAGGGCAAACACGACTGCCTTAAGTAGTGGAAGGAAAAGAAGGATGGGTTCCTGATGACACACTGGGCACTTGAACTGAAGCAGGCAATTGCCTACCCTGATTTTTGTTAAGAAAAATAACTCCCAATTTATTTAATCACTTTATTTGGGTATTATAGCTAATTGTAACTGAACATATTTCTAAAAGATATAGGGGCTCAGCTTACCTATCTAAAGGAGGCCCCTACAAAGGCAGAACATATTTGAGATTCAGGTCATCTGCTTCTATCAAGAGGTTTGTCAAAGGAAGGAATCAGGTGCTAAAGCCCCTAGCACTAACCTCATTCTTTTTTTTTCAGAGGATGCAGACAGAGTGGTACCAAAATGGCAGGAGCACAATGCACAGGTGTGCCTGAGGGTACCTTGGGAAGGTCCGGCTCAGCAAAGAGGAGCTGCCACCCTCAGGGCTGAACAAGAAGCAGATAAAGCCATCTCCCCAAGCTTGGCCTTAGCCCAAGCCCTGCTCGGGATAAACCATCCGACAGAGTAAAGGGAAGCTGATTCCGCCAGGAGTCATGTCACCAGGCTATTTAATTGCTCACTCATAAAAATCACAGAGCTGGCTCTGCACTATGGTCGTGAGTAATAATGTAAATTTATTTAAGACTGCTGCTCCTCTTTTATGCCAACCACACCGCATCCGAACAAAACCATCCTGAACAGCCTCAAATGAAGGAAATGTTTGCGTTTGGTAAGTCCCTCTGCTTCCTTTCCCTATTTCCATCCTCAGATTGGAAAAGTGAGATTTTAAATCAGAGTCTGGTTCCTTACAAAAGCAAAACTGAGAAAAAACAACAGTGATGGAGAAAGTAAAATGATAATCGAAAAAAATCCCAAACCAGGAGTTTCCCCTAGGCCGTGTCCACAAGAGCTCGGAGCGCTTGCCTCCCCTGACAACCCCCTACACCCCGCTCGGCTTGGGAACCGCAAGAATGAGATCAGTTTGCTTCGCCCAGGCAGGTGATGACGGTAACTGGTCCCACGATCCCTCGTCAGGAGGACAGCGGCCAGGAGCTGCTCCGCCCAGAGGCGGGCTGGCCTCCGCCAGTGGGCGGGGGGCTCTAAGAGGTGCCGGGAGCCCTCGAGGGTCCGGCTCGGGCCCCCTACAAGCGCACCCGGGGGATCGGGCTGCGTCTCAGGCGGCGCCGGGGCGCCGGGCCCTCAGCCAGGGCGGCGGCGCGGGCCTGACTTCTCCATCCTGCCCCCCGCCCCTGGACCCGCCCCGCCGGTCTCCTTCCCACCGCCCGCCTCCCGGCGCGCAGCCCCCGCCGCGGCCCGCACTCACACTCCACGTCGTGCAGCTTGGCCCGCTCCTCCTCCAGTTTGCCCTTGAGGCTCTCGGCCTCGCTCTTGAGCGACGCCAGCGTCTCGTTCTCATGCAGCCCGTCGGCTGCCATCTTCGCGCGGGGACACAGTGGGAGGGAAGCGGGGATGCGAGTTAGCGGGCGGCGGAGGCCGGGCCGGCTAGCGGGTGCCCAGCCGCCACCGGCGCAGCTCCAGTCGCCTCCCCGAGCGCGCCCCGCCCTCCGGCGCTGACGCCGCCGCTGAGAACCCGGCTGCGGAGGCCGGTCCTCCTCCGTCTCCGCGGGCCGCAAGCACAGCGCCACCTCCGCGCCCCCGCGCCCCCGCGCCCCGGCACAGTGCCCCCAGCGAGGCTAATAGTAGCGCACATCCTGCCGGCACGCAGGAACGTTGTGCCCATTCTGCCGGTGGAAAAACCGAGGCTCGGAAGTGATACGCAACTTGCTGAAGGATGCGCACTTAGTGAAGGCCAGGCTGGGATTCCAACCCAGGACTGCTCCTGCTCCTGGGAGTTTGGCGAGGTCCCAATGATAGAGCCCTTCCAACGCCCCTTCCTCCCACTTCCCCTGTTTGGGACTTAATGTTTAGGTATGCCTGAGGGTAGAATAGGAAAAGGAGTACGTCAATGCTGTATATTGTCACCCTGCTTATTTAACCTATATGCAGAGTACATCATGAGAAACGCTGGGCTGAAAGAAGCACAAGCTGGAATCAAGATTGCTGGGGGAAATATCAATAACCTCAGATATGCAGATGACATCACCCTTATGGCAGAAAGTGAAGAGGAACTAAAAAATCTCTTGATGAAAGTGAAAGAGAAGAGTGAAAAAGTTGGCTTAAAGCTCAACATTCAGAAAACTAAGATCATGGCATCTGGTCCCATCACTTCTTGGGAAATAGCTGGGGAAACAGTGGCTGACTTTATATTTTTGGGCTCCAAAATCACTGCAGATGGTGACTCCAGCCATGAAATTAAAAGATGCTTACTCCTTGGAAGAAAAATTGTGACCAACCTAGATAGCATATTCAAAAGCAGAGACATTACTTTGCCAACAAAGGTCCGTCTAGTCAAGGCTATGGTTTTTCCAGTAGTCACGTATGGATGTGAAAGTTGGAGTATGAAGAAAGCTGAATGCCGAAGAACTGATGCTTTTGAAATGTGGTGTTGGAGAAGACTCTTGAGAGTCCCTTAGACTGCAAGGAGATCCAACCAGTCCATCCTAAAGGAAATCAGTACTGAATATTCATTGGAGAGACTGATACCGAAGCTGAAACTACAATACTTTGGCCACCTAATATGAAGAACTGACACATTTGAAAAGACCCTGATGCTGGGAAAGATTGAAGGCAGGAGGAGAAAAGGATGACAGAGAATGAGATGGTTGGATGGCATCACCGACTCAATGGACATGAGTTTGAGTAAACTCCAGGAGTTGGTGATGGACAGGGAGGCCTGGCTGCATTCCAGAGTTGGACACGACTGAGTGATTGAACTGAACTGAACTGATAAAAAACAAAACAAAAAAACCAATTTCTGGCTTCTGAAAAGCTCTGGAGTCTTTGCCCATTCTTGGTTTTGCTCTTCTCTTATTCACTACAGATTCAAGTCCCTGTCCTGGGGGGCAGTCAAAGGAAGTGATGATGGGGTCAGGGACCCACAAGGACCCAGACTCAGGCTTCTGAGCCCCTGATCAGTGATCTCAGACTGGTCACTTATGACGGGTCACTCCACCTTAGAATGAAGGGCTGCTGCAGTGACTTTGTGGCAGACTCAAGCATCTGCGCTTTCCAGTCCCTTCATGCCAGGCACAGTTCCAGTGCTTTATGTTAGTCACTCACAACAGTCACCCTGAATGGGCACTGTTGTCACCCCCATTTTACAAATGAGGCACAGAAAAGTGAGATGATTTGCTTGGTTCATTCTCTCAGAAACAATTTCAGAGTTCTTAGAGCAAAATATTAAGAACACAGGCTCTGTCCACATTCCACTGCCTGGGGGTGAATCCTGGTTGTGCTGTTCGGCCTTGAGTGGCTTACTCAGTTTCTCTGTGTCTCAGGCTCCTCATCTGTAAATGGAGAGAACACCTTCCTCATAGAATCCTCATACGCAGTGATTGCATAGAGCACTCAGAGCAAAGCGTGGCACAGTTACATGCTCCTTATTATGAAGACTTCCTGCTCCATGGGAGCAATTAACAGGAAGTATGAGACTCTGGGTCATGGGGCCACCTCTCACAAGGCCATCTCAGAAGGCCTGGGAAAAGCAGCATCCTCGTATCATCTCTTCAGGACCTCATGACCCACTGTGGGATATGTGTGCCTGACTCAGGGTCTGCGTGTTCTTGGAGACCTGGGGTGAGTGGAGCTTCATACTGGAGTGTGCCCTCTTCTGAAGGCTCTGTGTAGAATAACCCCAAATACCCTCCAATCTAGGGAATTTACCATCTGGAGAGGAAGCCAAGGAATGCTTTAATGTCTGGCAAGGTTTGCAAGGGCTTCCCTCATAGCTCAGTTGATGAAGAATCTGCCTGCAATGCAGCAGACCTCACTTGGATTCCTGGGTCGGGAAGAGCCCCTAGATAAGGGAAAGGCTACCCACTCCAGTATTCTGGCCTGGAGAATTCCATGGACTGTATAGTCCATGGGGTTGCAAAGAGTTGGATGCAACTTTCACTTTCAAAGTTTGCCAAGTGCCTTCCTTTACTTTGCTGTGCACTGCTTTTTTAAAGTATAAGTCAGAAAAGTTATCTGCTACATTTCATTAGTGGTGGAGTTAGAGGGTTGCCCCATCCCTGAAAAGTACCCACTGGGGTCTGTGTCTACACAATCCCAAACACCTGGATTAAAAAGTTAGCTGTTAGTCATTTGGAGGTCTCCACAGTCAAAAGAATCTGTCTGAATATTTGGGAACCTTCCAAGTGCTCGTGGTGGAGCAGATGACAATCCTGTGAAGAACATCTCCAGGCAGGGTTCTGACCTGGGAAGAATCTGTGATGCTACAGAGGACCTGACATCTGGGATTCCGGGCTCCCTCTGTCCACAGGGAATGCTGTTTCAAGTAGAGAAAGATTAACACATAATACTGCTCCAGGATGGTAGGGCCATCAGAAAGCAGGTTTAAGAACTGAGTGTCCTCAGCTTGCAGTGTGCAGATCCAAGTTTAGAACAAAATGTGCTGCAGGTAGAAGCCCATCACAATAAACCTGAATCCTGTGACATCAGGATTACTATACTGTACCAAATCCTGTATACCCCTTTAGGCTGCTTATTTGCCATTTGCTTTACAGGAATACTTTTTTAAAATGTGTTCACTGTTAGGAGTTATAATGGGACCAAAAGGATGAATACGGTTTTCCCTTCAGTTGGATAAAATGTGAAAGTTATCTTTCCCCACTTAGCTAAGTGTCTTGGTTTTTGTTTTCTCATTGTGTCCATGATGGAGATTTCCTACTGAGTCTGTGGGGAAGTGTGCTTTACCACTTGTGACCAGGTGGGGGCTCCACTGCGCTGCACTGCTGAGCACAGCTTTGCAAATCCTTTGAGACAGGACTCATTCCTAGAGCCTCAGGCAGACTGTGGCCATTGCTGCTGTAGGATTTGAAGCCTGTGCAAAGCCGTCTCTGGTGAAGATTGATCTGTATACTCTGAAAAGTGCCAGGTTTTTTGTTCAGTCCCTACTCTGGCTGAAGGCTTAGGTCCAAGGAACAGTTTTCTTTGAGCTTGATTTTGCTTATAACTGAGGCCTTTTGTGCTTCAGTCCTCAACAGAGCTGTTCCTAGGGACAGCTGGCACAAAGCCTTTGGGAAGGTGCTACCTGGCTGTTTATTTACCAGAGTCTCTTTTAGCTTGCTTGTTTGCCAAGCCAACTAGGAGAAGACAGAAGGAAAAAGCATTAGCTCTAAAAAATAATAAGCTGAAACATTTATTGAGCACTTTCTCTGCTGAGTATTATTTTAAACACTTTATAAAATAAACTCATTCTTCTTCCTCCCCAAACCCTGAGATAGATGCCACTATTGTTGTTTTCTGATGGGAAAACAGATCTCCTGGCAGAGCTGAGATCCACTGGCACAAGGCCCCCGAGGAACATAACTGGGAGTTGAAGCCAGGCCATCAGACACGAAAGCTCACATCCTAAACCCTGACACTGTACTGTCTCACTCAGCCTGGGTGTGATGCAAATGTTCGTGTGTGTACACTGATTCTATGGCAACCCACCACTCACAGAACCCTCACATTAGACATTATTTTAAGACAGGTAATGACTTAAATGTTTTTTTAAAAAGTGGCACTTACAATTTCTACACATAGTGAGCAGTAGTTGAGCTGTTCAGATTTCTTGAAAACTGGTCTCAGAGCCCGTTGTTTGAAGCATCTGTCACAGGAGCCAAATACGTTAACTAAAAAGGTCTGATCCATATTTTACCCCAGCTGACGCTGGAAAAGAAGAAGAGAAAAAAAGGGAGGTGTGTGTATGAGAAAAGTTTCACAAATTAAGAAACAACCTTTAACAAGCTCTTTAGTCTTATTTCTCTGATTTCTTGGGCATTTCATAGCAACTGAAAGTATTATGAAACAGTCCTAAATATTTTATAATGGTCTGCAAATTTTTACTTTCTACTGTTTGTTCATAAAAGAAACTTTGTATTAGACTTTAATAAACTTTGTATTAACATGGTAGTTAGCATAGATGTAAAGTCAACTTCTTGAGCTGAAAGCAGAACAGAGAGCAGAGAGCAGAGAGTTACATAAAGTGACTTGTTAGACAAAGCATGCATCACCCTCCCATGCAGCTTCCATTTTCTTTCTTTCCTTTTTTCCTCCTTTCTTTCTTGTTTTCTTGGCCATACATGTGGCACATGGGATCTTAATACCCCAACCAGGGATCAAACCCTCACCCCCTGCATTGGAACCACATGGTCTTAACCATTGGACCACAAGGGAATTCCACAATACATGTTTTTTTTTTTTTTTTTCCACAATACATGTTTTTGTTGACTTTTTTTTTTTAAAAAAGAAAGAAAGAGAGACAGAGAGAAAAGAAAAGGGGGGAAGGGATGTGTGTGTGTGTATGAGAAAAGCCAATGGAAATAGCTTTTTAAAACCTCATCTTGGGACTTCCTTGGCGGTCCAGTGGTTGAAGCTCTGCTCTTCCACTGCAGGGGACTTGGGTTCAATTCCTAGTCGGGGAACTAGGATCCTGCATACCATAAGGTGTGGCAGAAAAAAATCAACTCATCTTCCTGTTATCATGGTAGTTGCTCAGACCGGTACATGCAAATAAAGTCTATGCAGTTAATTTGTAACCTTCAATTTATTACAACATGCTGGGTCAACACCAGCTCATTTATTTAATCAGTAAGAAAGTGTCAGACAATAGATTTTCTGAACAGACATGGACCCGACTGATCTTTACAGTACAGTATTTTAATCTTACAATGTTGTTGTTGTTGTTTAGTCTGTAGGTCATGTCAGCTCTTTTGTGACCCCATGGACTGTAGCCCACCAGGCTCCTCTGTCATGGGATTTCCCAGGCAAGAATCCTGGAGTGGGGTGTCATTCATTTCTCTAGGGGATCTTCCCGACCCAGCGATCGAACCCATGTCTCCTGCATTGACAGGTGGATTCTTTACCACTGAGTCACCAGGGAAGCCCCTTGTAGTGGATTCTATAATTTAAAACTTGAAAAAATTCCTCCTCTCCAGATGAACTTTTGGAGTAAAGATTAAGAGTCAGAAAATCTGGAGCCTGACTCCAACCAAGTAAATGTGGTGTTGCTTCCCTGTAAGGAACACACCTCATTTATGAAACATTTGCCAGTCACAGATCCAGGGGTCACTGCCTGTCCACCCAGAAGTCAACAGACAGGCCCAGGTCACCGAAGGGAGGGCAACCTTGAGGAAACAAGCATTTGTGCTAAAGGGTGGGGTTCTGGCTGACCCAGTCCTGGCCCCACTACTTGGGCAAGTGACTTCACCTCTCTGCATCTTTGCTCATCTGTCAAATGGGGATCTTAGCATCTGCCATCATGGGGTGTCAGGGGAATTATGAGAGATAGCACATGAAGTATTTAGCTCAAGGCTGGAATACAGTGAGTGCTCCAGGGATGCTATGCTGCCCTGTGAGTGGCTACAACAGCAGAAGCTGTGGCAGCAGGGAAAAGGAGGGGAGTGGGGATGAGGCTGGAGGTGAGGGAAAAGCAGAGAGGAGTCTGTGGCCACAGTTGAGATGAGATGAAATCCTGTACTAAGGCAATGCTGTGGGATGGATTTGGACCATGCTTCCAAAGGAGAGGGAACTGGACTTGGTGATGTTTGGGGAAGAGGGGAGGGAGATGTCTAGGATGTCTCTTAGGTTTCCATTGGAAGGCAGAGGGGTCGGGGCGCCACTGTTGGAGAATGAGGACCAGAGGGTGAAGGTGGGAAGGGACAGCCATTGTAGCCACACCAATCTAATAGATGTTCCAAAGGGTGGGCCATGTCAAGGTTCAAAGAAGAAATCCCCTGAGTATAAAGAGCTCTGGGGGCACTAGCCTGAATGTTTGAACAGAGTCCAAATTGAGAGGGATGTATTTGTGGGGTAGGTGGCAGTGGGGACACCCCTGGCGGAAATGTCTACCATGCAGGGGTCACCACGGGGCAGGGGAGACCAGGGAACTCATGAGTTGAAGTGGATTCCCACAGCCAAGAGGCAGCTGCAGAGTTCTTGAGGTCTCTAAGAAACAAAGGAGTAGAAGACGGTCCGCTAAGGACGAGGGATCTGAAGGGAATCAGCTACTGACTACCGTGGAGTGCTGGCCCTGACTTCTCACAGCCACCCAGAGAGGGAAGCAGGACATCTGTGTTACCACAAGGGAGATACTGAGGGATTAACAAGGGCACGGTCAGTGATGGAGCCTGAATCTGTATGCAGAGGAAGTCCATGACTCTTACCACAGAGCCAGCACCATCAAGCTGTTCTGCTTTGTCACAAAAAGAGAGTTAAAGAATGGGAAAGGGCCTGCCCACCAGGGAGTGGCCTGGGGTGGGGGCCTGGTAATGCTGTCACTGCCTCCCCCACCCCCCGCCACTGCCCAAACCTGCCAAAGTGGCCAGTCACAAGGTTGTGCTCAGGACTCCAAGTAATAGCATTAGGAAGGTGAGCCATGGGTTTTCAGCAGGGAGTGACGTCATTCAAGTGGATTATTCCAGCATTTGCACTTCTGCAAGTAGGTCAGAGAGAGAGTGTACAACAGGAAAATCAATTAGGTTAAGAGACTTTTATCAAGTACTGGAGAAGAAGAAATAAGCTCTGGACAGAGTAGTAGCTGCAGGAATGGAAGGTGAGAGGAACCCCAGGAACTAAGTGCAGAAGGAATAGAAGGATGACTAGGAATTATGGGAGATCGACTCCCACCAAGAGAACAGTAGAAAAATTGCCACACAGAAAGACAAATATCATATGATATCACTTATATGTGGAATCTTTTTTTTTTTTTAAGGACCAAACAAACTTATTTATAAACCAGAAGCAGAGTCACGGATGTAGAAAACAAACTTATGGTTACTGGGGGATGAGGGGGAAGGATACATTGGGAGATTGGGATTGACATATACACACTACCATATACAAAATAGATAATGAATAAATACCTACTATACAGCACAGGGAACTCAGTACTCTGTAATGATCTATAGGGGAAAGAATCTAAAAAAAGTGTGGATATATGTATTTGTATAACTGATTCGCTTTGCTGGACACTTGAAACACAAAATTATAAATTAGCTATACTCCAAGAAAACTTTTTAAAAATTACCAATATTATAAATCTGGATAAAGACTTTTCCCATACTGAATTTTATATTTTTTCACATTATAAGAGATATACATGTTCATTATACATGATTGGAAATAGAAGGACACGAAGAAGGAAAGTCTGTCATCTACATGCCTTGTCCTCACAAGTAACTGACCTCTGTTAGCATTTTGTTTTATTCTAGTATCTCCATATGTATCTATGAGTATACATTAAAAAAAATTGGAATTACATGCCACATGCAATTTTTTTTTTTTATTTAACACTTTTATTGAGTACATTCTATGTTTTGTGTACAATGCTATGCAAGGGGTATACATCAGTAAAGAAAAATGAGCTAAAATCTGGTGAGAAAAAGTCAATGAAAAGTTAACAATGTTTTTTTTTTTTTTTTTTCTTCCTGGTTCAGTTTTGGAAAGTTGTACTTGTCTAAGAATTTGTCCATTTCTTCCACGTTGTCCAATTTATTAGCGTATAATTGCTGATAGTAGTCTCTTATGATCCTTTGTATTTCTGTGTTGTCTGTTGTGATCTCTCCGTTTCCATTTCTAATTTTATTGATTTGATTTTTCTCTCTTTGTTTCTTGATAAGTCTGGCTAGTGGTTTGTCAATTTTATTTATCCTTTCAAAGAACCAGCTTTTGGCTTTGTTAATTTTTGCTATGGTCTCTTTTGTTTCTTTTGCATTTATTTTTGCCCTAATTTTTATGATTTCTTTCCTTCTACTAACTCTGGGGTTCTCCAATTCTTCCTTTTCTAGTTGCTTTAGGTGTAGAGTTAGGTTATTTATTTGACTTTTTTCTTGTTTCTTGAGGAATGCCTGTATTGCTATGAACTTTCCCCTTAGCACTGCTTTTATGGTGTCCCACAGGTTTTGGATTGTTGTGTTTTCATTTTCATTTGTTTCTATGCAAATTTTGATTTCTTTTTTGATTTCTTCTGTGGTTTGTTGGTTATTCAGAAGCGTGTTGTTCAGCCTCCATATGTTGGAATTTTTGATAGTTTTTCTCCTGTAATTGAGATCTAATCTTAATGCATTGTGATCAGAAAAGTTGCTTGGAATGATTTCGATTTTTTTGAATTTATCAAGATGAGATTTATGGCCCAGGATGTGATCTATCCTGGAGAAGGTTCCGTGTGCACTTGAGAAAAAGGTGAAATTCATTGTTTTGGGGTGAAATGTCCTATAGATATCAATTAGGTCTAACTGGTCTATTGTATCCTTTAAAGTTTGCGTTTCTTTGTTAATTTTCTGTTTAGTTGATCTGTCCATAGGTGTGAGTGGGGTATTAAAGTCTCCCACTANTGATCTATCCTGGAGAAGGTTCCGTGTGCACTTGAGAAAAAGGTGAAATTCATTGTTTTGGGGTGAAATGTCCTATAGATATCAATTAGGTCTAACTTAACTCATTGTTTTCTATGTGTCCAGAGAGCACCTCCTAGGGCTCATTAGCCTCCCGGGCTCCCTGGGCAGGGTGTGGGTCTCAGTTGCCACTGTTTATTGTTTGGGGGCATGCCTCGTGCGCTTGTTACATGGTGCTGTTGCTAAGCAAGCCTGCTTGGTTTTGTGGGGAAGCCAGCCTGGTTTCTTCAGTGATCATTAACTTACAGGGGTCTTCCATACTTCTTTCTTCATTACAGGTCTCTAGTGAGGTTGACAGTTTAATCACCAACTTTGTCCCTTTACTCCGTCCCTTTCAAATAGGAGAAATAATATACCCATAGGAATGAATTCAAGTATCAGAAGGGCACAGAAGCATCATAAATTCAATTATTGCTAGCACATCAGAGACATAAATTAAGAAGACCACAAAGAGAAAGGTTGATATATTTGACTACATTAAAATTAAGAGTTAATGCCCTTTGCAAGATACCCTAAAAATAATGAGAGAGATATCACACAGTGGGAGAAGTTATTTCTGAAGGAAAAGATAACCATCCTAAGAGAAAAATGAACCAAACAGTGTATAGGTATTTATTTCATAGAAGAAAAGGCTTTCTCAGCCAGTAAAGGATCTGCCTGCAATGTAGGAGATCCCAGTTCTATTCCTGGAGCAGAAAGATCCCCTGGAGAAAGGATAGGCTACCCACTCCTGCATTCTTGGGCTTCCCTGGTGGCTCAGTTGATAAAGAATCCACCTGTGATGCAGGAGACCTGGGTTTGATCCCTGGGTTGGGAAGATCCCCTGGAGGAGGGCATGGCAACCCACTCCAGTATTCTTGCATGGAGAATTCTCATGGCACAGGAAGATAGGTGGGCTACAGCCCATAGGATCACAAAGAGTCGGACATGACTGAGCAANATCCCTGGGTTGGGAAGATCCCCTGGAGGAGGGCATGGCAACCCACTCCAGTATTCTTGCATGGAGAATTCTCATGGCACAGGAAGATAGGTGGGCTACAGCCCATAGGATCACAAAGAGTCGGACATGACTGAGCAACTAGACACACACACACAGACAGACATACACACACACACAGACAGACATACACACACATGAAAAGGCTAGTGAACACTCAGGATGCTAAAGGCTCTTTATTGGTAGTGTATGGGAAGTGCTGCACTGCCCAGGTGGGTAAAGAGTTTAGTCTTCTGATACCGCTGCAGATGAAGCCACGGGACATGATAAAGTGTAAAATAAGACAGCCACTATTTTAAAACAGTTTGCATTGCTGCCTGTGTACCTTACGACCTAACACCTTCACTCCTGGGTGTATATCCTGGAAAAACCCATACATGCACAACAAGATACATGTTCCACAAACTCATCTCTGCAATAGCAAAGAAAATAAAGCAGTAATAATCCAAATGGTTATCCATTATGGAAAAGATAAGTAGCTGGTATAGTTGTACAATGGAATACATTTAGACGTAGAAATATATGAATATAGCTACATGTGCTACCATGGATGAATCTTAAATCATGATATAGAATTCAAAAAGAAAATTACAGAAGAGAAAATGCAGAGTGCTTGGAGATACATACAAATATGGCATCAGTCAGTTCAGTCACTTAGTCGTGTCCAACTCTTTGCACTCCCATGGACTGCAGCTTGCCAGGCCTCCCTGTCCATCACCAACTCCTGGAGCTTGCTCAAACTCATGTCCATTCAGTCAGTGATGCCATCCATCCATCTCATCACCCTCTGTTGTCCCCTTCTCCTCCTGCCTTCAACCTTTCCCAGCATCAGGGTCTTTTCCAATGAGTCAGTTCTTCACATGGCCAAAGTATTGGAGTTTCAGCTTCAGCATCAGTCCTTCCAATGAATATTCAGGACTAATTTCCTTTAGGATGGACTGGTTGGATCTCCTTGCAGTCCAAGGGACTCTCAAGAGTCTTCTCCAACACCATAATTCAAAAGCATCAATTCTTCTGCACTCAGCCTTCTTTATAGTCCAACTCTCACATCCATACATGACTGCTGGAAAAACCATAGGTTTGACTGGATGGACCTTTGTTGGCAAAGTAATGTCTTTGCTATTTAATATACTGTCTAGGTTGGTCATAACTTTTCTTCCAAGGAGCAAGCGTCTATTAATTTCATGGCTGCAGTCACCATCAGCAGTGATTTTGGAGCCCAGAAAAATAAAGTCTGACACTGTTTCCACTGTTTCCCCATCTATTTCCCATGAAGTGATGGGACCGGATGCCATGATCTTCGTTTTCTGAATGTTGCATCTGAATGATGCATATGGCATCACAAAAAGTAAAACAAGGAGATGAGATTTCTTTTGGCCAAGTGGAGGGATGCAGCCAGTGGAGCATGAAGAAGATGTCGAAGACGCAACACTCCTTCATTAAGCTGGGCAGTGGGCATGTGTGTTTTATTGATCTACGCATGTGTGTCCTGTACAGTTTTGTACATATGATAGCTTTGACTCTTACAGTGGATAACATCAGTGGGCAGGCAACTAGGATCCGTCTTGACGTCTGAGTCGTGGTGGGGAGTATTTGGGTGAAGGCACAGGGAGGACAGAGGCTGAGCTGGGCTCTCTGCCGGCTGCGTGACTCCCCATCCCTGTCGTTCCCATAATAGAGTCTCCATCTCCTTGGCTGCTGACACCTGCGTTTCCTGTTGAGGGTAGGCGCTTTCATTCCTCAGATGAAATGCTTCCAGTGGAAGTCCTCATTGGAAGGCCGTCCTGCTAAATTGAGATGATCAGGCAAAGCTGTGTAGTGACCCTTGGCCTTCTCCGCTGACAGGAAGGGGAGGTAATGCTTGGGGACCATGCGTGCAGAGGGTCAGAGTTTCACAGCCTTGTCTGACTTCCGCTGGGAACAATGGCTACAGGCCCTACATAGGTACTTTAGTCATTCTCAGAGTTTCAAGCGGCTCCGTATTGAAGGATTTATTTCAGAATGGTTTGTCTTTGAGAGGCTGGCAGAGTCCTGGTGGAAGACTTTCGCTCCCTGGACTTGTTGGAGAGGCTGAAGGCATCAAGCGGATGCAGATCACGAGGCAGATCACTAGTGTTCTCCACTCACGTAGAATTTCCTGCCTCCACACTGGGTGAAGGACGGAATGAGACAGGGACAGAAGCCATGGCCTCAGGAGACGGTTAGCAGAGGAGTCTTCAGTTTGCCTGTTTTTTTGCTCTTAGTGGTGTCAGAATAGTAACTAGCAGTTCTGAGGCTCATCTTGAGTCGTTAGAAATGCGAGTGCGTTCACTACAGCGCTGTTTCTTTTTTTCTGCTGCTGCTGCTGCTGCTGCTAAGTCACGTCAGTTGTATCCGACTCTGTGCGACCCCATAGACGGCAGCCCACCAGGCTCCCCCGTCCCTGGGATTCTCCAGGCAAGAACACTGGAGTGGGTTGCCATTTCCTTCTCCAGTGCATGAAAGTGAAAGGTGAAGTGGCTCAGTCATGTCCGACTCTTCGTGACCCCATGGACTGCAGCCCACCAGGCTCCTCCGTCCATGGGATTTTCCAGGCAAGAGTACTGGAGTGGGGTGCCACTGCCTTCTTTTTATTTCTGGCTGCACCTGGCCTTTGCCACAACACACAGGCTTTCTCTGGCTGCAGCAAGCGGGGGCTGCTCTCCAGCTGCAGTGCATGGGCCTCTCACGGCAGTGCCTTCTCTTGTTGCAGAGCACAGGCGCTACGGTGCTCAGGCCTTGGCCGTTGTGGCTGGCAGGCTTAGTCGCCCCACCGTGTGTAGGATCTTAGTTCTTAGACCAGGGATCAAACCTGTGTCCCCTGCACTGGCAGGCAGATTCTTAACTACTGGACCACCAGGGAAGTCCCTTCCTGTTTTTTAAAAGTTGACCACTATTTAAAAATTTTTTTATTTGATGTATTTATTTATTTGGGGCTATATTGGGTCTTGGTTGCTGTGTGGGGTTTTCTCTAGTTGTGGCACTCGGGCTCCATAGCTGCGGCTCACAGGCTCAAGAGCACAAGCTCAATGACCGTGGCACACTGTCTTAGTTCCATGCTGGGGAATCTTCCTGCATCAGGGAAGGAACCATGTCTCCTGCATTGGCAGGCAGATTCTTTACCACTGAGCCACCAGATGAAGCCCAGTTTTAGGTGTATGGAATGCTTCTTGTTAAGAAAGGGAAAAAAAAAGCATGTAGTAGAAAAAAAAAATCCCAGTAAGAATGGTTTTATTTCTAAGTGAAATTTTGTAGAAGGAAGCTTTCAGTAGCTTTCAGTCAGCTATTCCTCACAATTGGCTTCAGTTGGCTATCACGCCCTCCAGCATGCTGGAAGGATGGAGCATGGCTCTCATGACAGCCTGACTGCGTTGGTCAGGGAGTGTACGGACTGAATTTCCCAGGACATACTGCCTGAGTTGGTGATGGACAGGGAAGCCGGGCGTGCTGCGATTCATGGGGTCACAGAGTCGGACACGACTGAGCGACTGAACTGAAAGTTCTGAAGTGAGGCTGGGTCATCTTTAGGGTTCTGCTTCTTCGGAGCAAAGGCAGCTTATTGTGGCAGATCGCTAGTGCCATTCTTTTCCTCTGCAGAGTCATGAAGAAGTACGACAAAAGCGGGAGGCTCATCTGCAACGACGCGGACCTGTGTGACTGCCTGGAGAAGAACTGCCTGGGCTGCTTCTACCCCTGCCCCAAGTGCAACTCCAACAAGTGCGGGCCCGAGTGCCGCTGCAACCGCCGCTGGGTCTACGACGCCATCGTCACCGAGACCGGGGAGGTCATCAGCGCGCAGCCGTTTGACATCCCCGACTAGAACGCAGCCCTGCAGGCTGATTGCTTTTCTCTTCTTTGCATTGAAGCCAGTTTCTGTCTCCTGGGTGAATTTTAGGACTGGGGGAAACAGTGTTTAAAAATGTAACTTGAGACTCCTGTTCTGGGAAGCCACAGAGCAGTGTGGAACCGCCCCACTTCTTCCAACCTTCCTGCTCTGCTGTCTCAGATTCCTCCCCTGGTGACCCAGGAGGGAGGCGGGGGGCGGCTATCAGTGCCAGCACCTCCATCGCTACTTTGCTCTCGGATTAAAAGCCCCTTTCCCCTTTGCTGGGACCTTAGAAGATGGAGTGTGAGGACTTCCAGAGTTCTGTAGCTGAGAGCTTGTCTTGACGTGGAACGTAGAGTCATACATTCATAATAGTTACGCTTAGGCTCTTACACATTGCCAGTTCTAGATCAGAACCACTCTTTGGATTGATGTGGCACTGCACACCCGTGGTCTCATTTTTTGTTGTTACTGTTTTAATAATATTAAAATTTGTTAATACTTGGCAATGTCTGTATTAAAAATTTGTATTTTACATGGAAGTAGGACTTGAATATCCTAAAGGTCAGTAGTTTACATTGTTTCAGGATCAGTATTTCAGAATATTTTTTCAAACGGAACGGAGAAAAGTTATTTGACGAAAGCATGTTGTTGTATGTTGGCTAACTGAGTGGTTGATGCCTGACTGACTAGATACATGATGTGGGTTTCTTCAGTAAATGGTAGGTTTATAGAGACTTGGACTCAGCTTGCTTTGAATTTGTCTTTCTGAGGCCTGTTTACTGACTCAGTGGTTCTCATCCTCAGTGTGCATCAGAATCTCCTGGAAGACAGTTACATGGTAGAGCTTTCTGCCCCACCCCCAGTTTCTCATTTGTTAGGTCTGGGGCAGAGCTCAGGAATTTGCATTCCCCAGGTGAAGTTGATGCTGCTCCTGTAGAGACCTGAAATGTGACTTTTCAGATGTTTGTTTTTTCCCCTGCATAATCAGTTTCAAAAGTAGTTATTATTGCACAATCCACATGCCAGGAAGGTTCATGATAGTTCTGGACTTGTTACTTAACAGTACATTTTGGGACTGAAGTAACAAAAATCCTGTGATGCCAATATTCCTGTGTATGTAGCAGGAAAACTGACTCTCTTTTGCAGAATTTACTGGGTTTTCCAGACTCAACTTTGTGCTCTGTGCTTGCAATTCACTGCCTTTAACCATCACAGCGCTGGGAGGAAGAAAGCAAGTCACCCAAGTCAGGTCCTGTGAAACGCCCATCAGGAGCGGGCAGCCCTGAGACCAGTCAGAAGAAATGGGGGCCATTTTTTTGGCTTAAATTATGTTTTGCTTTAAGAATAATCGTTATTTTGTAAATGACTGACCAAGTGAATTGTTTCATTACTTATTTTAGGGTAATATAATTTTAAAGTCTAAAGGGAATCTTCCGGGTTGTCTAGCTAGGGGTTTGTCAGCAGGTTTGTCAAGATCCTCTCCCACACACCGCCCTCCCCGCCGGCCGCCGCTCCACTCTGGGCTGCACGTGGACGGAAAGTCTCAGAGACAGGCGACCCCCGCCGCCTCCGTCCGCCTGCAGGCTCCCTAGCCCCCGTTCTTCGGGCGAGTTCCCTGCAGCAGTGATTCGGACCCCTGAGATCGCGACCCGCGCGCTCCCCGTGGCTCCCAACGGTCCCGCCGCCCCCTGGCCACCTCTCTCTGGCCCTACAAATGCGCCCACTCCCGCCGCCTCTCCCGAAAGCCATTTCCAGCCAGCCGCTCTTCCGAGGCCTGCTCACCCACCCGCCCAGGTAAGTGAGGTTAGGGTTATTTCTATGACGTCACAGACGTCCCTAATTGGCCTGATTGTAAACTCATGCGGTGCTTTTACTAGTGTGCATTCCTGAGCGCCCCCTATCCCCCCCATACCGTATAGGAATCGGAACCCCCAGGGAAGAGGCGTGGGAATCCACACGTTAAAACGAGCGTCCCCAAGGAGGTCTCATGAGCAGGTGAGTCTGAGAAACATTGCTTTACCGTGTATATACACACACACATATATATTTAATTTTAAAAATACTTTTTATGAATATACACGTTATTTGGTAAGGTCAGATTTAGAACACTTAGAGTCAGCATGAACAAGGTAAACTACTTTTCAATGATAAAGATTTGAAATGGGGACATAAATACGGAACTGGTTCGTATTAACCTCCCTGTTCAATTTGTACCTGTATCTTGTCCAGTGACAACTCATTTTCATATTAAAAAATAATCAGGCAAATTAACATTAACCTGTCTCCCTTTTATCTCCTCTTGTTCTATCTATTGTCTTAAACATGAGATGAGAGAATCTGATTTAAAACATGTTGGCAGGTGCGCGGCGGCGGCGGAGTCGGCATCGGCTGCAGCGGGAGACTTGGGCGCGATGTCTCACACCATCTTGCTGGTACAGCCTACCAAGAGGCCAGAAGGCAGAACTTACGCTGACTATGCATCTGTGAATGAGTGTGTGGAAGGTATTTGTAAGATGTATGAAGAACATCTGAAGAGAATGAATCCCAACAGCCCCTCTATCACATATGATATCAGTCAGTTGTTTGATTTTCTTGATGACCTGGCAGACCTCAGCTGCCTTGTTTACCAAGCTGATGCCCAGACATACCAGCCTTATAACAAAGATTGGATTAAAGAGAAGATCTACGTGCTCCTTAGTGGACAGGCCCAACAGGCTGGGAAATAGTTGAGTTTGGAAGCATTAGGGGAACGGGGCTGGGCTTGGAACTCAGGTGTGTGCAGTGTGCGGTAGTGGAAGTTTTGTGTTATCCTGTTTCCGTTTTGGTATACCCTAGCCAGAATTGAATGTATTAAATAAAATGTGATGATCTTGTTCAATCTGAAAACTCCTCTGCCCCCCCTTTTTTTTACTTAAACATTTTTATGATGATTTAGATGAAAGTTGGTTGTTGTCAGTTAATGTTGGTTCCAGTCCCTCAAACTGTTCATACCTGCTTTATAACATCCACTGTACTAATCCTCCTTCAAATTGGGGTGGGGAGTGGAGGCACAGTTTAGTTACGTCCTCAAGATAAAGTCTTGGTGAAAAACAAATAAATGTTCTTTAGTCAACAAAACAAAACAAAACATGTTGGCAGATTATGTTGGCAAGTTTTCCAAATAAAGCAAAAAATAAATGCACATATTTATTAAGCAGATATCTCACACTGCTCTTATGAAAGCCTAGTAAAATCTTTGAAGTCCCTTTTTTGTAAAGCAGTAAAGCAGTTTATTTCATCTTGATCTGATGCCAATTCAATATATTTTTAAAAGCCTTTTGCAGTCAATTACTGCAAAAATAAATTGATGTGAATTGTCAGAAACTTAGTTTGTAAGTGTCTACTTCTATCACAGACTGAACAAAGTTCTTTAGTTATTTGAACTAAATTCAGATTAACAAGGAATAGAGATCTGATTAAGGAAACTGTCTTGTCAGTGTAATAGGATTTTTTTCTCTTCTTGGTGATCCTTCAGTGTTGACCAGTGTGTCTTCATGAATATGTATAGAAATTGTAAGGAAAGCTATTTCATAGTTTGTTTAAAATATAAACTGAAGGACTTAAAGTCACTCAGTACTCCTTTACACAAGGATTTATTCCATGCAAGTAGAATGACATATTACATCAATTTGCATAATAGTTTATCTGAGTTTAATTTGTAAGAGAAAGAATCCGTACTTCCCACCCTGCAATACAAATCCTGGATGCAAACTCTCAGGAAAATCACTTAAGCTCTCCTTTATATATTTATTTATTTACTTGTTGTGGAAAGTGAACATGGCCAACTTGGATATTTTGTGGTTATCATGGATTGTAGTTCTCTAATGCCTTGGAAACGTAAACACATAGGACTGCAGTGTTTGGCCATGCAGGCTATTACACGGGGTGCTTTTCATGGGGACTATCCTATATATACTATACTATAATATATACTGTACTATACTGCCACCACTCCCCCAGGAGCACAGCAGAGTGGCTCTTCTGTTACAGCAGGTGCCCTTGATGTGTGGATTTACCTTGTATAAAATAATTAAAAGGACAGCCTTGCCTCGTGTTTTTCCCCCTTGTGCTGTCTCTTACCTTCACTCTCTGTGGTGTCTTTGAGCAGCAGACTACAGTTTTCAGGTTGGTTTGAACAGTACTCCAGATATATTATCTGGTCAAACCAGTTTTCGTACTTTGTTTCTCATAGTCTACATTTTAATCCTAGATTTGGATTATTCCTTTTCATATTCACACATTTCCTACAATTTTGCTTTTTCTGTAATCTTTTTCACTCTTACATCACTGTCTGTGTGTGTCTAACAAGTAGTTTATTTTGTATTTACGGCTTGTAGTTTCAGCAGAATTTCCCTCCTCACTTTGTATGGTTCTTTTAAAATTGGCCAATGCTTAAATCAGATATAACAAATTCAGAGAGATTAGGGACTGGTTTTCATTGTTATTCCTTGGATAGTGAATTCAATAGCCCTGAATGCTTAGTAGATATACTACTTAGTGACCATTCATTCGTACATTCGAGTACATCCTGTCTACCAGCTACTTTACTGGGTGCTAAGGATACAGTGGGTAAGAAAAAAGTTCATAAACCTGGGATATATGAAGTAGAAGACGCAGGCTACTTAAACTGTATCATTCCTCAGATCCAAGGTCTCTATCCAGTCTGCCTTCCTCTCAGTCTTTCAGCGTCATCCTGTGTGTGTTTGTCTGACCTTTTCACCTGTACTTCCTCAGAGAAATAGGAAAATGTCTGTCCACCCCATCTTTTTGGAGGTGGGAGTCCCTTGTGGTCTTTGGTACGGAGATAATGCTCATCTCACAAAAGGAGTTGTGGATTCCTCTCTCTTTTTTCCTTCTCTGGGAGGCTTTGTTTCAGATGACTGTGGTTTCCTTAAATGTTTGCTGGAACTTGCCAGTGAAACCACTGAATCTGAGGTTGGTTGGTTGGTTTTCATAAGAAGGTGTTTAATAATATATACATTTGTAAAAACAGTTACAGTCTATCCTAATGTCAGTTTTGGAATTATCCATTAAATCTGAATTTTCACATTTGTGAACATAAGTTTGTTCAAAATAAACTCTCGTTATCATTTTTCACTATAAAATATTTCCCCAAATTTTAATTATAAACTGTTCAAAGGGTGGTACAGACCAATATCTTTCAATCAATTCCTTTCTCCTAAGTTAGTCAAAGTTGGATTATAAATATTCTTAACACACAGAGGTATGATGCAAAAAATGGAAACACATGTCTAGTTAGTGGCAGCAATTAAAAAAAAAAAAAAACTGCCACCAGAAATATTTCCCATTTCTTTCCTAAGTTTTATCTGAAGCCTGACCTAAGAAGTCTGAGCCAGACCTGTTTCTCTCTGTTTCTTCACCTATAACCAGTATGCTCCCTGCAGCAGTAGCTGAAAAAAGTGTTGATACAGCTCACAGAATGTCTCCACTGAAATAGAATACAAATGAGCTAGCTTTGGGGAGTTATACAAACGAGCCCCAGAGAGAGAAGAGAGAAAAGGAGGAATGGGGGGAGGGAGAGATGCTGCTTTTTTGAACTAATTGAGATTCAGAATCCTTCTAGCTTTGAAATTTCTCTAATGTACTTGGCATCAGAGTAGCATTAAATTATAGGATTTCTACAACTTTTGCATATATTCTTGGAAGATGAAGTTCATTTGCATTTTGCAGTTTTTAGTAGTCCATTCCTAAAAATCTTTGTAAAGTCATATGCATGGTGTTAGCTCCCTCTGCTGGCCAGTCCTATGTTCTTTGTACGTTTGACACAGAGAACACCACTGCCGAAACAGATTTGGGTTTTTCCCCTGCAAAGTTTATTGCCATTTTTCAGTTTCATGCTTCCAAATCTATGACAGTCTTTCAGTTTTGTTCACCACATTTTTATTCTGGTGCTTTCTTTTCCTTCAAAGTTATAATTGAAAACAGGCTACATTATGTTTTTACATAACGTTTAGAAAGTATTTCAAATAAAGATGTGTGGCTCTGTTTATCTTGACTTTTTCTCAAGCCGTCTGTGGTGAAGGTACCAGTTATGGCAGCGAGAACAGGTCCAACAAGCTCCTGAGCTGCTCGCCATTTGAACTTTAGCCATTTGAACTCACCACCTCTTCATCATCTGAGCAATGTTTCCCTCTCTCAGAAAGGATAGAGGTCGCCCAACACGGATAACTTTGACAGTCTGACTATCTCCCCTACCCCAAATCTTCATTACGACTTCTATTCTTTTCTTGCCTCCATGCCTCTAGCTTCTCTCCTGCCAAAGATGTGACCTCTGGACCCCATCTCCCTTGATTCTTTTGGGGCCCCACTGTATTCATTGTTGTTATTTCTCTTTCTTTTCTGTATCTCTACACTCTTATTCTTTGTTAGCTTTTCATGATCAGCATATAGACATGCTTATATCTGTTAAGGTTTTTGAACTGCAAACAGTCTGGCTAGTTTAAGCCAAAAAAGGATCCACCACATGTGAGGTAATGTATAAGAGCCCACTTTGGAAAGAGCAGGTTCTTTGTGGAGCTGGGGAGCAGTGCACAGAGGAAAGTGACCGCAGGACCAATTGGCAGGAGCTCGCTGAGCTGGGAGAAACAGCAGAGTTTTCAGGAGTTATAGCAGCCAATAAAGGGGACAAAAAGGAAAGAATTAAGTCTTTAATCACTTACTGAGATGGTAGTATGCAAGGGGCTAACACCAAGCAAAGTACCACCCCCCTGTCACCCTGTTCTCCTTTCTCCATGGTGGAGGGTCAGGTGGACTGAGCAGTCATTGGAGGGCATCTTACCGTTCACAAGTCCTGAACAAAAGGTACCTGAAGTTTTAAGGGCCCTGTCCATCACCAACTCCTGGAGTTTACTCAAATTCATGCCCATTGATGTCCATCGGTGTCCATCATGTCCACTCATGTCCATCGGTGATGCCCTCCAAGCATCTCATTCTCTGTTGTCCCCTTCTCCTCTCGACTTCCATCCTTCCCAGGATCAGGGTCTTTTCCAATGAGTCAGCTCTTTGCATGAGGTGGCCAAAGTATTGGAGTTTCAGCTTCAACATCAGTCCTTCCAATGAACATTCAGAACTGATCTCTTTTAGGATGGACTGGTTGGATCTCCTTGTAGTCCAAGGGACTCTCAAGAGTCTTCTCTCACACCACAGTTGAAAAGCATCAATTCTTCGGCACTCAGCTTTCTTTATAGTCCACTTTTCACATCCATATATGACTACTGGAAAAACCATAGCCTTGACTAGATGGACCTTTGCTGGAAAAGTAATTTCTCTCTTGTTTAATATGTTGTCTAGATTGTTTATAACTTTTTTTCNTCACACCACAGTTGAAAAGCATCAATTCTTCGGCACTCAGCTTTCTTTATAGTCCACTTTTCACATCCATATATGACTACTGGAAAAACCATAGCCTTGACTAGATGGACCTTTGCTGGAAAAGTAATTTCTCTCTTGTTTAATATGTTGTCTAGATTGTTTATAACTTTTTTTCCAAGGAATAAGCGTCTTTTTATTTCATGGCTGCAGTCACCATCTGCAGTGATTTTGGCGCCCCCCCAAAATAAAGTCCCTCACTGTTCCCACTGTTTCTCCGTCTATTTCCCATGAAGTGTTGGGACCGGATGCCATGATCTTCGTTTTCTGAATGTTGAGCTTTAAGCCAACTTTTTCACTCTCCTTTTTCACCTTCATCAAGAGGCTCTTTAGTTCTTCACTTTCTGCCATAAAAGTGGTGTCATCTGCATATCTGAGGTTATTGANCTGAGTGCGCTGGACGTCGCAGCCACCCGTGCTGAGTGCTAGTCAATCAGTGGCTCTTCCCAGCCCCCGACCCTGGCCTCAGACGTAGGGTGGCCCTCCCGGCCCCCAGACCCTGGCCTCGGACGCAAGGTGGCTCTTCCCGGTCACTGCCCCTGACCTCAGACACGGGGTGGTTCTTCCCAGCCCCCGACCCTGACCTCGGACACGGCGTGGCTCCTCTCAGCTGTTCCTGCGCCGCCACAGCCCGGGACTCTCTGCCGCTGTCTCTTGGACGCGGGGTGGTTCCTCTCGGCCGCGCTCAATCTTTCAAAATATTGACTAGAGTTTCTTGTGCTATAGAGTAGCCACATGCAATTTTGAACTTTAGTTTTTTGCTTAATAGTGTTTTCATCTTCGCATGTCATTGCATATTCTTGGAAAACACCAATTTTTAAATGGAGATCACAAGTCTTGAGTCATATCAACCATAAATTATATTGTATAGCTAGCATTTTAGATCTGGTTGGTTGAACATGAGCAAGCGATGAAGTAAACTTGGAAGATTATAGCATTTTAAAACTATAAACCTTATACATGCTCATTGTAGAAAATTTGGAAAAATCAGAAAGGTATAAGGAAGAAAGCAATCGCCCATAATCCCATTGCTTGGAGAGACTCCATTTCACATTTTAGCTATGCAGGAATAGATTTTTAGGACCAGGAGTCATACTGTTCGTGTGCACTCTTTACATCCTGGTATTTTCCATCTAGTTTTTATAACATGGGCTAAATTTAATTTTAGTACAGTCTATTGTACTTATTGAAAAAAATCATTTTTTATGATGAGGGAACTTTTCACAGCTAGAGCAAAAGCTTCAGTGGGTACTTTGACAAGAAAAAAATAAAAATACCCCCTTTTTAACAAATTCTGACATGAGATTGCACTGTAGTAGGAGCTGCCTAACCCTAAGCCAAGCACAAAATTTCTTTGAAATGTTTCACTTAAATATACAGTTTCAAAAAAAAAAAAAAAATTAGCAAATCACCTACTACCCCATGTTTATTTTTTTAAAAAGTCAGTGCCAAAGATAGAAAGTCAAAAGTGAAAGTTCCCATTACCTGCCCTACACTCAGTTCCCTGAGTTTGGAGGCTATTCTTCCAGAGTTTTCTGATGCCACAGATAAAGCTTTGTTAGTTACGTAAATGGAACTGTTAGCCACTTGCTTTTTTATCTAACTTATTCTGTTACTGTTTACAGAGCTATCTGGTTTTTGGTAATAGCTTTAGTATTATTTTATACTATGGAGTGATGGAGTATCACAATTTAATAAGCCAACATCCTACTGTAGGATATATAGGGTACCCCCAGTTTTCACTTTTAAAATTGTGCTTCATTGACCCAATTAAAAATGGGCAAAATTACCCTTATACTTTGCCAGTGGGAATGTAAAATGTTGCTGCCTCTGTGGAAAACAACTTGGCAGTTACTCAAGAAGTTAAACATGGATGCTACCAAATAACAAAGCAGATTTACTCCTGGGCATATTCCAAGACCATCAAATACATATGCGCACATAAAAATTTACACACGAATATCTGTAGCAGCATTTAAGCCAAAGAAGTGGAAACAACTAACATGTCTATCAGCTGAGGAATGAATAAAGAAAATGTGGTCTGTTCATCCAGTAGACTCTTGTTTGGCAATTAAAAAAAGGATGAAGTTCTGATGTGCTACAACATGGGTGAACCTTGAAAATTTTACGCTAAGTGAAATAAGTCAGATGCAAAAGGCCACAGATGATGATTCCATTTATACAATACATCCAGGGTAGGCAAATGCGCAGAGACAGAAAGTAGATTAGTGGTTGCCAGCAGGTGGGAGGTAGGGGGTTGGAGTGACTGCTTAACAAGTATGGGGTCTCTTTTTAGGGGGGATGGAAATTTTCTAGAATTAGATAATGTAATTTGCTTGTGAATTTACTAAAAACCACTGAAATGTATGCTATAAAATAGTGAGTTTTATGTTGTGTGCAGTTGTATCTCAGTACAGATTATTTTTAGGTGGGCAAAAACTTGACACTTAAAAAATGCAGATATTCGTATAGTCAATAAACACATAAAGAGGTGCTCAGCATCATTAGGCGTCAATGAAATGCATAAAACACACTGTGAATCCACTACTTACCCACCAGAACACAAGAGTAAAAAGACTGATGGCGTGAAGTGTGGGTGAGAATGTAGAGAAGTGGACCACTTCAGCTGGTGAGAGAATAAACTGATGCAACCACACTGGAAAACTAATTGATAGGATACACTAAAGCTACGCAAACATATCATTTTACTCCTTGATATATACTCAACAGAAATGAATACTTACATCCTGAAAAAAAAAAAAAAACCTATGAATGTCATAATAGTTTTGTTTATAATAGCCCCAAGCTGGAAAAACCCAAATATTTGTCAATTTAGATAGATACATAAATTGTGATATGTTCATCAAATAAAAAAGAATAAACTGCTGATACACATGGCAATGAATGGGTGAGTCTCACAGGCATTAAAACCATGCAATGTTTAGTGTTAGAAACCTCTTTCTATTCTATACGCTGCACTCCAAGATTTACATTGACATGTGAAGGGTTATGTGGGTCAGTTTTTAAAACTGATTAAACTGTAAAGATGCTTAATTTTCCCCTGATGTCAATACTAGATATATTCTTAAAACAAAGCACTATCTCAGAAGACATACATGTGAAATGTGGAAAAATTAGAACATACAGATTAACTACCATAATGTCCTTTACCTATACTCTCACTGCCCAGAAAGACCCCTGTCAACAACTTGGTATGCACACATCTGAACACTTTTCTGAGCATTTAAGGAAGCCTGAGTACTCTGCTGTTAACACAGACATACCTTCCAGAGAGTCAACGCTTGGGACCGATCAGCAGAATGCAGAGAAGTTAGAGCTGCAGCTTCAAGGTGCAAAGGCAACTACATCTCACTAATCTCCTTATCTGGACTTTACAGCTCAGCGGCTCTCTTCCTTCCCACCTCCAGCTCTGTGTTTACAGCTGGGACACTCACTGCAGGTTGCATCACTCACTCACCCCTTAGGCCTTCTGACCATCCATACTACCAGGTTCCTTCAGAAACCCCATGGATGAGTTTTTTAGAGCTCAGTTCTCTGCTCTCTGCAGGAAGCAGAGTTTGGCAGGTTTGACCCCTGTGAATTCACACCCTGCTTCACTGAGCGACCCCCGACACTTACCTGTTATTGAAGGTTAGCAACAGCTCCTGCCTTTTCACAGTCCTCACCCCATCAGTACCTCATGGTTTTGGCCACCCTTGCCACCTTCGGCTTTGTAGAATGGATCAAGACAGTGTGGTGAGTCTCCCTTGCCCCTTTCTCCATGCGTACGCTTTTCAGGCTAGGCAGGTCCCCTTGTCTTCAAACAAGATCTACTCCTTCCCAAGAGTGACCCCCTACAAACCCTGCCGCCTTCAGTAGGACTCTGCTCCTGAAGTTCCACTTGCTAGCATTGAGATGACCTTTTCTCCAGGAGCTCACAGGGTACCGGATGGAACAGCCAATGTTACTGTCCTGTAGCCCATGATGGGTGCTATAAAACAGAGGAGCTTGAGCTATGGGAGCCAAAAAGGAAGAGTGATGGGCTCTTTGTGGTGTAGGGGTGACCTGGAAGGGGCAGGAAGAAGGCAATCCATGTGAATCAAAACCCAGCCAACTCTCTGCCAAGTAGCCCCTAATGCTGGCACAGTATGGGAGCTACACGGAGATACAGCCGGAGAGGGCATATTTACTTCCTCGCTAAAAAATTTTATATATGTTTTACGAGGTGTTATGAATCTGTAACATTTCCAGCATCTTTAAGTATGACCCTTAAAGAAAAGCATAAACCTTGTGCACTTAGGAAAAATGTAATCTCCTGGCAAATAAAAGAATTTGACCCAGATCATGTGGCAATTTTATTGATTAAAATATTACAAAGTTCTAGTTCTCATTTCTTCATATACAATATATCTGAGTGAACTAAATTAAATCATTTATGATATGAAAAGACATTGTTACGTATTGGAAGGGTGACGCTGATTCATCCTCATGGATTATTTCCACTCCTAAGGTATACGCCCATATCACAGAGTCAGCCATGGCCTGTGACTTTGGGGAGTACGGAAGAGCACTGAGTCCACAGGCTAGGAGTGCTTATCAAGTCACGTTTTCTGCTCTGAAAGGAAGAAATAAGGAAACCTGGAGGAACAAGGGGTAGTCAGTTCCCACAAAACTTGGGAGATTTCTCAAAAGAAGGAACTGACATAATTTTTCAGTTTTTTTTTTTTATGAGGAAATCTTAAAACATATTTGAATGCTGATAAGACAGAAAAAATCATTTAGGTTGCCTTTTCAAACTATTTGTTTAAGTCATTGTATGAAAGATATTAAACAATGAAAAGTTATGGCAAATATGTTGGCAGCGAAAATTTAATGACGTGTTCTTTTGGAGGAGATAATAAGTGATATGGGAGTTAGACTTGAATGATATATTAGTTTTAAATGAATATTTACATAAAAATACTTCATGATTTATTTCAGATTGAATAGTCTCTTAAAAATTAGAGAAGCCTGAAATAAATATTTTTTAATGCAGAAGTGTCTTTAGTAAAAAGAGTTGGTGAAGCACCCTCACTCTCATCAAGCAAGCATGTGGGTAAGAGAATTTCTGATGGGTCATGGTCAAATGGGATTATTTGAAAGACAATTCTGGAACCCATTCTTGGCTTCATAAATATCTGGGCTTCACATGAACCTTAGAAAACAAGATAAGCTGTGTCCCGAGAGTCTTACTTCTACTGGGTGGACCCTTGTCACAAGATAGAGGCACCAGGCAGAAAATATGAGTATTAAAGGAATTCTAGTAAAATCTGGCTGAGATTCCAAAGGCAGATGTGGCCTCCAACCTCAACTGGTATGTGTTAATTCTTACAAGATGACAGCGGCAGCACCATCACCATGAGCAAGAGGAGACGTGGCCCATTTGGGAGAATTCTTGTTTTCTTCATTAAATCACATTCCAAAGCATTTCCAGTTCCCATCAGGTGTAAGCCACATCCCTCTTATTTGATCTTAACTGAGCTTTTGAAAGAAAAGTGCACTGATGCTCTTTTCTCCTGCTATAATCTATTGAGAAAGCCAAGCTTAAAACTGCTGGGGATTTGGATCATTTCCAGAGCATGTGGAGAGGGAGTAAAAGGAAATGTGACTTGAAAGAGGTATTTGGTGTCCAGCATCAGGTGTGATGAATCCTCTCGGCTGGTGAGGAGAGCCTGAAATGAGAACCAGGGGAAAAACGAATAAGGAAACTAGTGCACTCTGCTGTGTTGCTGTCTGCAAGTCAAGAGTAAGGAAAACACAACAGTGAAAAACTCCTTTCAAAATCATATGAGATAACACACAAAAGGGCTTTTCAACAGCACAGCACAAGGTGAAATGGTCTATCTGGGTCTTCCAGGCCAGCTCTCGTGAAGACTTACTTGTACTTTTTCACTTCAGAAGTTAATTTCCCCCAGGATGGGCTGACTGTAAATCGATCTAATTTCTATTCTTACCTATTCTCATGGCATAATTCTCAGCTTATGAGTGGAGCTCAGTATTAAATTTTTATTGCATTCACAATTATTTTTAGTTCAGTGGTTTGCAAACCTTTTGGTCTCAGGACCCCTTTAAAATGTTAAATTACTGAGGACCCCAAACAGCTTTCGTGCATGTGGTTAGAGGTATGGATATTTATCATATTAGTAATAAAGCAATAATTTAAAATACTTATTAATTCATTAAAATAACAAGAAAAGCCCAAGACATGTTAACATATTTTTACTGAAAAATAACTCAAAGTTGAGAGAAAATTTAAAAAAAACTACTGAGAAGTAGTATTGATTTTTATAATTTTGTAAATGTCAATGACTGACTTAACATGACAGGCGGAATCTTGTATCCGCTTCTGCATTCACCGGTAGTGATTTGCTATTCTGGTTGATGCGTGTGAAGAAAAGTCTGCCTCATACAGGTATATATTTGGAAAAAGGAAGACTTTGCAGACTCTCTGAAATTATCTCAAGGATCCACTCCTCCCCACCTCACCAAAGACTCTTGAATGCAACTTTGAGAACTGCTGCCCTAAGGCACTGGGAAAGAAACTTTAGGGATTAAAATAACAAAAAATGAGTACATAGGTTCTCTGTTTCCATTCAGCCTCCGCTCCCTTGTCTATGCTCAAAGACTGATGAGAAACAGACATGCTGAGGGGATGCAGACTGCGAGTCATGGTTTTGGCGTTTTCAGTCCCTTCCCACCAGGGCTAAAATGGGTTCTGAAAACAGGGGAAATTTGACAGGGAAGATTTCTGCCATTTTTCCTGTGTGCTTTTCCTTTGTATATTTGGTACGTGTACTTTAATTCTGAACTTCTATAGTGGTAATTAAATATCACTTTCTCATACTAAAAATTAAAAGGCACATCTTAAGCATCTCACCTGCACTTTGCGAACGAAGGATGGAGTCACTCTTTTTTCAAAGTCATCTATAGGTGTGTATGAATTAAGAATCTTTATGATCTGCAAACAATGCATAAGATGGTATAAGGCCACAAAAAGGATAACTTTGTCCCTGAAATGATGGTTCCAGTGTTCTGGGAACAGTTGGGAACCACAAGGGGTTCTTTAACACTGTAATTTGGCTCTAGGAACCATGTGTTACTTTCTCCCCCAAGAAAAGAGAAAACAAGCTGAGAAGAGCAGAGATGGGAGCAAGGACATCATATAATTAGGTGACTGTGAGACAGTTCCCCATTTCCAGCCTTCTCCACTCCTACATCCTCTCCCCCTCAACACACATCTGTGGCTTTGTGGGCAGGAAATGTGCCATATGAGCTTTCAGGTTTTCAAGGTCTAGAGTTAGCATTTAATAAACGCTTGTTAGATAAGTGGGTGGGCCATGAAGATATGTGTGCTCCCCAAAGGGCACGCAGAGATGCAGATGTGCCCAATGCCAGCTAAGCCAGGAAACGGGATGCCAGTCACATGACCTGCTGGGAAGATCAGGGAGACACTCAACAAACCTGATTACCTGCACAGCAGACAGGGAGGTACAGCGTTCGTAGATCTCCTTGGCATCACTGTCGGTGGTCTTTTTGACCTGAAGCAACCATGCTGCCTGTGAGAGAGGCTCCAAAGTTTCCTTGGCCAAGGTGTTTTGTAAATTCTTATCTTTAAGCCATTCTTCTAAGTAACTGATGTTGCACCTGGAGTAAAAGCCAGAGGAGCAGAGAACAGTGGATGATCCATTAAGAACACTTTAGGGGAAGGTGTAGAGTCCCCAAGCATGTCCCAACATGGTACCAGTGTTCACTAAGATCCTTAGGACCACATCCAGCAGTTTCTTCATTTGTAACAAAAGGAGGTTGGGCCAGGTGATTAGCTCTCACGATCCATGATTCTAAGGATCATGATGGTGTAGGGTGAGTGGCCATAATAGCAACAAACTTTGGAGAAAATCTGAGCAAGAGCAGTGACTACAATAATTTATAAAACAATCTATCAATGTATCTTTAATAATAGATTTGAAAATATCTTAAACAAAAAGCTCATAATGATATTTGAAGAGGTGACTTCCATTCAATTCAGTTGCTCAGTAATGTCCGACTCTTTGCAACCCCATGAATCGCAGCATGCCAGGCCTCCCCATCCATCATCAACTCCCGGAGTTCACTCAGACTCTCGTCCATCGAATCAGTGATGCTATCCAGCCATCTCATCCTCTGTTGTCCCCTTCTCCTCCTGCCCCCAATCCCTCCCAGGATCAGGGTCTTTTCTAATGAGTCAACTCTTCGCATGAGGTGTCCAAAGTATTGGAGTTTCAGCTTCAGCATCACTCCTTCCAATGAACACCCAGGACTGATCTCCTTTAGGATGGACTGGTTGTACCTCCTTGCAGTCCAAGGGACTCTCAGGAGTCTTCTCCAACACCACAGTTCAAAAGCATCAATTCTTGGGCGCTCAGCTTTCTTCACAGTCCAACTCTCACATCCATACGTGACTACTGGGAAAACCATAGCCTTGACTAGATGGACCTTTGTTGGCAAAGTAATGTCTCTGCTTTTAAATATGCTATCTATGTTGGTCATAACTTTTCTTCCAAGAGGGGACTTAAACTGGTATAAAAATTGTTTGAACTCTTTTCCTAAAGTAGCAGAAAATTTTCAACTGGTAGAAGGTTTTCTAAGTTCACTGGGGTTTCAATTCTAGTTTCTGTCACTATCATAGGTTTATGAGTTAAGAGGCATGGGTTTTAATCTCACCAATCTGTTTTATAAGCCTGAAAAGTTACTCTGCCTCTCTTGGTAAATCAGGGTGTTGAGAACCCTCACACATTACTGCTGCTGCTGCTGCTAAGTTGCTTCAGTCGTGTCCGACTCTGTGCACCCTGTAGATGGCAGCCTATCAGGCTCCTCCATCCCTGGGATTCTCCAGGCAAGAACACTGGAGTGGGTTGCCATTTCCCTCTCCAATGCATGAGAGTGAAAAGTGAAAGTGAAAGTCACTCAGTCGTGCCGACCCTTCACGACCCCATGGACTGCAGCCCATCAGGCTCCTCCGTCCATGGGAGTTTCCAGGCAAGAGTACTGGAGTGGNTCACTGTCGGTGGTCTTTTTGACCTGAAGCAACCATGCTGCCTGTGAGAGAGGCTCCAAAGTTTCCTTGGCCAAGGTGTTTTGTAAATTCTTATCTTTAAGCCATTCTTCTAAGTAACTGATGTTGCACCTGGAGTAAAAGCCAGAGGAGCAGAGAACAGTGGATGATCCATTAAGAACACTTTAGGGGAAGGTGTAGAGTCCCCAAGCATGTCCCAACATGGTACCAGTGTTCACTAAGATCCTTAGGACCACATCCAGCAGTTTCTTCATTTGTAACAAAAGGAGGTTGGGCCAGGTGATTAGCTCTCACGATCCATGATTCTAAGGATCATGATGGTGTAGGGTGAGTGGCCATAATAGCAACAAACTTTGGAGAAAATCTGAGCAAGAGCAGTGACTACAATAATTTATAAAACAATCTATCAATGTATCTTTAATAATAGATTTGAAAATATCTTAAACAAAAAGCTCATAATGATATTTGAAGAGGTGACTTCCATTCAATTCAGTTGCTCAGTAATGTCCGACTCTTTGCAACCCCATGAATCGCAGCATGCCAGGCCTCCCCATCCATCATCAACTCCCGGAGTTCACTCAGACTCTCGTCCATCGAATCAGTGATGCTATCCAGCCATCTCATCCTCTGTTGTCCCCTTCTCCTCCTGCCCCCAATCCCTCCCAGGATCAGGGTCTTTTCTAATGAGTCAACTCTTCGCATGAGGTGTCCAAAGTATTGGAGTTTCAGCTTCAGCATCACTCCTTCCAATGAACACCCAGGACTGATCTCCTTTAGGATGGACTGGTTGTACCTCCTTGCAGTCCAAGGGACTCTCAGGAGTCTTCTCCAACACCACAGTTCAAAAGCATCAATTCTTGGGCGCTCAGCTTTCTTCACAGTCCAACTCTCACATCCATACGTGACTACTGGGAAAACCATAGCCTTGACTAGATGGACCTTTGTTGGCAAAGTAATGTCTCTGCTTTTAAATATGCTATCTATGTTGGTCATAACTTTTCTTCCAAGAGGGGACTTAAACTGGTATAAAAATTGTTTGAACTCTTTTCCTAAAGTAGCAGAAAATTTTCAACTGGTAGAAGGTTTTCTAAGTTCACTGGGGTTTCAATTCTAGTTTCTGTCACTATCATAGGTTTATGAGTTAAGAGGCATGGGTTTTAATCTCACCAATCTGTTTTATAAGCCTGAAAAGTTACTCTGCCTCTCTTGGTAAATCAGGGTGTTGAGAACACTCACACATTACTGCTGCTGCTGCTGCTAAGTTGCTTCAGTCGTGTCCGACTCTGTGCACCCTGTAGATGGCAGCCTATCAGGCTCCTCCATCCCTGGGATTCTCCAGGCAAGAACACTGGAGTGGGTTGCCATTTCCCTCTCCAATGCATGAGAGTGAAAAGTGAAAGTGAAAGTCACTCAGTCGTGCCGACCCTTCACGACCCCATGGACTGCAGCCCATCAGGCTCCTCCGTCCATGGGAGTTTCCAGGCAAGAGTACTGGAGTGGGGTGCCACTGCCTTCTCCGCACACATTGCTAGTGAGAATGTAAATAGTACAGCTGCTAAGGAAAATAAGCATTTCCTCAAAATGTTAAACACAGAACTATCATCTGACCCAGCAACTCCAAATTGAAAGGTCCACACAAAAGAATCATACACAAATATTTGTAGAAGCATTAATCATTAGTCAAAAAATGAAAACCACCCTAATGTTCACCAATTGGTGGATAGATAAATAGATTGTGGTCTATCTATACTATAAGATGTTATTCAGCAATTAAAAGGAGTGGGGTACTGACATGTGCTACTACATGGGTAAAATATGAAAACATTATACTAAGTGAATGAAGCTATTCACAAAAGACAACATGTTTTATGATTTCATTTATTAAAAAATGTCCAGTATAAGCAAATCTGTAGAGAAAGAAAGTATATTTGATGTTGCCATTGGATCAAAGAAAAAGCAAGAGAATTCCAGAAAAACATCTACTGCTGCTTCACTGACTACACTAAAGCCTTTGACTGTGTGGATGATAACAAATTGTAGAAAATTTTTAAAGAAATGGGAATACCAGATCACCTAACCTGCCTCCTGAGAAATCTGTATAAAGGTTAAGAAGCAACAGAACTGGATATGGAACAATGGCCTGGTTCAAAATTGGGAAAGGAGTACATCAAGGTTGTATATCATCACCCTGCTTATTTAACTTATATGCAGTACATCATGTGAAATGCCAGGCTGGATGAAGCACAAGCTGGAATCAAGATTGCTGGGAGAAACATCAATAACCTTAGATATGCAGATAACACCACAGAAAGTGTGGTGTTTTCTTTTTATGGCAGAAAGTGAAGAGGAACTAAAGAGTCTCTTGATGAAAGTGAAAGAGCACAGTGAAAAAGCTGGCTTAAAACTCAACATTCAAAAATAAGATCAAGGCATCCGGTCCCATCACTTCATGGCAAATAGATGGGGAAACAATGGAAACAGTGACTTATTCTCTTGGGCTCCAAAATCACTGCAGATGGTGATGCCTGCCATGAAATTAAAAGACACTTGTTCCTTGGAAGAGAAGCTATGACCAACCTAGACACCATATTAAAAAGCAGAGATGTACCTTTGCCAACAAAGGTCTGTGTAGTCAAAGCTATGGTTTCTCCAATAGTCACGTATGGATGTGAGAGTTGAATCATAAAGAAAGCTGAGCACTGAAGAATTGATGCTTTTGAACTGTGATTTTGGAGAAGACTCTTCAGAGTCCCTTGGACTGCGAGGAGATCCAACCAGTACATCCTAAAGGAAATCAGTCCTAAATATTCATTGGAAGGACTGATGCTGAAGCTGAAGCTCCCACATTAAGGCCACCTGATGCAAAGAACTGACTCATTGGAAAAGACACTGATGCTGGGAAAGATTGAAGGCAGGAAGAAAAGGGGATGACAGAGGATGAGATGGTTGGATGGCATCACCGACTCAATGGACATGAATTTGAGTAAACTCCGGGAGTTGGTGATGGGCAGGGAGGCTTGGCATCCATGGGGTACAAAGAGTCGGACATGACTGAGCAACTGAACTGAACTGAACTGAGGTGAGGAGGAGGGGGCTCCTCAGTGGGATGTGGGTAGGGGATAAGAGTGGCTGATACTGGGTTTAAGGTTTCTTTTTGGAGTGATGAAGCTTTTCTAAAATTACATTATGGTGATGGTTACATAATTCAGTAAATATACCAAACTTCACTGAACTCTACACTTTAAACAAGTGAACTCTATGGCATAGAGATTATATATCAATGAAGCGGTTTAAGAAATTGAGTGAACTAGGTGATCTCTAAGGTCAGCTCTAGCCCTGACCTTCCAGATTATCAACTCCCCATGGGTTATATCACTGGGACGATAATGCTGAGTTAGTGTATTCCACAGGGAAGTAGTAAGTGTGAAATGACTTCTCTTGCTCCGGTAAGCACCCCCAACCCCACCCCAACACTGTCATTGTCAATTTTGTCCCACTAGTTTAAGTTCTAATTACAGTAGATTCCTCATGGGCCTCCCATCTCACCCCTTCTAATCCATCCTATTCAATCCTGCCACAGTTTTTCTAAATCTAAATTTTGAGCATCTTAATCCACCTACTCAAAAATCTGTATTGGGAGTTGTAGTTCTTGGTGAGCTGGAATAAGCACTCCATCTTGTGTCTCCCACGGAATGCAGTTATAAAACCTGGATGGAGCCTGGAGCAACTATTTGAGGAGTTTGAAAAGTAAACAGTAGCAGGTGGTGTGGGGAAGAAGACCAGAATTTGAAGTATCTCTCAATTAAGACTGAGTTTACCAGTACCTTCCCCTTGGCTAGTCACTGGTTTGAACTCAAAGCAGCCTGAAATTCAGCAGTGGGCACTGCTGTCAACTAAAAGCTCTAGGAGGAACTCTCCAGTTCTGGGTTGAGGTGCTGAAAAGGGGTGTCCTAATACTCTGAAAGAGGGTAGAAATTCTGTTTTTCTTATTTCTCCTTTTCTTTCTTTTTCTTCACTCTGTTATGCGCAAGCCCCAAACAGTCCTATGGTGGTGGCAACAGGCTCCAGCAGCAAACTAAAACAGAGAGGAACTTCCTTCAGCTGGAGGAACTGTAGCTCAAGAGGATGGGGGTGAACACCTCTGACTCTATCCTCCCACCGCTTGACCCCAGATGGGGACATATGCTGGGAGTTTAGCACAGTGAGTTAAGTAGAGCCCAAGTTTTCTGTCTGGAGGACAAAAGAAAGGGTCCTCAGAGATCTGGAAAGTACCAGGGGTATTATGGAGAGGAAAAAGCTTGGGAAAGTGACCCTTAAATTTGCTTATGAACTCCTGGGCACATCCCTGAGCCCATGCATGAATCTGCACACTTAAAACTTTGAGGACTAAACTATGGATTGAGCACCGCCCAAGTTTCAGACTGGCCATTGTGTGTCACACATAAGACAGAAGCAAAGAGCATTACAAAGGCTTTGAAAACGGAGCTGACCAAGGAATCACAATTATTCCCAGAACGTGAACCCCAGTGGGTTGAATGTTTGATAAAAATAGCAACATTCTCCACGGGACTTAAAGACCCAGTGTCTCATAATACTAAAGTGTCCAGAACACACTTCAAAATTACTAGGCATATGAAACAGGGAAACCTCATCAGACTGTACAATGCGATTAATAGATGTCAACTCCGAGACGACACAGACGTTGGAATCATCTGACAAAGGAGGCTATCACAAAATGCTGCAAAAAGTAAAGACAAAATATCTTGAAATACATGCAAAGACAGAAAATCTCAGAAAAGACACAAGATGTTAAAAAATAACTGAAAAATTATAGAGCTGAAAAATACAGCAACAGAAACGAAAGAACTCACTGAATGGGCTCCACAGCAGAACAGAGTCAGAGAACGTCAAGGGACCAAACAAAGACTATGCAATCTGCAAGTCCAAAGGAGAAATCTAAAGAACGGAGCTTTAGGGGTAACAAAACAATGAAATCTCTAACATTTGTGTCACTGAAATTCCAGAAGGAAAGAAGAAAGTTTCATGCGGACAAAACATTTGAAGAAATGGCTGAAAATGTTCCAAATTTGGCGAGATCCACAAACCTGTAGATTCAAGAAGTCCAGAGAATCTCAAAGAAGCTAAACTCAAAGAAATCCACGCTTAGTCACATTATAATCAAACTGTGGTAAACTAAACACAAAGAAAAAAATCTGGAAATCAATAAGAGAAAAGCTATGTATTATTTGTAGGGAAATAATAATTCAATGACTGTGGATTTCTCATCAGAAACCATGGAGACCAGAAAAATTGAAACATTTTAAAATTGATGAAAAAATGGACTGTCAGCCCAGACATTGGCAGCCTATAAAAATATACTTCAGGAAATATAGGTGAAGTATAGAAGGTGAGATAAAGATATGTTCAGATTAAAGAAAGCTAAGGAAATTTATTGCCAGTGAATCTTCTCTTAAGGAGTACTGAAATAATTTTCTCAGGCAAAAGGAAAATGAGATCAAAATAAGATCTGGGGGGAACAAGTGAGACTTGAAACATTAGAAATGAAGAAATTACAGAAATGATAAATATCTGGATAAATATAAAAGACTATTCCTCTCCTTTTGAGCCCTTGAAAATATCCTAGGTGAACTGAAACTAAAAATTATGACATTGTCTGGTAGAGGTTTTGATGTATGTAGAAGTACAGCATAAGACAACTATAAAACAAACTGAAGAGAGGAAAGGAGCCTATGTGATGGTAAGGTTTATACGTTTCACTTAATGTGATAAGTGGTTGGGGCTCCAGACTTTCAGTGAAGGGGGCATGGGTTCAGTCCCTTGCTGGGAAAGCAATACCATGCACGCCATGCAGTGTGACTAAAAAATCCAAATAAACAGCTTTTTAAAAATCCAATTTAAAAATAAAAGATATTGATTCCAAATAGATTGAAAAAGGTAAGTATGATACTATAATTTTTAGAGCAACCATTAAAAAGATACAGTGAGATATAGAGAAATCACAATAGGGAAATTTTAAAAGGAGGCCAAAAATGTTCAAAGAACCCCAAATAAGAAACAGGAAATCAAAGAAATAAAAACTAGAAGGAACAAATAGAAAATAACAAAATAGTAGACTTATATCTAAATATATCATATATCAATAAATACATTAAATTTAAATGGTTTAAACATACCAATAAAGAAACAGAGATTGTCAGACTGGATAAAAAAAAAAAGGACCCAAATATATGCTGTCTATCACTTCATGGTAAATAGATGGGGAAACAGTGGAAACAATGTCAGACTTTATTTTTGGGGGCTCCAAAATCACTGCAGATGGTGACTGCAGCCATGAAATTAAAAGACGCTTACTCCTTGGAAGAAAAGTTATGACCAACCTAGATAGTATATTCAAAAGCAGAAACATTACTTTGCCAACAAAGGTCCATCTAGTCAAGGCTATGGTTTTTCCAGTGGTCATGTATGGATGCGAGAGTTGGACTGTGAAGAAAGCTGTGTGCTGAAGAATTGATGCTTTTGAACTGTGGTGTTGGAGAAGACTCTTGAGAGTCCCTTGGACTACAAGGAGATCTAACCAGTCCATTCTAAAGGAGATCAGCCCTGGGTGTTCTTTGGAAGGACTGATGCTAAAGCTGAAGCTCCAGTACTTTGGCCACCTCATGCGAAGAGCTGACTCATTGGAAAAGACTCTGATGCTGGGAGGGCNCTTTATTTTTGGGGGCTCCAAAATCACTGCAGATGGTGACTGCAGCCATGAAATTAAAAGACGCTTACTCCTTGGAAGAAAAGTTATGACCAACCTAGATAGTATATTCAAAAGCAGAAACATTACTTTGCCAACAAAGGTCCATCTAGTCAAGGCTATGGTTTTTCCAGTGGTCATGTATGGATGCGAGAGTTGGACTGTGAAGAAAGCTGTGTGCTGAAGAATTGATGCTTTTGAACTGTGGTGTTGGAGAAGACTCTTGAGAGTCCCTTGGACTACAAGGAGATCTAACCAGTCCATTCTAAAGGAGATCAGCCCTGGGTGTTCTTTGGAAGGACTGATGCTAAAGCTGAAGCTCCAGTACTTTGGCCACCTCATGCGAAGAGCTGACTCATTGGAAAAGACCCTGATGCTGGGAGGGCTTGGGGGCAGGAGGAGAAGGGGACGACAGAGGATGAGATGGCATCACTGACTCGATGGACGTGAGTTTGAGTGAACTCCGGGAGTTGGTGATGGACAGGGAGGCCTGGTGTGCTGCAATTCATGGGGTTGCAAAGAGTCAGACATGACTGAGCAACTGAACTGAAATGACACTTCAAATATTACACAAATAAGTTTACAACAAAAGGATGGGGAAAGGTATACTATGAAAACACTGATCCAATTAAAAAGTAGACTTTCAGACAAGATATGACTGACTCATTTCACTTAGTCATGTCCGACTTTGCAACCCTATGGACTGTAGTCTACCAGGCTCCTCTGTCCATGGGATTTTCCAGGCAATACTACTGGAGTGGATTGCCATTTCCTTCTCCAAGGGATCTTCCCAACCCAGGGATCGAACACAGGTCTCCTGCACGGCAGGCAGATTACTTACTGCCTGAGTCACCAGGGAAGCCCCAAAAATACCATTGACAAATTGGGTCTGATTGACATTTATAGAATATTCTACCCAACAACAGAAGAATGTACATTCTTTTCAACTGCATTTGGAATATTCACAAAAGTAGACTGTATTCTGGGTCATAAAAGCAAGTAGTAACAAATTTAAAAATAACTGAAACCATATAAATTTTCTCATCACTTCATGGCAAATAGATGGGGAAACAGTGGAAACAGTGACAGGCTTTATTTTGGGGGGCTCCAAAATCACTGCAGATGGTGACTGCAGCCATGAAATTAAAAGACGCTTGCTCTTTGGAAGAAAAGCTATGACCAACCTAGACATCATATTAAAAAGCAGAGACATTACTTTGCTGACAAAGGTCCGTCTAATCAAAGCTATGGTTTTCCCAGTAGTCATGTATGGATGTGAGAGTTGGACCATAAAGAAAGCTGAGCATTGAAGAATTGATGCTTTTGAACTGTGGTGATGGAGAAGACTCTTGAGAATCCCTTGAACTGCAAGGAGATCAAACCAGTCAGTCCTGAAGGAAATCAACCTTGTATATTCATTAGAAAAACTGATGCTGAAGCTGAAGCTCCAATACTTGGCCGCCTGATGCAAAGAGCTGACTTATTGGAAAAGACCCTGATGCTGGGAAAGACTGAAGGCAGGAGAAGAAGGGGACAACAGAGGATGAGATGATTGGATGGCATCACCGACTCAGTGGTCCTGAGTTTGAGCAAGCTCCGGGAGATGGGAAGGACAGGGAAGCCTGATGTGCTGCAGTTCATGGGGTTGCAAAGAGCCATGACTTAATGACTGACCAACAACAACAAATATAAAGTTTGTTTTTTTCAATGTAAAAGTATTTATAAGTTTGTGTTTTAAAAATAAATCCGGGGAAGTCTAAGACAAAGTGGGGTGGTTGGGAACTCTAGCATCATAATCTACAGTGTGTGTTAACCTGTGTGCATCTAGAGATCTTTTTAAAAACTGTGGTAGAAAATACATAACATAAAATTACCATGTTAACCATTGTAAGTGTATAGTATAGCATAGTAGTCTTAACTACATGCACCATGTTGTGAAATTAAGCTCCTAGAACATTTTGTAAAAGTGAAACTGTACATCCATTGAACAACAACTCCCTTTTTCTCTCTCATCACCTCTAGGCAACCACCATTCTACCTTTTGTTTCTAAGAGTCTGACTGACAAAGTATATTCTTTAAGCACAACAAAATTAAACTAAAATCAATAACAGAAAGGTAACAAGAAAGTCTCTAAACACTTGGAAATTAAACAACACACACTTCTATACCATCCAAGAGTCAAAGAGTAAGACTTGAGGGAAATTAAAAAATATTTTGAAATGAACAAAAATGAACTGAACAACATACATCAAAACCGTGTGTTGGGGGATAGAGTTAAAGTAGTGCTTGGAGAGAAACATATAGCATTGCATGCTTATGTTAGAAAAGAAAAGTCTCAGAGCTAATAATCCAAGCTTCTACTTTAGGAACCTAGAAGAAAAGAAAACGAAATGCAAAGCAGGCAGAAGGAATGAAAAAAGACAGTAACAGAAATCCATTAAATTAAAAAAATAAGACAAAATCAATGAAGTCGAAACCTGGTTCTTTGAAAAGATCATAAAATTGATATACCTGTAGCAAGATTGACCAAGGAAAAGAGAAGACAAATTACCCACAGAGGAGTGGAAGAGGGACCGTTGCTACAAATTCTACAGAAATTAAAAGAATAATAAAGGAATATTCTGAACAGTGATACACACATTACCTCAACTGTGATGAAGCGGACTAATTCCTTGAAAACCAAAAACTACCAGACTCACCTAAGATGAAATCTATGACCCGAATAATCTCACAACTACTAAAAAAAAAAAAAAAAAAAAAAAAAAGCCATAGTTTAAAGCCTTCTGAAAAACAAAAAACTCTGAGGTTGCTGCCACTCCCGAGGGACTAAAGCATGCATTTCTCATGCTGGCACTCCGCTCTGTCTCTGTAACTCATCTTTCTAGATCCACCCGTCACTGGTTCTCCTTTCCAGGATGGCTATTCATACCCTGCCCTAAGCATTTCCTCACTGAGGCCTGTGCTCATTTCTCTAGTTCTTGGGCTGAAATCCTTCTTGTCCTCCAAGACCCAAGTCAATGCCTTTTGTATTCTCCCCAGATTCCCTCAGGACAGCAAGCAATGTCTGTACTTGGGCCACATTATTCTGGTTCCTAACAGAACTGTCTCCACAGGCCCTACCTAGGTTCTTATCAAAGAACCCTGGGCGGGCTTTCTTGAAGGCTCAGTGGTAAAGAATCCACCTGCCAATTCAGGAGACACGGGTTCAATCTCTGATCTGAGAAGATCCCACTTGCCGTGGAACAACTAAGCTCATACACCACAACTGTCGAGCCTGTGCTCTAGAGTCTGGAAGCCACACCTACTGAAACTATGAGCCACAATTTCAGAAGCCCTCGCACCTAGAGCCCACGCTCGGCAGCAAGAGAAGCTGCTGCAATGTGAAGCCTACACATTGCAACTAGAGTAGCCCCCACTTGCTGCAATTAGAGATTTGCACAGCAATGAAGGTCCAGCAGAGCCTGGATCAAATGATGCCTGGGCAAAATAACCACAATGGACCTTGTAATAAAAATGCTACTGTGGAGATGGTGAGAGAAAGTTCCACATGAGATAATATTTTTTATAAATTTATGACTGCTGCTGCTGCTAAGTCGCTTCAGTTGTTTCCAACTCTGTGAGACCCCATAGACGGCAGCCCACTAGGAACAACAACAATAAAAAAAGAACTACGTACTAGGAGAATTTTTACATTTTCCCAGGAACTGGTCTGCTTCACCATGCCAGGTGAGACCAGAGAGCTACTGATGTTTTGCTTTTTTTCTCCTGGCAGTCAGAAAGCCCAGTGCCTGTTTTCCAGCTACTGTGTCCACTGTTTGTTTTTCTTTTCTTGGAGTTCGATTTTCCACTTGTGTTCATGTTTTGCTATTGCAGTGCTTGTGTTGTCATGGTAAAATAACTGCCAATCCTGAAGTACCTTGTTTATGGCAGAAGCTGAATCGATATCTGAATGAACAAGTCTCTAAGATGCATGTGCTGTTCACTCATAGCAACACACCGGAAAGGCAGTACTTCCCTAACAGCACTTCCAATTGGTGAGAAGAAGGAGTGCTGGGCACCTATGGGGACAAATGTTCACTTAGCTTGGGGACCTACTGGTGGAATAAGAGTTGCTTAGCAAAGACTTTGGTGACATGTGTAGGTTTATGAGGTGAAGTCGCTCAATCGTGTCCGACTCTTTGCGACCCATAGATTGTAGCCTACCAGGCTCCTCCATCCATGAGATTTTCCAGGCAAGAGTACTGGAGTGGGTTGCCATTTCCTTCTCCAAAGAATCTTCCCAACCCAGGGATCGAACCTGGATCTCCCACATTGTAGGCAGACACTTTACCGTCTGAGCCACTGACTTGACTTTAAATAAGCCTGAGGCCTGCCCCAGAGGACTTCAGGGCATCTGTTCAGAGCTTGGGAAATAAACAGAAGCCTTTCCTCTCAGTGAAGAAGAAAAGACCCACAAGCCCAGCCCTCCTGAATACGCCTTTGTCTCTGAAAACCACAACCTGGGGTCATGGGAATTTCACACACAGCTTTGTAGAGATGTCCAAGTTTCACCAACGCTAAGAAGATGTAACAGATGCCTCTTGTGTACTACCTGGCTTAGTAAACTTTTTAGGTCACTTTTCATTGTGTCACTGCCATCATCACCACCCTACATCCTCTTGTCACCTACAGGTATCAAATCCATGTACATATTAAAAAATCTTAAATATCGACCCCATATTATTTGCTTTCTAATCATCTGACAGTGTTAATTCAAACAATAGCTAATGATCTGTGTTTTCTTGGTTTAGAGACAGAGAAGCTGACACACTTCAAAACTGGATGACTAGACTTCCAGGTGGCACAATGGATCAGAATCTGCCTGCCAAAGCAGGGGACGCAGGTTCAACCTCTGGTCTGGGAAGATCCCGCATAACATCAGACAACTAATCCCACATGCCACAACTACTTAGCCCGTGCTCTAGAGCCCGTGCTCTGCAACTAGAGAAGCCACTGTAATGAGAGGCTTTCTCACTGCAAAGAAGGATAGCCCCATAAGAGGCAACTAGAGAAAGCCCTCGAAAAGCAACAGAGACTCAGTACAGCCAAAAATAAATAAATACACAAAAAGAAATGAAACAAACAAACAAACAAACAAACTAGACAACCATGTCTGCAAGATGAACTCTCAATGCTTGGCCTGGCATTTTACAGCCTCCCAATCTAGGTCCAGCTTACCACTCTACTGCAGTCCTGTAGATCCTGACATTCACTTAATTTAGCTGCTGCTGCTGCTAAGTTGCTTCAGTCATGTCCAACTCTGTGCAACCCCATAGACAGCAGCCCACCAGGCTCCCTCGTCCCTGGGAGTTTCCAGGCAAGAGCACTGGAGTGGATTGCCATTTTCTTCTCCAATGCATGAAAGTGAAAAGTGAAAGTGAAGTCACTCAGTCGTGTGTGACCCTTAGCGACCCCATGGACTGCAGCCTACTAGGCTCCTCCGTCCATGGGAGTTTCCAGGCAAGAGTACTGGAGTCGGTTGCCATTTCCTTCTCTGCACTTAATCTAGACAGAGCTATTAATATTTACTGCTGCCTGAGGAGGGGTCCTCACTCAGTCCTACCACTATGGCTTTGCCTACTCATTCCCTTGCCTGGAATGTTCTTCCATTTTTGATCACTCACAAACAGATTTCAGGCTTCTTTAACTTTTCTGGCCACGATCATCTCTCCTCTCTGAAGCACTTCCTATACCACTTATTAATGACTTAATTATAGTGGTCTTGAATCATCATTTAGCTTCTCAACAGCAGGCATCATATCACCCTTTCCTTTGTTTCCTGTGTCCCCCACCAGCAGTGCTAGTCACAGACGTGGTGGTCAACAAATACTGGCTGCATATATGATAACCACAGACGGCCAGAATTTAAAATACACAATAGTTCTTAGTTGAAGCCACTCTGCCGAGTGTCAAGTTAGCATAGGTAGAATGATGGGAGGAGGGCCTGGCATCAGATGGCTGACATCTCCATGGCTCTAAGAGTCATTGTGCACACCTTCCAGCAGTGCCGCTCTTGAGGAGGGAGGGCGGGCAGCGTGTGCAGTCTCGGACTTCAGGAGCATCCTTCCCAGCCAGGCTCTCCAGGCTCAGTGATGGCTTACGGGTCTTACCTTATCTGCATCCCTTTTCTACAGGAGCACATGTCCTTGCGCAGGAAGAGGCTGTTCAGGGTGACCGCCCCGATCAAGAAGAAGAGCTGCTTCACTGCCTGCCTCACGATCTCAGGGTCCAGGCCATTCTGGCACATGGTGCTGTAGAAGTAGCTCAACTGCTGCAGGACGGAGGTCATCGTGTAGGCATCCGTGTCATCGATGCTGGAGGACCGCTTCCGGAAGCCTGTGGGTTTCAGGCCAGAAATGCCCTGCAGACTCTCGTACTCCAGCATGCCTGGCACTGCGGAGAAAAGTGGAAGCTTTTCTTGTACATGCAGTGGGGACACTCAGAGGACATTTCCCCTGCTCTCATGTGTCTGTTTCAGGAGTGGGACAATTTTTACAAGAGTTAGTGTGGACACAGCTGTAACAGAGACAGCAGAAGGATGGAGGGTTGGGGAACACAGGGGTGTAAGCAGTGGATGGGAATGAACCACCATCTACAGCAGGGGAACAGTTCCTCTTCTTTCAACTTGACAGGACAGAGAGCTGGTTAGCGTGACAACCCATGGTCTGGAACTACTTAAAGCCTACAGTATTTAAATTTCAGAAAACTAAAGAAAGTATACAAGAATTTGAATGGAGCTCTAGGATTTCAAAAATACTTGGCTCAGAATCAGGATTAGCCACATAACTAGCAGCAGTTCTCCCAAATCTTTCCCTACAGGATAGATCCCCCTTACAGAAAGAAAACTATGACCCATGTACTTTTATATATGTAATCACTTTAGGCAATCAGAGAATTAAATAGTGGGTATTTATATTAGTAAAGTTTCTGGTTTTAAAATTATGTTCTTTGAAGCTACAGTAGAGAAGCATACTTAGGTAGGTGATATTGTGAATCTCTTATTTGCATTGTGGTTAGGGAAAATCTCTAAAAATAGTATTACTTGAGGAAAAAATGGTTCTCTTCCTGTCTGAGTATCATGGCTGTACCACCTCTGAAAATTAACGCTTGTTTTTGGGAGATGTAGACGTTTTTGTGTGAACGTTTGCTTATACCACTGGAAACATGACCAAATCACAATTTGGTTTGTCAACACCACACTGGCCTTTTCTGCTACTATGAGTACTAAGTATCACCCTAGTGACTAATACCACCTATGTCAACATGACTTAGCTGCTTTCTTTGGGGGAAGGGTGGGACAGAAAAGGATAAGACTAAACCAATAAATTATTTTACTATTGGCTTAAAAAAAATATGTGCTTTTCCATTACACATTCCACGCAGATTTATTTTTTTAAGCTCTCAATATCATAAATATTTCTTAGTCATCGATTCTTTTCTTACCTATTATTGGTTGAATGTTATTTTCCATTACGATAATGAACTGATGATATATTCGTATAGCCACATCACTGAGAATCTGTCTGTATTCTGAAAGGTCAAAATTGTTCAAGCAGTTCTTATTCTGATGTGGACTATTATGCTTCATGAATTCCTGAAAGTAATTTTGAACATATAAATATTAGAATAACGTAGACACATAAGAAACTAAAATACTATCTCTGTATCTAATATTACAATAAGTTTCTACTATAACTCCTACACTTAATGTCTGATCTGTATCAAATGAATTCTTAATGTTTGGGATAGCATTTGTTTTCTATAACTAACTACACTTGACCCTTAAATGATATGTGTTTGAACTACATAGGTCGGCTTACATGTGGACTTTTTCCACTAAGTTATGTATTAAATAGTACTACATGATCTACAGTCGATTGAATCTAAGGATCTGTAAATATCACTGTTTTGTTTAACTTTTCAACAAATATGTGCCTCCAGAGTTAGACTACACTGGAAAACAAGTGGAAGCTCACAGGAAAAACAGCAAAGCATTCAAGGAAATAAACTGCTGTAAGAGGTTGATAGATGCAATAAATGAGATTCATAACTTTACAGTTACAGAGTATAGACCAATCTGAAAGGCTTTAACATGAGTGTTATGTACTGGAAATTTGTTCCCCCCTCAAATTTATATATTGAAGCCATAACCTCCATTGTGGCTAGATTTGGAGATGGGGTCTCTGTCTCCATGTTATTAAGGTTAAACAAGGTCACAAGGGTGGGAGTCCTGATCTGATAGGATTGGTGTTCTTATAAAAGGAGACACTAGAGAGATCAATCTCTCTTTCTATCCCATGCACTGAGGAAAGGCCATGTGAGTACATAGAGAGAAGGTGGCTATCTTCAATTCCAGAAGTGAACTTTCACCAGATATGCTTGCACCCTGAGCTCAGATTTCCATTCTTCAGAGCTGTGAGAAAATAAATTTCTGTTGTTTAGGCCACCTAGTCTGTGGTATTCTGTTACCGCAGCCCAGCCTGAACATGGTAATACATTTAAAATGTTCAAAGAAGTAAGATTTTTTTAAAAAATTTAAGATAAGAATAGGACATTGTAAAAGGCACAGGTAAAAAAGAACTATTGGAATTTTAGAAATAAAAATATAGTAATTAAAGAATCTTCAGACAAGGAAAAAACATTGTATACATGGTTAAAGTAGGTAAAGAAAGGATTTTAAAAATGGTGTTGCAATTCAAAAATAAATAAAATTTTAAAAATGGTGATGATATGCCTCCTGTTAAAGCCACACAGATGCCAGCTTATCTTAAAAGGACTGGTCTGTGCCCCTCTCTGCTCCAATGTTCCTTTTGGTTAGAAGTTGGATTTTCTTTACTTATTTCTCCTTTTGTTCTATAATACTAGTAGGATTACTCATATTTTATTTTCTCTCCTGAAAGAAGATATGTGATCATTACTTCACATGTCAATTTGGGATAAATAATCACAACCAATTATGGATAAAAGCATAATTATGAACTCTAAATTTGAATTATAAGTTTACAAGAAAAAAGAACTTCATGATCTCAGGGTAGGGAAGAATTTCTTGAACAGGACACTGAATCATGTATCATAAAAGAACAGGACAGATAGATTTAAGTACATCAAAATTCAAAACTTGTGGATGACAAACGACTCCATAAAGAAAAGTCAGTGATAGGCCACAATCTATGTAAAGACCTCCTACAAATCAATAAGAAAAATGAATCACCCCTAAGAAAAACGGAGAATGGATGTGACTAGGCAATTTAAAATACAATCCAACTGATGAGTAAGCATATGAAATGATGCTTGACCTTGCTAGTGATCAAGCAATTACAATTTAAGTCAACAGAGTATCATCTTATACCCATGAGACTGATAAATAATAAAACATCTGTCAATACCTAGTGTTGGTAAAAGTATGAGACACTGGAACTATATGTACTACTGATAGGTCTATAAAATGGTATAACCATTTTGCAGAGCATTGAAAATCCCAGTCATTTTTGTTCTTTTAGGTCAATGAAATAATGTTCTGTGAGTACTTGATGGTGAAGAACTTCATTATAATGTCAGCCCCTTGAAAGCAGAATCAGAATGGCAAAGGATTTACAGATGATGGAGGATTAACCAAAATCTTGCAGTGATAACAGCTATGAAAAAGTAGGCAGGTTGAACTAAAGGCTGTGTTTTGGAGTGATAACATTAACAACTTCAGAACTGTACAGCCGGAAGGAAAATAAAAAATCACTGAATCTATCTCATGAATTTTTTAAAAATATTTTTTGATATGAACCATTTTAAAAGTCTTTACTGAACTGGTTAGAACATTACTTCTGTTTTATGTTTTGTTATTTTTTGACTGCAAGGCATGTGGGATCTCAGCTCCCCAACCAGGGACTGAACTCATGCTCTCTCCTTGAAAGATGAAGTCTCAACCAGTGGACCACCAGGGAAGAATCCACCTCATGTAATTTGAAAGTCAAGGACACTGAGGCTTAGTATCATGTCCGAGGTCTAAACCTTCTTCTGGAAGTCTTTTTGCCTTTGACCTCCATTCAGCTGGTGACGTGAAGCTGGTCTCCTGGGTAAGAAGGAACCCAGGAAGCCAGTTGGAGCAGAGGATGTCCCTGGGCTGGGCAATCTGATTCCTAATTCCTCTGGCGAGCTCAGGCTCACGAGGCGGTTGCAGACTGGCGGGCAGTACAGAACACAGAGCAGGCAGGCGTCCCTACCTCTTCTCCACTGTACTGCTTCAGGCAATTGAGGAAATGACAGGTATTGGAAAGCCAAAAGGACAGCATCTCAAAGTCTTCTAAATGTTCCTTAAAAAGAAAAAAAAACAAGAAAAAACAAAGTTGGATTTTGTTATTGTTCTGAGCCAAGAACAGACATATCTTACTTGTTTTTCTAGCTGGTGGCTTTTGACCAAGAATAATCCTTCTTTTATTCATTAAAGACTTTATTAAATTTATACTATAAAAAGAATTTTATTTTCTTGGGCTTCAAAATCACTGAGGATGGTGACTGCAGCCATGAAATTAAATATAGACACTTCCTCCTTGGAAAAAAAGCAATGACAAATCTAGACAGCATATTAAAAAGAAGAGACAATACTTTGCCTACAAAGGTCCATATAGTCAAAACTATGGTTTTTCCACTAGTCATGTATGGATGTGAGAGTTGGACAATAAAATAGGCTGAGTGCCAAAGCTTTTGAACTGCAGTGCTAGAGAAGACTCTTGAGAGTCCCTTGGACTGCAAGGAGATCAAATCAGTCAATCCTAAAGGAAATCAACCCTGAATATTCATTGGAAGGACTGATGCTGAAGCTGAAGCTGTAATACTTGGGCACCTGATATGAAGAGAAACTCATTGGAAAAGACCTCCTGATGCTGGGAAAGAGTGAAAGCAGGAGGAGAAGGGAACAACAGAGGCTGAGATGGTTGGATGGCATCACTGACTCAATGGACATGAGTTTGAGCAAGCTCTAGGAGACAGTGAAGGACAGGGAAGCCTGGCGTGCTGCAGTTCATGGGGTTACAAAGAGTCAGACACGACTGAGCAACTGAACAACAACAACATGAAAATAAAGTCATATTTATTTAGCAGGTTATGGTGTGCAAAGTACTTCTGTACAGGTTATACCATCTATTATGACACTTGAAGCAGGCACTGTATGAATGCCTGAGAAATGTCTCAGTCCTTGACCTCCAAATGTCACATTCTGACTGGGAAGACAGACATGACATATATAGGACACAGTTAAATAGGTAGCTGACAGCTTACATGATAGGCATAGGCTGTGCTACAAAATCTCAGAGGATGCAGAAATGGTGGGGAACCAGGGCAGCTGAGAAAACCACAGGAGAGGCAGAAGGATATCCTCCTTGAAGGAAAAGGGTGGCCAGACAAGAGCTCAGGGTCAACGACTCTGCTAGCAAGAACATTCCAACTTATGGGACAGGAAGGAGAGGAATGAGCAAAGGAGTCAGAGGTAATGAAGACCAGAGAGATAAGAAGGAAACTGGGAGAGCCCTGGGTTTTAAAAACAACGTCAGAGAGTTTCAAAGAGGTGCTGCTACTTTTTAATCCACTTAAAGAGAAAAAGTTAATAAAATACCACTGGATTTAGCAAGAGGAATTACTGGTGATCTTTCTGTGGAGTAACGTGGGTAGAAGCCAGACTGCAAGGAGTGAAAAATAATTGGTGGAGACAACTATTTTAAGTGCTTTGGCAGCCAGGAGTGGGTGTGTGAGAAAACGGCCCAGTGGTCAAGGGGGTATGTAGAACAAGTGAGGATTGCTTTAACGTGCTGTGCACTGGGGTGGGAGGAGCATGGACCTGCTGAAGAAGCTGAGATGGAAGATGCTCACAAGAAAGGATTTATACTCCGTAAGTTATATATCTTTCACTTTCAAAGTATTTAAACATTCCAGAGAAGCAAGAAGGGGCAAAGAGTATGTGCCTACAGCCTGGAACATAATGCAAGTGTGTCTGGAGAAAACCCAATTTATGAAAATAGGAACAGGGAAAACATGAATTTATGGCAGTCTCTTCTAAGAACACATTGGTGGCTCCCATGGAGACTGACTGTAAAGCGCCAAATCAATGTTAGTTTTCTACTCCTAACTCCTGATGAATAGTGAATTCTTAGTATAAAATTGGGCAGGGTGGATGGTGGAATAATTACCCATTTCCTGATACACTCACTGTTTTTATTTCTTCTTTTTTCCAAGAGTATTTAAGATAGAGTTTGAGTGCTCATGACTTTTCTAGAACACATATTTTACTAAAAGTGAGATAGGACTTTCCCAACTAAACATTTTAAATATATCTCATTATCAAACATTACTTCTTATTTGGAAGGGGAATAAAGGATAATGGATCTATATTTTACTGGTCCCTTACATATACCTTATCTTCATGTCTGGGCTAAGAATAAAAGTATATACTGTGGTTTTATAAGGGAGAATTATATAAGTGCCAAGGGAAGAGATGAGTAATTTTTCGGCTATTCCTATTCCTTGGCATTCAAACTTGTTACATGGATAGACACACACTCCCTACAGTCAAGAATCTAACCCCTGAGGGGACAGACACAATGCGGTGGTGGCCATCAGGTTGTAGTCTTACAGGTAGGGACTTGAGGTGTAACTGGCAGTGTCCCACACTTAGGGCTGTCTGACCTAAGTTGTCTTTTCCTAATAGCTTGGCGTCTTTCACTGACTGGGCCCCTGACTGGTTTGAAGAAGCATGTAGTTGACCAAATACTGGAGACGTAGGATGGGAAAAGTCTGAGCATCTGGTCATTTCCACAAATGTTCCTAAAGTAGCCATAATACCAAGGTCCAATGTCAGAAAAGCAGTTCCTACCTTAACCACCTGCTTGATGCCGCTAATGGTGCTGTTCATGAGGGACTTGAGCATGTTGGCGTCATTTAGAGAGTCTGCGTAGCGTACACACATGAACAGGATGTGAGCCGGCAGCCCGGGGATCATGTTTACCACCACACCACGGGGCTTCAGGTCTGGAGCAGATAGAGTCGGTGAGGATTACAGCGTTCCCGATAAGAGACCTATGATACTGGGTGGGGATGTCTGCTTTTCTGTACTTGATGCAGTGCCTGAATAACCAGAGATGATTTTTCCCTTTGAGGAATTAAAGCTGGCTTTTTTTCTTAGCAAAAATATACATGCAGGTGCCACCTGCTTCTCTTACTTCTCATTTGCAAAGTACTTTCTCTTTTACAAGGTTGAATAAAAGACAGAATTTCAAATCCAAGGTAAGAGAGGAACTCCAGTCCATGCACCCCCACTTCAGCCGCTATGATGAGGATGGAATGTTGCATCTGCCATGAAAACAGGTGTACAACAGTCCTGCAGAGGAGGATCAGTTGGCCTTGAGGAGAAGAGAATGGCTGGAAGTCAGAGTAGGGATGTAGAGAGAAACTTTATAGAACAAGTTAAGAAAAGCAAACAAAGATCTCCCCATGTCTGCATGAGGACAGGGGAACAAAGAGGCCCCTCAGCTGTGCATCTGTGCGGGGTGGAAAAAATGGGTAGGCAGCTCCTGTGCTCTGAGCAGGGTCACTTAGGAGAAGAGCAGCAAGGCTATACATGGGCTTTCTGTTTTGAGATCTTGGGACCAGCTGATAGGGAGGCAGTTTTTCTCCTTCTCCCTAGAAGACTATGTGGTTTCCATGGTGAAGACAGGCAGGCTAGGAGGACTTGTTCTAAGACTGCCAACCACAGAGCATGCCCATCAGGAGATTCCTGTAATAGCCATGGCTGAGAAGGCCCTGCCATATTACCTGCAGACAAATTTCTCAGCAGAAGGGAAATGGAACAAGGGAGCACAGTTACTTCTCCATGGCTCCTGTGCTAAGACACAAAGATGAGGCGATATGCCTTCTACCCTGACCATGTGATGAGACTTGGGAAGAGGTTAGGGTAGTGCATCTCAACTGAAGGCAAGGTAGCAGATGCCAGAGGGTATGTGGCAATGTCTGGAGGCATTTTTTTTTATTGTCATGTTTAGGGGTTGCCACTGGCTTCTAGAGAATAGAAGTCAATGATACTGCTCAATATCCTACAATACAAAGCCCCTAGTCACCCGAAAACAAAGAATCACATGGTCAAAAATGGTGAGGCTGAGAAGCTCTATGCTAGGGGAAGAAGCAGTGGAGGAAAAAGAGGAACTATCATCCCTGCCCAAGACCGTGGCAGTGACTAATGTTCAAGTTCTCAAAAATTAAGCAAAAATTCAGAGTTCCAGGATCACTACCAAGAATGAGGTTTTGAATGAGCTTGGCCTCATCTTCTCTCTTGTATTCCAGCATTCCAAGGTACTCCTTGGGTCCTGAGGACAGGTGCACGTCATTGGCTGTAGGCAGAGGCAAAGAATCAGCTAAACACACAATAACAACTTCCACCAGCATTATAATGAGACTACTCCATCTCTCTCCATCCCATTCTGGCTGATTTGCCCATGAAATTCTCTGGCTTTCTGATAAATGCAAACTTGATTGAATCCTGAAGCATTTCTTCTGGTAGCAGTTCTTATCTGTGAGTATATCCATGAGCATAGCTGCCAATGTATATTCTCATTGTCACCTGGTATATGAGTACAGCAGGGATATGAAAATAATCCAGGATGTTGCTCCTGCCTTATTACAGTTTAAAACAATGAGATTCACAAAACATGTAGTGTGCAGTCCCCAAACCGCATGATCCCAAGGTGGCTGGACTAGTTTCCTATGACAGTGGCATAAAACAAAAATTTTTTAAACTACAATTTAAAAAATCGTACAGTTCTGGAGTTCATAGACTAAAACAGATCTTACAGTACAAAAATCGAAGTGTCAGCAGGGCTGTTTTTCTTCTGGAGGCTCCAGTGGAGAATTCATTTCTTGTCTTTTCCAGTTTCTAGAAGCTGACCACATTCTTGGCTCCGGCCTCATCACTCTGACCCCTGCTTCTATCATCACTTCTTTCTCTCTCTCTGCTTCCCCTCTTACATCACCTTCCCTCACCCTGTCATTCCTGTGTCTTTCTTACAAAGTCTCTTGTGATTATATTGGATGTAATTGGATGATCCAGGATACTCTCCTCATCTCAAGATCCTTCACATAGGGACCCCCCCCTTGGTGGTCCAGTGGTTAAGAATCCACCTTCAATGCAGGGGACGTGGGTTCAGTTCTTGGTTGGGGTACTAAGATCCCACATACCATGGAGCAACTAAGCCTGTATACCACAGCTACGGAGCCCATGTGCTCTCGAGCCTGTGTCCACAACTAGAGAGTCAGTGCACCACCACAAAAGATGATGCAGTGAGATCCTGCTTGCCACAGCTGAGACCTGAGGCAGCCAAGCAAATAAATTTTAAAAAAAAAAAAAAAAAAAAAAGGTCCTTCACATACTCACATATACAAAACCCCTCTGCCATGTAGAGTCACATACTCATAGGTTCTGGACATCTTTGGGTGGGCCACAGTCTGCCCTCTGGTCCCCAAAGACTCATGTCCACTCTGAGAGGAGGAGATGTGACTATAGAAGCACAGGTTAGAATGTCAGAATGATTCTAAGGATTTTATGTTGCCAAATTTGAAGATGGTGAAAGAGGCCCACAAGTCAGGAAGAGTGGGTGGTCTCTAGAAGCTGGAAAAGGCAAGGGAATAGAATCTCCCCCTAAAGCCTCCAGAAGTCCTGCTAACATGTTGATTTTAAGCCAGTGAACACCATTTTGAACTTCTGACATCCAGAACTGTAAGTTTCACGTTCTATTAAGCCACTAATTTCACAGAGATTTGCTAGGCTGCCATAGGAGATAAATACAGAAGACATAAGAATTTATGCAGAGGCAGGTCAGAACTGTTGAGAAATGGTTCCTGAAGGAGGCAGCACTCTAGCTGCACCAAGAAAAGGGAGTAGGCGCTGATGGGTGAGGAAGAAGATAATACAGGTAAAGAATTAACAGAACTCTCTTCTGCTGCGTGAGAGTTTGTTCTGGGATATACTAGCCCTGTTCCCTTGAAGACTGATAAAGGCAGAATATTAAGTATTTTACTAAGCAACCTGTTTATGATAAGAAGGACCTCTGACTGCTGAACTGCATCTAGACTGGGACCAACAAATGACGCAGAAGTACCTGATAAGGACATCATATTCCGGGTATTCTTAAGTGTGGTGACTTGTATCTGAGCATGTTCCTTGGGAGCTAGTACCACCTGAAGAGTGTCCTAGAGGTACTGGCTTTTCCTGACAACAGTCATGTGAGTGAGCTTGGAAGCAGGTACTCCAGCTCCAGCTAAGCCTTCAGGGGTCAGCATCCTTGCTGACTACTTTACTGTGACTCAGAGCTAAAATCACCCAGCTGAGCTGCTTATACATTCTTGACATTCAGAAATCACACTGTTAAGTGTTTGTTGTTTTAAGCTGCTAAATTGGGAGCAGTTTCATTTTTTTCATATAAATTTATTTCTTTTAATTGGAGGTTAATTACTTTACAAGGGAGTAGTTTGTTATATGATCAATAGATACCTGATACAGGAATGGAAGCTGATGCATTCCACTTAAAATAAGTTGGGCTGGAGGTGATAATAGAAAAGTGAAGGAGTAATCTTAGAGGCAAAAAGAGAGTAGGACTCAGGAAAAGTGAGGAACAGCAGGTGGATTTTGGAAGTCCTTATGTAGAGATGGCAGCTGATTCATTCTTTCCACACTGGGGATACCATGGGGTAATGGGAAGGACAGACATGGTCTCTTCCCTCATGAGTCATAATGACCATTATCAATAATTATCGAAAGGAAAAGAGCCTCATTTTGGTTTTGGAAACTTAAAGTCTGATGCAAGAGTTGAAAAAAAAGAAAAACAAAACAATAAAGAAGTTCTTCAAAGAAATGAGGACAGTAAAAGGAACAGAGAGTTGCAGACACGGCCTTGGTGACAGAGATTGGGAGAAAGCAGCAATATTGAACAAACAAGTAAAGAGTGAGATGAGAAAAGTCAGAAAATTTCAGTGATTATTTGCAGGGCAGGAACAGAGACACAGACATAGAGACCAGAAGTGTGGACACAGCAGGGGAAGGGGAAGGTGGGATGAACTGAGAGAGGAGCACTGAACATACACATTACCATATGTAAAATAGATGGCCAGTGGGAAGCTGCTGCATGACACAGGGAACTCAACCTGTGGACACTGTGGCAACCTAGGGGGGTGGGATGGGGGGTGGGGGCAGGCTGAAGAGGGTGGGGATGTATGTATACATATGGTTGATTCACACTGTCCTATGGCAGAAACCAGCACAGCATTGTAAAGCAATTATCTTCCAATTAAAAATCAATTTTAAAAAAGAAAAGTTCAGTGACACAGAAGCAGGCGAAGGAAAGAAAGGCGGAGAATCGTTTTCCCTGGAACTTATAAGGACACTCAGTGTACGGTTCAGTTCATGTTGAGGACTTCAGTCTGGCTTCTTATCTATCTAACAGATATCTAATTAGCTATCTAGGATCTTTTCTTCTAATAGAAAGTAGGATATTGACCCCACGTAACAGAGAGGAAATAAACTTTAAAGCAGTTAAATCTGAAACTTTTTCACAGTTCCGTTTTTACAACATGAGAGTTAACAGAGAAAGAGGTTAAAAGCATTCCTTCCAGGGTACCCCTTACCGTTACATGAGCACATCTGGTTACCTGAGAGGTGGTGAGCCACCTGCCTGCCTCTAAGGATCTCATAACACCAGCCCATCACTGAGCCCCAAACACACCAGCGGAGACTCATTTCTTTAGTTTTCAGATTCTTTGGACCACATCAGGAAATAAGATCTCAACACATGTAAACTTTAGCTGAAAGTTCAAAAAAATTGTAAGGTGGATGTTGTTTTTCTACCTTTTTCAATTGTCTTGGTAAGAGTCTTCACTTGATCTTGCAACTTTTTAATAACTCTTTCCTTCATGTCTAACTCTTCTTCTAGATCCTACAAAAATCAAAAGAAAGAGGATGTTAGCTCAGAAGCATCTTAATCCTATTATTTGATAAGAACTTTGCTGAGCTATAATTCACATACCACACAATTCACCCACTTGGTGTACACTCATGACTTTCAGTATAGTTAGTTGTGCAACCATCACCACCATCTGATTCCAGAATATTTTCATCACATTAAAAACAAACATATAACTTTTAGCTGGCACCCCTTTGCCCTCCTCTTCTTTTCCAGCCCTGGACAACCATTAATCTACCTACTGTCTCTACATATTCGCCTATTCTAGCTATTTAATATCAATTAAATCATAGAATATGTGGCCTTTCATGTCTGGCTTCTTTCATTTGGAATAACACTTTCCAGGTATATCTGTGCTGCAGCAGGTATCAGTACTTCATTGTTCTTTTGGCTGTAGGATCTTAGTTTCCTCCAATCAGTGAAAGCACTGAGTCCTGACCACTGGCTGCTGCTGCTGCTGCTCAGTCGCTTCAGTCGTGTCCGACTCTGTGCAACCCCATGGATGGCAGCCCACCAGGCTCCCCCGTCCCTGGGGTTCTCCAGGCAAGAACACTGGAGTGGGTTGCCATTTCCTTCTCCAATGCATGAAAGTGAAAAGTGAAAGTGACGTCACTCAGTCATGTCTGACTCTCCATGACCCAATGGACTGCAGCCTACCAGGCTCCTCCGTCTATGGGATTTTCCAGGCAAGAGTGCTGGAGTGGGGTGCCATCACCTTCTCCGCCTGACCACTGGACCACCAGGGAATTCCCAGTACTTCACTCCTTTTAACTGAATACTATACTATCTTATTATATGGATATACTACATTTATCTTGATCTAATTTTTCCTTGATAAAGCTATGCCCATCGTAGAGAGTTTAAAATGTTTCACATGCAGGTGTGAAAATGCTCTCTCTTGATGTCAGAAGCTGAAGGCAGAGAGGCTTCAGAGATTTGGGTCCTGGCTTTGCCTCTCCTTCCTGATAAAGGGGGTGGCCCTGCCTATGCTGAATTTGGCTCAAGAACCAGAAGAGTCTTGGACATGTATAAATATTTTCTATAAAGAGCAGAGAGTATTCGGGTTCTTCCTCAACTCCAAGGGCTTTGACACAGGAAGGATTCAGGCTTCTCTGATCTAGCAGTTCCCACCTCGCAGTCAGTCCCTGCAGCCATTGGCCCTCTGTGGACTCTCAGAGCCCAGCGAAGTTGTGCTGTTTCTACTCATGGCTACCTCTCCCTACTATAGTCATGTCCCTGGCTAAACACGTTAGGAGCTTTACCTGGCCTCACATGTGCTAGTGTGGGTGCAGTTTCTTCCCTCCTGTTTGAGCCTATTTTACAATACATCTAATAATTAAAGTCACCCATCAATCCACAACCTGAGGAAATCACTGTTTACGTTTTATTTCATTTTTTTCCTCCTAAAATGGCATATATCCATTTTATAAAATTGGGTCATACTGCTTGTAAAGTTTTAAATGCTGTTTCTCATTATATGGCAGATATTTCCCCCATCATTGATAATATACTAAACTGTCATCTGATATACAATAATTTAATCTACCCACTACAGCTGGGCATCCTTTCTTTTTTGCTGTGTCTAAAAGACGCTTACTCCTTGGAAGAAAAGTTATGACCAACCTAGATAGCATATTCAAAAGAAGGAACGTTACTTTGCTGACTAAGGTCCGTCTAGTCAAGGCTATGGTTTTTCCAGTGGTCATGTATGGATGTGAGAGTTGGACTGTGAAGAAGGCTGAGCGCTGAAGAATTGATGCTTTTGAACTGTGGTGTTGGAGAAGACTCTTGAGAGTCCCTTGGACTGCAAGGAGATCCAACCAGTCCATTCTGAAGGAGATCAGCCCTGGGACTTCTTTGGAGGGAATGATGCTAAAGCTGAAACTCCAATACTTTGGCCACCTCATGCGAAGAGTTGACTCATTGGAAAAGACTCTGATGCTGGGAGGGATTGGGGGACAGGAGGAGAAGGGGACGACCGAGGATGAGATGGCTGGATGGCATCACTGACTCAATGGGCGTGAGTTTGAGTGAACTCCGGGAGATGGTGATGGACAGGGAGGCCTGGCGTGCTGCGATTCATGGAGTTGCAAAGAGTCGGACATGACTGAGCGACTGAACTGAACTGAATAATACTATGCTTGCCATTCTAGATGAAAATCCTTGTTCACTTATTTGATTATCTACTTAGGACAGAATCTCAGAAGTTGCATCACTGAGTCAAAGGGAATGCACTTTCAGAGATTCCTGACATTTCCCTCCAAATTGCCGCTAAGAAAGTTGACACCAATTTCTATCCTCCAAAATCATGTGTGGCTGAGCGCACTTCAGGGTGTTCTCACCAGCACCATAAGATCTCCATTATTTGAGAATCAAAAAAAAAAAAACAACTAGTTTTAATTTGGTATTTCTTTGATAAATAGAAGATTGCTTAAACTTTTCTTTCCAATTTTAAATAAATGATTTTCTTTGACTCAGAGGATCATGTAGTGGGCTGAACAGCGTCTCCTTGAAATTCATATCCATTCAGATGGACATGTACACACTGCTATATTTAAAATCGATAACCAACAGGACCTACTTTATAGCCCAGGGAACTCTGTTCAATGTTGTGTGGCAGCTTACACGGGAGGGGGATTTGGAGGAGAATGAATATATGTACATATATGGCTGAGTCCCTTCAGTGTTCACCTGAAACTATCACAAAATTGTTAACTGGCTATACTCCAATATAAAATAAAAAGTTAAAAAACCTTCATATCCACTTAGAACCCCAGAATGTGACCTTACTAGAAATAGGGTCTCTGCAGTTGCAATTAAAGCAAGGATCAATGTGAGGTCACACTGGATTAGGATAGGTCCTAAATTCAATAAGACTATCCTTAACGGTGTGACTTGAGAAACCTATTCTCTGAGAAAGGCGTACCACTCTCAGAAAAGATGGTCATCACCCAAGTGATGACCTGGATCATCTGACTAGAATGTATTATTTCCTATTAAATGTTAAACTCTCTGCATTCCTCTCTTTACATATATAACTACCCTTTTAAGTTAAGTTCTGACACTGCAAAATGTGATTTCATCCCATCATGTTTTTCTTGTGCGACAGGAAACGGGGCGGGCCTGATGAGGAGGAGCAGAGCCAGTGGACATGTGCAACTGCCTGGGTGAGCCCTTACCTGGTCATGGGCTTGGAGGCGGCCAGGCCAGGAAGGCACCTGAGAGCATCCACCTCCCAGAAAACCACTCCATCTGCTACTTTGGCGCTTCTCATCCTTGTGGGTTTCAGACACCAATACAATTTCAGAAGAATTTCTGGGAGCTAACAGAGTTGCCAAATGCCATTTTGACAGGGGCATTTACAACTGGATGAATACTTGCACAGTTTAAAAAGTTAGCCATCTACTACTGTGATCATTTCATAGCAGAACACTTTGACTCTGAAAATTATGGGAAGAGCATTTCCCCAGAAGCAAGCAGGGGTCTTGGATGGGGTAAGCTTTGTTCAGAGAAGGTCACACATCAGCCTGGCATCCTCAACATGCTCCAGGCAAGGGTGTTGCCATCTCAGACAAGCACTGCCCATGGGACAACACTCAGGACCTTCCACTGGTCCTCTCTCAGCCTGTGTAAATCCCCTGGCGCCCCTGCAGTGGCCGCAAACTCAGAGGCCACCCGTCTTTTGAGAAAATGAAACACACTGCTCTGGTGAGAGGTGGATGCTACGCACTAGATGCTTGGGGTGGCCTGTCCCCCCTTTCAGTGATACCTGCACACAGGCAGTCATTTATCAACAGGTTAGAAAACTTCTCACCCTCTTCTCCATAGTGAGACGAGATGCTTCCTGCTGGAAACTACTCTTGACTTCGTTTTCAGTTTCAAATTGTTTCCTCAAGTGCTCACTGGCCTCCTGAACTTCTTGAATCTCATCCATCAGCTTCTCTTTCTCTTTAGTAGGTATTTCATTTTGGGCTTCTATGGTCCTGAGAAAAGGATTAGGAAGTTTTGGTATCAGTTTGACCATCATGAAAAATCAGCGGAAAAATAGTTTGGCCAAGTTGAGTGTAAAACAAATTGTTCCTGAATAGGGGAGTGCTCACAGTGGGGGGAAGAGACCAGGGTTAGTGGGGTACAAAAGTCCACAGCTGCTTCAGTCTCTTAACCTGATAAAACATTCTCATCCTCACCTGCCCACACCCTGTGATGGCTCCCATAAGACATCCATACCCACTCAAACCCTTATGACCAAAAGCCCAGTCATTATCTCCTTTGTGAAAAGCCTGGGTTCAGATACTCAAAAATCCAGGGATCAGAGAGAGAAGAAAAGGGAACCCATCCAGAGTACCAGAACGGTGCCCACCACTTTCCTACACCTGGCTCCGACCCTCCCAATGAAGAAATTCTCTCTGGGATATGCAGTGTCTATTTATTTTTCTTGAAATTAAGTATCTTGAGGATTTTTAAATTGGAATGGAACCTGAATGACAAGTTTGACATCGATTCCTCTGATGATAAATAATATGAGAGTCAGTTTTAATCTGATTAGGATAACAAAATGATTGATAAAATGCCTATGAATCTTATTTGCTCTCCACACATGCCACTTTCACATTTATGTCACCTGTCTACTAAGTCCATGGAGAATCAGTTTGACAATGACCTTTTGGTCATTTCCTGGATACAGGAAACCATTTTCTTTTTTTTAAAAAACTTTCTATTTTATATTGGAGTAAAGCCAATTAACAACATTGTGACAGTTTCTGGTGGACAGCAAAGATTCAACTGATTTGAAATCAGGGCAACTGACTTTTCAAAAGATTATAAAATTTTCTAAAATACTTTTACCATAAAAAGCACAATCTAATCTAAGCTATAAAAATATTATTTGATATGAGCAATGTTATGTGGTATGGAAAAACACTAGGATATAAAATGGTACCCTATTAATGAATGTAAAGCTCTAAAATTACAACTCTAACTTGAGTTACATACAAATAATTAAATCTAGATTTTATTATGAAAGAACTGAATTAAAATAAAGCTTTAAAAATGTTTTAAACTTATGATCCAGTGATTCTATGAATGTCTGTCAACTTCTCCATGATGGAAAAGTCAGCAGAAAATGCATAATCTTTCTATATTTCTAAGAGAGAGGAAAGAACCCATGGACTCTGTCTGTACATGAATATGACTAAGGGAATTCACCACTCTGATTGACTGGAAGAAGTTCAGTGATGAGTGGAAGTAAATTACACAGGTAAGAATCTTGGAACACAAGACACTGAGAAAACTGAGGGTTTGGGCAAATGCCTCATTCACCTTTGCACCTTCACGTATTTGTCAACACTCAATGTGCGTTTTAAATGAATTAAAACACCACTATCTGATTATTCTTTTATCTGCTTCTCCACAGAAATGGTTAAATTTTCTATTAAAATAATTTTTAATAGAAAAAATTTTACACAAAGTTTCTCAACAAGCTGGCCACAAAACATTTTTCTCACAAAGTTTCACCAGGTGCTCTGTTGGTCAGGATGTAATTTGGGGGGTGGTTAACAAATGAAGATTCTCTATCAAAATGGATTTTAAGCCTCACCCTAAGTGGCCTGCTGAGAAAAACACTGTTTTCTCTCATATGGTATTATCAGTTTTTTGAAGATAGAATTTATGCATATGGCATAATGTTCCAAGGGCATAAAAGGGTACATGGTGAAAAGCAAGTCTCCTCCATCTTCTGGGCACCAGCCACCCAGTTACCCTTCCTGCAGGCAACCAATGTTTCATTTCTTGTACATTATTCCAGAGGAGGGTGTGTGTGTGTACACAAGTACTTATTTTTACACTTGAAGTCTAACAAATCATATACCTTAAGGGTATCTTGCTTTTGTGGCTTAATAACCTTCTTTGGTGTCTCCTACAGTTTCAGAAAAGCAAAGCATTACATGAGTGTGGGCTTGAGGTACATGCAGGTTGACACTTACTTTCTCTGTGTTCCTTCTTCTTCTTGATTGTGATCCAACTGATTTGACAATTCTTCTAGTTTTCCTAAGATGAGAAGAGCTATCAGTCCTTTGGGAAGGCCATACCACTGCATTCTGATTTGGGTTTGATCATATTTTCAGTTATCAGGGGTTCTAAAATGCACCCCAGCTAGAGATTAGGTTTCATTTGGTCTGAACAATGCTTAAAAACTTAAGCCATTATTTTAAAATTATGATTTTTCACATAAAACCCTGGATTTCCATTTTTTCTTTAAAAATAGGAATATCAAGCAACACTGGAGCCCGAGATCTTAGTCGGCAAAAGTCAACAGGGCTTGCTTGGATGCAGCTGCTGCCTTCAAATGCCTATGAATCTTACTGTACTCTCCATACATCCCACTTTCACAGTTATGTCACCTGTCTAAGTCCATGGAGAATCAGTTTGACAATGACCTTTTGGTCATTTCCTGGATACAGGAAACCACTTTCTTTTTTAAAAAAAACTTTCTATTTTATGTTGGAGTAAAGCCAATTAACAACGTTGCGACAGTTTCAGGTGGACAGCAAAGGGACTCAGCCATACATATACGTGTATCCATTCTCCCCCAAACTCCCCTCCCATCCAGGATGCCACATGGCATTGAGCAGAGTTCCATGTGCTGTACAGTAGGTCCTTGTTGTTCACCCATTTTAAATACAGTAGTGTGCACATGTCATCCCCAACTCCCTAACCACCTCTTCCCCCAATAGGAAACCATTTTCTAAAAGCAGGTTCATGAGGGTTCCAGTTACCTTTCATGGTTTCAGTTTGTTCATTCAGGCGGATTTCAAGATCTTGCTTCTGTTTTTCCAGTTCTGAAATCTGTTGTTTAAAGTCTGGGATCATCTTCAGGGAAGAATTGGAAATATTAGAATATGAAACACTTTGATGTATGAACTTTAAAATCCAAGAGCTGCTCAGAAGCAAACTAAACTGCCTAGATCTTTAACCCAATGGAACATACATCTAGTATAGTTATGTAAGACAGCTAGCCAAGGTATTAGACTGGATGAAATCATGTTTTTTACACAAATACCAGCATGCTCAGAGTCTGTGGTTCTCGTCCAACTGCACCTTCCACATCCCCGAGGGCTCCTGGAGGGCTACCATCAGAGAGGACTTATGGGAAGTCTCTGCTGAGCTGAGGGAGGGGTGATGGGAGGAATGACAACCAGTCTCTTTGGTTCAGAGACATCATCTCCTCATCGAGAAATAAGAGAATCATCTCAAGGGTCCTGCTGTGCCCTGTAAATTCCAGGCCATGCACTGCTTTCTTATCAGAGGTCTGGAATGATCCAATAAGTTTCATAATCCTCGGTCCTTGTCTAACTGTATGCTTGTTTAAATGTCCACCATTTCCACTTGTAGTCAGGTGAAAGTGAAAGTCGCTCAGTCATGTCTGACTCTTTGCGACCCCATGCACTATACAGTCCATGGAATTTTCCAGGCCAGAATACTGGAGTGGATAGCCTTTCCCTTTTCCAGAGGATCTTCCCAACCCAGAGATCTAACCCAGGTCTCCCACACTGCAGGCATATTCTTTACCAGCTGAGCATAGTCAGGTAAGGAGAGGTTTTTTTTTTTCAATTGTACATGTTTATGAAAACACCTGTGTCTCTGAAGTCAAGATGAAAAATACTTGTTTGATTCTGTGATCAGATCTCACTGCAAATTTCTCATTAAAGTTTCAGCCAAGGAGTAAATAAAAATGAGCAGATCCTTAACTAACACATCAGCTGTGCCCAGGGTCATTTCTCCTTACTTGCTGACACATCCCTGAGATTTCCTAATACTCCCAGGCTAGGCAGAGGAGGAAAAGCCAGTAAAGAAGTTGAGAAGGAGCAACCAGTGAGGTAGGATAAGAAACCCAGGAGAGCATGGTGTCCTGGAAGCCAAGAGAGCAATAAAGAGGAAGAGGGAGTAATTAAAAACATTACCAAATGCTGCAGAGACATTAAGACAAGGGTGAAAAGGAACGCTTTGTGTTCAGTTCCGTGCAGGCAGATTCATTTAGAGGGAGGGACACACCGCAGCACAGGGTGGCCACAAACAGGAGGTGAGTGGAGATATCACAGCCAGATGGCATGAAGAAGTATGGCCAAGTCCCCCAGAGAAAGGGGGCAGTGGCTGCAGGGGCTATGGGGTTAAGAAAGGCATGTTTTTGGTAATTAGATTCCTAAGACATTTCTTCATGCCAGTAGACAAAAGTGAGAAGGAAGAATTAGACAAATGCAGTGGAGAGAGCAGGCATCATGGAAGAAGGAAGTTGCTGAAACAGCGAGATGAAGAGCTAGAAGAGGGCAACTGACCTTCCACATGCAAGTCCCTCTCAAGAGGCACCTTTTCTTCTTTATGCTTTTTGTGACTTTCCAAGGGGTTAGGGCTAGATTTAACATATATAAACTTAAAAGCACACACAAATCACACAGAACTCAGACTCATCCTATGGTGAACACTTTCAAAATGCTTTTCAGGCTGGTGTAATTTTATATTTTTATCTTCTGAACCAGTTATTTCACTCCTGGAAAATGTAATTTGTTTTCCAGCTGAGACACTGAACTTTACTTCACTAAAGCATAACATCTCTAGAATAAAGGCTGAGATCATACCATGTTTTCTGATGTTAGCCTGGTAACTTCATGACGGATACTTTCATTGATGTCATTTTCTTCTCTAAATAATTTCTGCAGGTGGTTGATTTCTTGACTTAGATGCACCACTTTGAAGTTCAGAGCTTCAATCTCCTTTTCATAGCAGTCCTTCTGGGACTGGAAATGGTTCTCCAAAACGCTGTGAGAGGAATGGTCAAGAAGTTAACCACATGGTCTTTATCCTGATGATGACTCTCAGCAGTTATGAAAACCCACAATCAGAGCCAGGTGCTAAGCACATAAAGTTTACCTGTGTACAAAAGGTTACAGGCTATGGAATTAGTACTGTATAATTACAAACTCCAGCTATGTGATGTTATGTGGTGTTAACATGTAGTGGGTGATAAAAAATTTTTAGACATCATTAAAATCATGTTTCTACTCTAATAATTAAAAATATACTCTATTTGATGCAACAATGATAAAGAAACATGTCACTATACATTTTTCAAAACCCATAGTATGTACAACATCAAGAGTAAACCTTAAACTATTGACTCTGGGTGATAATGGTGTGTCAGTATAGGTTCATCGGTTCTAACAGATGTGCTATCTGGTGACGCATGTTGATGATGGCTGTGTATAGGGGTAGGAGGTATATGAGGAATCTCTGTACTTTCTGTGAACCTAAAATAGTTTTTTTAATTTTTAAGAAAGCAAACATCTCAAATTTAAACACATCTATATATCTAGCAAAGTGAAGTGAGAGTTGGACCATAAAGAAGGCTGGTGGTGAAGTCACTAAGTTGTGTTGTACTCTACTGACCCCATGGACTGTAGCCTGCCAGGCTTCTCTGACCATGGGCTTCTCCAGGCAAGAATACTGGAGTGAGTGTCCCTTTCCTTCTCCAGGGGATCTTTCCAACCCAGGAATTGAACCTGGGTCTCCTGCACTGCAGAAGGCTGACTGCTAAAGAATTGATGCTCTTGAATTGTGGTGCTGAGAAGACTCTTGAGAGTCCCTTGGAGATCAAACCAGTCAATCCTAAAGGAAATCAATCCTGGATATTCATTGGAAGGACGGATGCTGAGGCTGAGGCTCCAATACTTTGGCTACCTGATGCAAAGAGCTGACTCATTGGCAAAGACCCTGATGCTGGGAAAATTTGAGGGCAGAAGAGGGTGACATAGGTTGAAACGGTTGGATGGCATCACCCACTCAATGGACATGAGTTTGAGCAAACTCCAGGAGACAGTGAAGGACAGGAAAGCCTGGTATGCTGTAGTCCACAGGGTCACAAAGAGTCAGACATGACTTGTGACTAAACAATAACAACAAAATATCTATAGCAACACTGGCTAACTTGTTTGCTATAATCAGTTTTCATTGTATAGGTTATGTGTTTTACTACCTGGCCAGTTATCCCACAAAGAGATTGTTCTTCATTATTACAGTAATTGCTCAATCCTCGAAGAAATCATCCCAGCGATTATTAGACCATTCTGTAAGGAATTTACTTTGTCTATCAAATCTATGAAAGGTAAATTTTTGACTTTGCAATAGTATTTTGTCTCTGAAAAATCATGAAAAATCCCGAGGGAAATTTCTCACCGTGTTGCTTTCTTTAGTCCTTCGTAAGCAAACCAAAGTTCTCCATCCTCGTTTAAATGTTCCAAATCTTCCAGAGAGAGCCTGAAACATGAGGAGGATGAGAGAATCATTTCTCTCATGTGCTACGTTTCTAAACACTTGTTCACACAAAAATGATTACCTGCTTCTTACATCTTCAATGTCATAGCTCTCAAGAAGTTGTCTGGTGATCTCTGACATCTTTTCTGGGGGAAAAAGGCAGAATTGGAATAAATTACATTTTTGCATAATTTCTATTTTCCCATTTCCTTTTTTAGGGCCCAGTTCTCTAGCCCTACAGACTCTCTAGCTAATCATCTCATCAGCTAACTTACTAGCTGTCCTACCAACCAACCATGAAGCCAACCAACTATTCAACCTTCCATGTACCCAGCCAACCAGCCTCAGACCAAAGGACACACTGCCTGAGTGGAGACACCTACGATGCATTCAGCCTGCCCGCCGTGGAATCAGTGACTCATATTTTCATTACCTCTCATTTCCCTTTTCTGGGACTGCACATGTTTTTCCACGTCTATCTTCTGTGTCTGGAGTAACTCTATCTCCTTTTCAAACTCAGAGATCGTCTGCATCCCAGCAATGAGAGAACCATGGGAAGAAAAAACAGCTGTCACAATTTACAGCAGACAGAGGGAACACTATTACCGTGTATTTATCTATGCAAGTTGTCCTCACTGCAGTTTCTCAGTTAAAACCTTGTTAAACCATCACTGCTCATAAAGTATTGTTTAACTATCTAAGCTACATTATTCTCACATGTACTTTGTTGTATCAATAGAGTTAGCCCCCCTACTATATAAGGGGAGAAGGTAAGTCCTTACTACTTGGGGTGGGGAGGGGAGGTGAGGGAGCTGAGAGAAGTCCAGGCACAAGGGCCAAGTTCTCTCTCACACTGTATGATGAAATCCTGCACGCAAAGAAGTGGGCAAAGTCATCAGCTATTTAGAGTTCGGGCTCCAGCTAGGCTTAGATGGCACCCAGTGGCAGGGCCATGGTGCGCCTGGGCCTGTGGGAGTTGGGAGTGAGCGCATGACTCAAGTCTAGGAGGGGGACAAGGCTGCTTGTGGGGAGGAGGCTGCCTTCTGCCTGTATTCACCTGTGAGCTCAGATTTGTACTTGTGTAGATGTGGGAGCTGTACAGGGATGAATAACCCCTCCTGGATACTTTTTTTCTGTTCTTGTGACAGTTGTCATATCAGTGTGTATTTTTTTTTTTTATCTATCAATACTGGTGAATTTTTGTGTGGCCATTAAAAAAATTTTTTATTTTGCATTATCTAGTCATTGAGCTCAGTCATGTCCAACTGGCTCTCATAACATCTTTAAACATTGATTGCTATTTCTTTGCATCATTAAACATAAAAGCTTTTAAATTACTTTTCCTTAAAATGTACTTATAAACAGAGCTGAATATTCAAGCATTTAACAGAAAACATAGTCAAAGTATTTTTAGTTTAATATGATTCAATTTTCAGGTACAATTTTCGGAGATGAGCTGGAAATGATGTAAGGCCAGACGTTTATATATATGATCTCCCTAAATTGATGGTAATTCTTAAGAAGGCTTCTCAATTAAGATTAGGTTTGGCTAACATAAAAATGAGATGTGCCCTTTTTTTGTTATTGATTAAAACACAAAGATAGAAAATCCAAGACTGAGAGAATGGCCCCAGGTAATTCCCAGCTCAATTACTTCACCATCCCTTTCAGCAGGTCCTGTTCTTGTGGTTCAAAATATCTGCTGGAACCCCAGTCTCCCACCCACATTCCAGGTGGCAGATAGAGAAATGGAAGTGGAAGAGAAAAGGGTATACACCTTATCTTTGAAAATAAGCACCTCACAGAAGCATCACTTAACAATGGAACCCTTCCATTTATGTTACCAATTCATGGAGTTATAACTAGTGACAAAGGAGGGTGGGGATTGAAATAGGAAAGCCATGTGTCTAGATCGCTATTATTATTTTTAATTAAAAAACAAGGAGAAAATATATGTATAGACTATAACCTGCAGCTTCTGTTACTGAAGTGTGGTGTAACGATGTTTAGGACAGATAAAATTTTGCCTGTGAAACTGAAAAAAAAAAAAAAACAAGCATCAAAACTGGTGAATTTTTGTGTGGCCATTAAAAAAATTTTTTTTATTTTACATTGTCTAGTCATTAAGCTCAGTCATGTCCAACTCTTTGCGACCCTATGGACTGTAGCCCAGCACGCTCTTCTGTCCATGAAATTCTCCAGGCAGGAATACTGGAGTGGCTAATCATGCCCTTTGCTAGGCGATCTTCCCGACCCAGGGACTGAACCTGGGTCTCCCGCGTTGCAGGCAGATTCTTTACCATCTGAGCCACCAGGCAAGCCCATTTTATATTGGGGTATAGTCAATTAATAATGTTGTGATAGTTTCAGGTGAACAGCAAAGGGACTCAGCCATACACACACTTGTATCCATGCTCCCCCAAACTCCTCTCGCATCTCTGTATATTGTCTCAGTTAGCCTAAGTGTTTAAAGATTATACAGCTCTTGTTTCCACAGTGGGTAAAAAAGGAGATCAAGTTGGCATGTTTTGATCATTTTACATATATGACCTCACCCTTGTAACATGCCTATGAAGTGAGTAGAATGACTAGAAAACTGAAGATGCAAAAGGGTTACATGGATTGTTCAGGGTCACATGGTGAGCTGCTAGGACCTAGGACTATCTATCCATCCTCAAGCTCCACTCTCTATATTGTTAAAGTGAATGTTCCAAGTCATATCTGTATTTACCTATTGTTTAGTTGCTTGGTCGTGTCCAACTCTTTGCAACCCATGGACTGTAGCCCACCAGGCTCCTCTGTCCACGAGATTTTCCAGGCAAGAATACTAGAGTGGGTTGCTTCTCAAAGGGATCTTCCAGACCCAGTGATTGAACATGCATCTCTTGCATTGGCAGGCAGATTCTTTACCACTGAGCCCCCAGGGAAGCCCTTATTTAGGTATAGGTATTTACCTATAGGCTTATTATAACAGGTATAAATGATGATAATGGGTTTGTTTTCTTTGAAAATCAGACTAATCTCCTTCATATTCCACACTGAAGAGTTTGGATCATAGTTTCAGCTTCCAGAGAGGAAGTGAGTGTCCAATATTGGTGCCTCACCCCAAGGGCAGCCACATAATCGCATGAGATACAAACTGCAGCCAGATGATGTGACTCCCAGATTGATGTCAGTCTTACCTGGCTGCTAAGGATGAAGGCTCACAGGTATATTGTGGTCCTTCTGGATTCCACAGTCCTATCTACTATTTTAAACAACAGGAAATCAGGGCCCAGAGAATATGGGCAGTTCTACTAAGAAATTCAGGTAAGAGTCCATGACATATCTTCTAAACTATGCATGGCTATTCCATGATGATTACAGAGGATATTTGTGTAATTGTAACAATTATTCTACTAACATGTGTTTCACGTATCTAGTGGAAGCTTAAAAATTTTCCAATCTCACTAAAATGGTTTGCATTGAAAAATGAAGGGAGAAACAAGTTTGGATGTTTTCGGCTGATCCTATTCCAATCCCAAAGAAAAGCAATGCCAAAGAATGTTCAAACTACCACACAATTGCACTCATCTCACACGCTACTAAAGTAATGCTCAAAATTCTCCAAGCCAGCCTTCAACAGTATGTGAACCATGAACTTCCAGATGTACAAGCTGGTTTTAGAAAAGGCAGAGGANTGGCGTGCTGCCATTCATGGGGTCGCAAAGAGTCGGACACAACTGAGCAACTGAACTGAACTGAACTGAGGGGACGTGAAGCTGCTCTCTCTAGTGCAGGTCAGACAAATCAGCCAAGAGCTCGTGGATGAGTGAGGTGTCCTACCTTTGCCTGCTTGCTCAGCCGGACCACTTCCCCTTTCAGGCCATCAGTGGTGACCTGCTCTTCCTCCAGCTGATGCTGCAGTTGCATCTTCTCATCCTTGAGAGCTTTAATTTCTTCTTTCAAAGACCGGATCTGCTTCTCATAATCTTGTGTTTTCAGTTCAAAACTTTTTTCAAGAAGTCTAAGCATCAAAAAAAAATATGAACCATTTCTAAGGTCTTTACCCTTAATTAGAACTACACATCACTTTGGAAATAAGAGGAGACTCAGAAAGGAAGAGCCAAGTGAAGACCTATTGTGAGGATGGTGGCATTATTTTTATAAGACTGTTTTTGTGTCCCCTTAGGTTAAGGCAGCTTCTTACATCTTCAGAATCAGAGAAGTGTGGCTCTATAGTGATCACACTCAGGGAACACAGGAGAGGGAGGCTGAACTTAAAGACTCAATGGTCGTTGGGGTACTATAGCCCCCAAGCCACCCTGGTTCCATGTGGTCCCCTAAAGGGACCACTTCACTCAGCAAAGACCTTGGCACAATCTGCCAAGTCCTGTTTCCTGCCTAGAATCAAGGATCCTGGAACAGCTTGGCTTAGTCCTAAATAAGTTAATATGGCCATTTAATAAGGAAAAGGGTCCAGCTTGTCAAACATTTTAGAATAAACTGCAGCAAATCCAGGTACCCCAAAGGCCACAGAAAGCCAGTTCCTTGTAAGAAGACTGTGCAATTAAATACAGGGTAAGTGCCCAAGAAAATATCCCCAGACAGATACAGAACCTAGACCAGCCCCACACAGCCCACAGGGGCCCAGTCAGAATTGAAGCTGTCCAAAGAGCTCTATGAGTTTATTAAATCATCTTCCCACCTGCTGGGCTGTCAACTCAGTCCATTTTATGACTTGCTTTTATAGTACAATGGGGAAAATCCTGAGGAAGAGAGTCCCGTCCCAATAGGATTTTGTTTCTTTTCTTCTTATAGATATTAACAAACATTTAAATTTATTTTCAGATGGAAAAAAAAAAAAAAACTACAGTGCTCCTAAGAGTCCAGGAAAATACATTTGCAGAAGCAAATTGCTACCAGAAATCTTATGTAAAGAGAATCTTAAGACTTGTAGCTAAGACTTGTAAGCTGACTGGGAGTGTGCCCACTGACTGTGGGACCCTTGAGCCTCCAGAGGGTTGTGATGGGACAAGCCTTTCCCAGTCAGCTGACCAGGGACTGAGCTGTGGGAGAATGCTGAAGAGGACTGTAAAGAGCTCAGGCTGGCTCTCTAGCCCCTGCTTGAAATGATAGCTCCTAAGTGGCCTCAGATGACCAGGAGATGCCAAGAGCTGAGCTCCTCTCTTCTAAAGTTAAGAATTAGTGGAAGAACAGACTTTTCAAAGTCTGTTAACTAAAGTTAACTAGCCCTATTTAAAAGCTGATGTAAATATGATCCAGCAATTCCACTCCTAGGTATATATGCACAGAAAAAGAAAACACTATTTTAAGAGAATACATGTACCCCAATGTTCATAGTTGTACTATTTACAATAGTCAAGTTATGGAAGCCACCTAAGGGTCCATCAACAGATGAATGGATAAAGAAGATGTGGCACATATATACAATGGAATNTATTTAAAAGCTGATGTAAATATGATCCAGCAATTCCACTCCTAGGTATATATGCACAGAAAAAGAAAACACTATTTTAAGAGAATACATGTACCCCAATGTTCATAGTTGTACTATTTACAATAGTCAAGTTATGGAAGCCACCTAAGGGTCCATCAACAGATGAATGGATAAAGAAGATGTGGCACATATATACAATGGAATGCTGCTGCTGCTAAGTCGCTTCAGTCGCGTCCGACTCTGTGCGACCCCAGAGACGGCAGCCCACCAGGCTCCCCCGTCCCTGGGACTCTCCAGGCAAGAACACTAGAATGGGTTGCCATGTCCTTCTCCAATGCAGGAAAGTGAAAAGTGAGAGTGAAGTCGCTCAGTCGTGTCCGACCCTCAGCGACCCCATGGACTGTAGCCTTCCAGGCTTCTCCGTCCATGGGATTTTCCAGGCAAGAGTAATGGAGTGGGGTGCCATTGCCTTCTCCGCGATGGAATGCTACTCGGGCATAAAAAGAAAAAGAAAAATTTCCATTTTCAACAACATGGATAAAACTGAGGGACCTTATGCTTAATGAAATAAGTCAGACAGAAACAGACACTGTGTTTTATAGGTGGAACATTAAAAAAAAAAACACACAAATGAACATAGCGAAGCAAACAGACTCGTAAAAAACAAACTAGTGGTTACCAGTGGGGAGAGGGAAGGTGGAGAAGCAAGAAAGGGAAAGGAGATTAAAAGGTACAGACTACTGTGTATGATATAAATAAGCTACTAGGGTACATTGCATAACACAGGGAATATAGCTAACATTTCATAAGAACTACAAATGGAGCATAATGTATAAAATTTTTGAACCACTATGTCATACACCTGAAGCTAAAATAGTATTATAAATCAACTACGCATCAAAAGGACTTCCCTGGTGGCTCATATGGTAAAGAATCTGCCTGCAACGTAGAAGACCTGGGTTTGATCCCTGGGTTGGGAAGATCCCCTGGAGAAGGGAATGGCTACCCACTCCAGTATTTTTGCCTAGAAAATTCCTTGAATAGAGGAGCCTGGCAGGCTACAGTCCAAAGCATTGCAAAGAGTCGGACAGGACTGAGCCACTTTCACATATGCACACACATATATCAAAAGAAAAAAAAAAAACTGATGTAGGATCATGAAACACTTTATGTATACATTAACTCTTGGAGTTCTTCAGTGACACTCTCTCCTGACTTCTTGGCATCCTGGCCCCCTCATGCAGACTCAGGTTCTTCTGCTAACTAACTTCACAGGAAAGTTGTATATGCTGCCACCAAGGCAGCACTGTGCCATCTAGCCCCCAACAGAGATGCCAAGAATGTTCCATCTCTTCCCAGCACTCTGCCATGCAGCCCTATCTGGAGATCTGAAGACCTGTGAATTTCCTCCTTAAGAGAGAGGGGCACAGACTGGAGCCTTTAGATCTTAGCAAAGCATTTGTTGAGACGGGAAATCGGGCTGGTATGATTCAAGGTTATGGGGACCTGTCTTTTTAACTAATTTTTATTGGAATATAGTTGATCTCTAATGTTCTGTTAGTTTCTGCTGTACAACAAAGTGTGTCAGTTACACATATCTACTCTTTTTCAAATTCTACTCCCATATAGATCATTACAGAGCAGGTCCTTGTTAGTTATCTATTTTAGATACAGTAGTGGAGAAGGCAATGGCATTCCACTCCAGTACTCTTGCCTGGAGAATCCCAGGGACGGAGGAGCCTGGTGGGCTGCAGACCATGGGGTCACTACAAGTCGGAAATGACTGAGCGACTTCCCTTTCACTTTTCACTTTCATGCATTGGAGAAGGAAATGGCAACCCACTCCAGTGTTCTTGCCTGGAGAATCCCAGGGACGGAGGACCCTGGTGGGCTGCCGTCTATGGGGTCGCACAGAGTTGGACAAGAGTGAAGCGACTTAGCAGCAGCAGCATCAGTGAGTATATGTTAGTCCCAATCTCCTGATTTATCCCTTTCCCTCTTGGTAACTATAAATTTGTTTTCTAAATCTGTGACTCTGTTTCACAAATAAGGTCACCTGTATCATTCTTTTAGATTCCTCATGAAAGCATTATCATATGCTATTTGTCTTTGTCTGACTCCACTCAGTATGACAATTTTTAGGCCCAACCATGTCACTGCAAATGACATTGTTTTTATTTGTACATATATATATATGCACATCTTCTTTGTCCACTCCTCTGTTGATGGACATTTAGTTTGCCTCCATGTTCTGGCTGTGGTAAGCAGTGCTGCTATGAATGTTGGGGTGCATATAATATTTTGAATTATGGTTTTCTATAGATATATGCCCAGGAATGGGATTTCTGGATTATATGGTAGCTCTAATTTTAGTTAAGGAACCTCCACACTGTCTCCCATAATGGCTACACTAATTTTTATTCCCACCAACAGCTGTAGAGGGTTCCCTTTTCTCCACACCTTCTCTAGCATTTATCGTTTGTAGACTTTTTGATGATGGCCATTCTGAATGGTGTGAGGTGATGCCTCATTGTAGTTTTGATTTGCATCTCTCTAATAGTTAGTGATACTGAGCATCCTTTCATGTGCCTCTTGGTCATCTGTATGTCTTATTTGGAGAAAAGTCTATTCAGATCTTCCATCCATTTTTTTTTTTTTTGATTGGGTTGCTTTTTCTATATTGAGCTACATGAGCTATTGGACCTGCCTTAACTTTTGTGAGCTGAGTTACATGCCTTACTGTCTGGGACAAGAGTTAAGTTTACAGATACAATGTGAGGGTAGGGGGCAAAGAAGGATGGTTTATTTAAGAGGCAATAATTTTCACCCTTGGAATTGAAAGCTGAAAAAGGTGATAGTCTCTGAACTTCTGCCTTGGTAATAAAGAGAAAGCAAGATATTCCCAGTGGTCCACTGTGCCCATAACTCCAGAACCTGTGCAGTGTCTGAAATGTGCACCCTTGGGGAGGTAGCTCTCACAAAGCTGTCTCTCACTTCCTAAAAATATCTATACTGTGCTCTCCTATGTCTGTGATCTGCAACCTGCAAGCTGAGAAGCAAATTAGAAAATAGCAGAGAGAGAAGGAAGCAGTGGCTTTAAAGCAAACGAGATTTCATACACTCTTTGTTGTTCTTCTTTTTGCACATCATCAAAGAGCTGCTTGGTGAGGTTATCCATTTTTTCTGTGAAAAGAGAATGAATGCTCTTTGAAATAGGTGGGAAAAGCAATGCCTTGATTGTTTCATGCCACATTTAAGAAACTAAGAATGTAAGAACTATCAGGTGGTATTTACTATTAATGGAACTTAATATGAGAGTGTAATTGTCATCTTTTATGAATTAGAATTCTGCAATTAGAATCTGAATTGGACAAGTACAGATGGACAAGCTAGGCTGCGGATGGCTGCTCCACATGCCAAAGGAAACTGACACTGCTGGTCCCAAGGGTCTGCACCTGACAGCCCAGGGCTGACATGGCTCAGTGCTAAGGAGGCGCCTTTGTTCAGGGCCAGGACTGGGTACCACTTACACTGGGTAACTTGGCCAGAGCTAAAATTTGAGTGCAAATCTTTGGCAAGCCACAAACATTATCCCAGCATTGCCCTGACAATGCGCGAGGATGACTATAAAATTTTTTAAAAATGAGATTCTGAACGATCTCTGTTACCACCCCCCACAGTCATCACCCCCTCCCCATCTTCTGATAAAACAGCTCCAGGCTTACGGCCCACCCATCTGTACTTTGCAAATGGCCCAGGAGATTCTGAGGCACAGGCAGGGACTACTGTGCCCTGATAAAAGTTGGAAACAAGCCAAGTGAACCTGCAGGGTACAGTTGCCACAAATTAAATACAGTTATTCTCTGTGGAGTGAATGTTTTCTCGTTACACCCGATCCTTCTGGTTCAGTCTGAAACTCGATTCCCGCCCAGTGCCTGTTTCCTGAAGGACTAGGCTTGTGAACCCGTGAATGTGCATCGGGCCACCTTGGGCTTTACCTTTCAACTCTTCTGTCTTCTCTTGAAGCTTCAGCTGTATTTGTTCTTTCTGTATTTCCAGTTCTGAATTATGCTTCTGAAGCTTTGCCAGTTTCTAGCAAAGGGAAGGGGAAAAATGGTTTTTTGAAAACCTGGCTTTGAGTTTCATCACCATTGCCTGCATATTTTTAAATTAGTTATTTTTCGGTCTCGGCGCCCATCCATAGGTAGCAGCTGGCAGCAGCCCACTGCAAGACGCTGTGTTTAGCTCCACATGCAAGGGCTCCATGTGACTTCAACAGACACTAGTTCCCAGCCTCATCCAACAAGGGCTGAAATCAAGGAGAAAGAACCAAATCCAAGATCTTCCCAAAGTCAAGGCAACTCCTGTGTCTTTTTATTGGCTAAAAATAGCCAGGGTATTATACATTAATACATTTAATGTAGGAAATTTATGATATAAAGTGGATTCACACTTCGAGAGTCTTATGACTCAGGAAGGATGTATGATCACAGTAGTTCTCCAGTAAAGTGTCTGCTGGGCTGGCAGCTGGGGGCCCCTGGGTGCTGATGGCTGGTGACTGGCAGTGTGGGAGATGTCAGCCTCTGTGTTGGTGCAGCCGGGCACCTGGTCATGGGAAGGGCAGAGGGATGCCCTAAGACTCCAAGCTGTCCCCGCTCTGGGTGTTGTGGGACTTTAGAAGGTACAGAATGGATGGTAATAAATACTGGGTTTTGAAAATATCAGCTCACGCTTTTGCAGGGCTATATGAGTCACTTGGCTAAACTATTTCACCTGACAATTTTATCCTCACAGTAACTCTGTCAGTCCCTTTTTGTTATTCCCATCTTCCATATGACGAAAAATTCAGAGAGGGGAAGCAACTTGTCCAAGTTTCCCAGACAAAGAAGATCTAAACCTGGGACATCTGGTTTTACAGCTATTGCTCTTTTTACTACGGCATGGAGATGCAAACCTGCCCACGCTTTGCACCGCTGCTCTGGGGATGATGCTTCCAGGGTGCATGTCAGGTGGACAAGTGACAGGAGACCAAGGTCATGCTGGATGAGAGGGAAACATTTGACTAGGGCCCTTTCTCAGGGCTTCCATCACTTCACACAAGTGGAAGGCAGTGAAAACCTTACAATGTGCTTCTTGAAGCATGGGTCTCCTCTTCCCCTACCCCTTTCCCCCCAGACTCTAGGCCTTAGCTCTCCCTCCTCTAAAATGCAGGCTTCCTCTGGTAATGGAAGCCAACAGCAAAACCTGATTTCCCTGCAGAAGTCATCTCTGTGGGAAATGCTGCACCGTGATCTCTTCCACAGAAAGACTCACAAGCTACGTCCACAGTCATTTCCAGCACAGACCTCTTCCACAGAAGCCCTGTATCTCTTCCCCTTCTCCTCATAATTCTGCCTGTGGGCGGCCGCTCTGTCCAGTTCAGATTCCAGTTTCTGAATCTTCTCCATGTCACCGGCCCGAAGGGCAGCCAGGCTGGTCAGCTTCTCCACCAGCCCGTGGTTCTCTTTGTTCTGGAGGAAAGAAACATCAGATACCCAGGGGTTTATCCAAAATAAACAAGCTGTTCCATTAGCTTCTCGAAACTTCTCATCAAAGTGGGAGGTTTTTTTTAACACCGACCACGGTCATCATCACATTGGCCTGTAAGCAACCTCACCAGTGAGAAAAGGGAGGTGGGGCTGCTCAGGCAAATGCTTTCCTGAGCTGGTGGATCTTTTGGTCCAAATCCTGGAGCTCTAGGACAACCCTAGTTCTGTGAGTTGAGCTCTCCTCTTCATCTCCCCAAATTCACATGCTGAAGTCCTAGTCCCCAGTACCTCAGAATGTCACTGTATTTGGAGATTTGGTCTTAAAAGACGTAACTAAGGTAAAACGAGGTCATATGGGTGGACCCTGATTCAGTATGACTGGTGTCTTTATAAGAGATTAGGACAGGTGTGAGGGGAGGGGAGACGACGTGAAGACACATGGGGAAGGTCCTGTGTAAGCCAAGGAAAGACACCTTGCAAGAGACCAAAGATGCCAACACCTCGATCTTACACTTTCAGCTTCCTGCACCGTGAGAAAATAAATACCTGTTGTTTAAGCTGCCCTGCCTGTGCTGGCTTATCATGGCAGCCCTAGGACATGAATACCTGGAATGGAGCTCAGGCAGTGTGGGGTCTCCCACAGGCCCTGCTCCCAGCTGGTCAGGGCTGTTTCATACCAGCGGCATAATATGCAGGGTTGCTGCACAACAACACAGGGAGGGGAAACCGTATCAAACCCTCAAGTTTCTGGTTTGCACATTCACCCATTCACCAAGGACTCCTGTGATATAGCTTAGCACTACATTTAAAGTTTATTGGAGGAGAATCTGATTATTACTTGAGACAGATGCAGGAGTGAGTTTTATAGATCTGGACACATTCCTGGACACAGCCTTCCCACACTGACTGAAGGTGTATGGAGTTTGGGGTGTTTTTTTTTTCCTATCAGTAGGAACAGAACAGGGAATCTTCCCAAACTAGGCAGGGCTGTAGTCAGACCACATGGACCTTTGGGGAAGTAACAAATGGCAACTCCTCTGGGCCAATGCAGCTCCGAGGGAGCATGGCTTGGCATGAAGGTAGCATCTTTGTGCAAATTAGAAAAAGACTCTCATGCCTCAAGGCAGTACAACTTTACACCAAGACACATGGGCTGGCAAGTGAAGTCACAATGGACTTCAGCTCCACTTCCTCTCTTGGGTAGGTGCCCTTGTGCAGTGTGCAACCTACATACTCGTGTGTATCAGCCCTTTACAGTGTACTTCTGCTTCCTAGCTCAGGCAGTCCATATAAACTGTTTAAACCTCCTAACATGGGCATAAATCTTAACAGTGTTGACAAAAAACTAATTAATCACTAATCTAAAAAAGAAATAAAGTATTTTATTTGAGTCAACCTGAGGATTATAACCTAGGAGACAGTTTTTCAGAAAACTGGTGACTGTTCCACCTGTTAGAGATCAAAACACCGGTATATAAGCTTTTCAGACAAAGGGCTATACATCAAAGTAAAATACTGATATTTTACACAGTCCAACAAGGCAAGTAGTGAGTCACTGTGACCCCTTACAGGATTTGAGCAGACTCTTATCTCTTAAGGAGCTACTTGCTAGTTGGTGCCTGAAGGCAACTGCTTTCTTTTGTGGGGGTGGGGTAGGGGTGTTAAATAGACATTTCTGTGTCTTCTAAGGGGACCCAGTTGTTGTATAGTGCAGATGCACAGTGTCCACTAAAGGGGATAACACTGTGGCTCAAATGGCAGAGACAATTTTATGTTCAATTTTCATTGTCTTGCCTTAAAACAACTTTATTTCAACAACAGCATAGTTAAGGAACTGGTCTGTAACTAAAATAAATCTGTTAGAAAGAGTAAATATGAAGGATGCATTATGAACACTTACCTGGTCTTCTAGCTTTTTCTGCAAACGCTGAACTCTGTAAGTGAGCTGAATGTTGAGCACGAATCGTCGGATATTCTGAAATCTGCGTCTGGCCAGCCATGCCCTGGCATATTTCTGAAGGATCACAGCCTTGTGTTCCTTCAGCATCTTTAAAAGAAGATTTTGTGAAATGCAAAATGGGTCTCCACTGTTTTTTCTCATTAACTCTTTCAGTGTTGAGAGATGTAACTACCAGAATACTTCTACAGGGTGAAATACCAGTTTTTTGTAATCAACCCACACAATTCTGTTTACCTATTTTTTTTCAGATTTTTAAAAACTGAACTCTAGTTTACTTACAATGTTGTATTCGTTTCAAGTGATTCAGCAAAGTGATTCAGCTATACTTATATATATACTCTTTTTCAGATTTTCTTCACTATAGGTTATTACAAGATATAGTTCCCTGTGTATACTCTGTGTGTAGTCTTTGTAGTTTGTCTGTTTTATATATAGTAGTGTATATATGTTAATCCCAAAGTCTTAATTTTTCTACTCCCCTCCCACTCTCCTTTTGGTAACTAACCCTATGTTTGTTTTCAATGTCTGTGAGTCTATTTCTGTTCTGTAAATAAGTTCATTTGCATCATGTTAAAAGATTCCACATGTAAGTGATGGCATATGATATTTGTCTTCTCTGATTTACTTCACTTACTACGATAATTTCAAGTCTTATCCACGTTGCTGCAGATGACATCACTTCACACTTTAATGGCTGAATAACCTTCCACTGCATATATGTGCCATATCTCGTTTACCCATCCATCTGTGAATTGACATCTAGGTTGTTTCCGGGTCCCGGCTGCTGTAAACAGCACTGCTATGAATATAGGGGTGGGTGCATCTTTTCCCATTAGAATTTGTTCTAAATATATGCCCAGGAGCAGGATTGCAGGATCATATGGTAACTTTATTTTTAGCTTTTTAAGCAACCTCCATTTTCTGCATAGTGGCTGCACCAATTTACATTCCCACCAAAAATGTAGGAGTGTTCTCTTTTTTTCATAACCTTTCCAGCATTTATTACTTGTAGATTTTTTGATGATGGCCAATCTGACTGGTGTGAGGTGCTACCTCACTGTAGTTCTGATTTGCATTTCTCTAAATAATTAGTGATGCTGAGAATCTTTTCATGTGCCTCTTGGCCATCTGCATGTCTTCTTTGGAGAAATGTCTATTTAGGTCTTCTGCCCATTTTTTGACTGGGTTGTGTTTAATAGTATAAGCTATTTGTATGTTTTGGAAATTAATCCTTTTTTGGTAGCATCACTTGCAGATATTTTCTCCTACCTAGACTTTGGAAACAATAACCAAATCCTAGCTGCAGCAGACACATATGAACAGACATTCATATCCCAGAAAGTCACACCTTTTGATACCTCCTCCTTGCCAGGAATCCTCGGGTGTAGGCCTGGATGGTGATGGTGGCCACGCGAATCAGCTGGTACAAGTTGCGGACGAGATACGCTCGACAGTACTTCTGAATGACAATGGCTGCCCAGGCTTCTTTTAAGGCAGTGGCGGTAACAGCTTTCCTTGATTAAAAGAACGCAGAGTAAACCTGTTACCAATGGGGCACTGACTTCCACCCCAGAGCAACCAGCTTGCGCAATACTTCTTAACTGAGGCATATTCCAAAGTTCTGCAAATTATGCATTAAACGTTGGAATGGTTTACGCTAACGTCTAGTCAAGATCAGTGTTATTACTTCTTTCCATCCTGATCCGAACATGGATCTGTTCCAGGAATGAGGCACCACAGGGGAACTTTCCCACTCTTCACGTTCAGGCCGATCACCTCACCATCGCTCACATACCCACAAAGGCTGTAGCAACATCGCTGTGCTTCGGCACTGCACTTGCCCATTCATCTAGTGATCCACGTGGGAGATCATGCTGGCGCCTCCAGATCAGGGGTTGAAAAACTATGGCCTAGGGCCACAGCTGCACTCTCCCACCTGCTATTATCACATTTTGTTGTAATATAGCTGCACTTATTATTTACATATAGCCCATGGCTGATTTCATGCTACAAAGGTAGAATTTAATAGTTGTGAGAGAAACTGCAAGACCCCCAAAAGCCCCAATATTTGGCCCGTACAGAAAAAGTTTCTCAACTCCTATCTGACGGCCTGGAGGTGAGGAGGAAGTTCTTACCTGCAGAGTTTACTACCTTGTAAAACAGACTTCGAAATGGTCAAGTGGGATAAGAAGAAAAATAAAATTTCTATTATAAGATCTGTAAGAGAGATCTTACTGGACTATCATTCTGCTTGGGAAGAATTGACATGTCAGCCAGCCTTGACAGGAAAGTAGGATTTCTGAAGACAGTAAAGGCTGGAAAAGGCATTTCAGACTAAGGGACAGGTGAAGGCATGGAAGCCTAGCAGTGCCTGAAACATTCAGAAAAAGAGAATTTGTCTGGAGTTGCTGGAATATAAGATACGTGGAGAAAACTGGTAGGTAGTGAGGTGAGAAAAATAGATGGGGACTGTTTGTTATCAAAATATGTATTTACTGAACACGTACTATGTGACAGCCACTGTGCTGGGTCCTAGATATGGAGGCAGAGGCAACCAGGCAAGTATCATCCCTGGACGCTCCTACCAGAGCGTCCATGCTTATGGCTCCACCCAAGCCACAGGGACCCATGAGTACCATGTCGAAGGCTGAGTGCCCTTCCCTGGGAAACAGGGGCCACTGCAAGCCTGAGAGGCAGGAGCTCAGAGGCGCTGCTTTAGAAGTCAGGAAGGAGAGGCAGCGGGTAGAGGGCTGTGCTGTAGACTGAAACACAAATGATGATGAAGGCTCCATGCAGGGCAGGGGTGTGGGAATGAAATAAGCAGGACAGACACAGGAAGTGAACGGAGGAAGCATGAGTTTGGGGAAGATGGTAACTCTGGACTTTCCTGCTCTGGAGACTCCTGCTACTAACTGAAATCAGAGGCTTGAGAGGGAGAGCGAGGCTGACTGTAAGTGTATGTAAGATGGTTGCCTAGGGGAGCGTGGGCCAGGAGGTAGGGGCAGGGTGGTGGAATGGCAAGCCGAATTTGGGGTGTGCTGAGATGAAGGCTGTGGTGTGTCAGTCATGTGGAGGAGCCCAGATATTGCTGGAGGTCAGGCATAAGGCTCAGGATGATGGAACCTGAGCTATACAGCCTATCTTTAAAAACTTGGCTCTCCTACTACAATCACAGTAAGGGAAGGAGGGAGGCTGACCAGACACAGAGATGCACACAGTGCTATCCAGGAAGGATGCTCATCTTGCTGGCCATCCCAGGACGGCCTCTTGGGAGTGCTCACAGAGGGGTTGGATGGCTGTGTCCTCCACTTGGGCAGCCCTACCTAGAGGACTCATTGCTTGCGGGCAGACCCTTGCCAAGGTCTCCTCAGGCATGGTCTGCCCCTCTACCAGCAAGTTAGGTTGGTCAGTGGTGTCCTTACTCAGAAGCTTCACTTGGACCCTGATCACCCTTAGGCATTTTCAGTTCCCAAAGACTAGCAGCTCAGCCTGTCTACCCGGTCTCACCAGGAATTCTGGCCATCTTCAGCAACACCCTGATCAAGGCTGTCTCTCATCAAGGTCCTGGTTGCCACCTCTGCCATGGGGGGACAGTACGCAGAGTTAGCACCACCTGCCCCCAAGGAGGGGGACACACCAGTCTGCTCTGTCCACAGGTCACAGCCGCCTGTGGACCCACACACACATCTGCGCCTGGGTGCTGGGAGAAAAGAGGCCCCACCCCTTGGAGGTGACAGGGAAGAAACTTGTACATTTGCTCAAGTTTTCTTGGTTCCAACTCAGAGGGTAAAGAATCTGCCTGCAGTGCAGGAGACCCAGGTTTGATCCCTGGGTCTGGCAGATCTGGAGAAGGGAATAGCTATCCACTTTCCAATTGCCTGAAGAATTCCCATGGACAGAGAAGCCTGGCAGGCTACAGATCATGGGATCTCAAAGAGCTGGACATGATGGGGAGCGACTAACACTCGCTCAGTTTTCACTCCTGATTCCAACATACCTCACAGTTTTCTGACCCCGGAAGTACTGCTGGATGATCAGGGCTGCTCTTCTCTCTCTGAGGAATTTTTTTCTCTGGAGCCAGCCACGGACATGCTTTTGTATCACAATACAACCCTGCCTCAGTTTATCCAACCGGAGTTTTTCTAAATAAGCCACTTGCCCTGCTCTGAAGAAAATTTTGGTTTTACCAAACTGGTACTGATTAGAATCCTGGAAGAGAAAAATGACATAATCAGAACAAACCGTCAGATTTTCTACAGTATTTGGAAAAGACGTTTAGAGATTCAAACACACCACCAATATTATTATGATGACATCTCTATGGCACCCCACTCCAGTACTCTTGCCTGGAAAATCCCATGGACAGAGGAGCCTGGTGGGCTGCAGTCCATGGGGTCGCTAAGAGTCGGACACGACTGAGTGACTTCACTTTCACTTTCATGCGCTGGAGAAGGAAATGGCAACCCACTCCAATGTTCTTGCCTGGAGAATCCCAGGGATGGGGGAGCCTGGTGGGCTGCCGTCTCTGGGGTCGCACAGAGTCAGACACGACTGAAGTGACTTAGCAGTTCTTTGACATAAAGAGGAAAACTTCTGATTGTGACCTGGAAGTTTATCTTTTGCCGTTTTTGTTTAAAGACTCTTTGGGAGAAGAAGTGGACAGGAAGGTGAGGGGTGTGTCTCTGAGGTGAGGAGGGATGTTTGCACTGTGGGTAATTTTCAACTGGGCTGCTCGGGAGCTCCAGCTACTGATAGGTGGTTTTTGCAGAAGAGCAGAGGTGCCTGGAAAGGCTTCATTTCTGTCTTCATTTGGCGTCTCTTCATCACTCTTCCAGCAACACGAGAGAAGAGTCTCTACATGGACATCACCAGATGGCCAACACCAAAATCAGACTGATATATTCTTTGCAGCCAAAGATGAGAAGCTCTATACAGTCAGCAAAAACAAGACTAGGAGCTGACTGTGGCTCAGATCATGAACTCCTTATTGCCAAATTCAGACTTAGGTTGAAGAAAATGGTGAAAACCACTAGACCATTCAGGTATGACCCAAATCAAATCCCTTATGATTTATACACTGGAAGTAAGAAATAGATTTAAGGGATTGGATCTGGATAGACAGAGTGCCTGATGAACTACGGACGGAGGTTCATGACCTTGTACGGGACACGTGGAGCAAGATCATCTCCAAGAAAAAGAAATGCAAAAAAGCAAAATGGCTGTCTGGTGAGGCCTTAAAAATAGCTGTGAAAAGAAGAGGAGCAAAAAGCAAAGGAGAAAAGAAAAGATATACCCATTTGAATGCAGAGTTCCAAAGAATAGCAAGGAGAGATAAGAAAGTCTTCCTCAGTGATCAGTGCAAAGAAATAGAAGAAAATAATAAAATGGGAAAGACTAGAGATCTCTTCAAGAAAGTTAGAGATACCAAGNTGACTCAATGGACATGAGTTTGAGTAAACTTCGGGAGTTGGTGATGGACAGGGAGGCCTGGCGTGTTGCACTCCATGGGGTCTCAAAGATTCAGACATAATTGAGCAACTGAACTGAACTGAACTGGACACCACTCCTCTCCTGGCTATCAGAGCTACTTCCCCCTCTTCTCTTCTGTCAAAAGCCATGGCTTCAGTAACCTTCTAAATCCACACTGAGAGCCACGACCTGGCTTAATGACTGTCTAGCTGAGTGTGTAACATAAGTTAGGCCCACAGAAGTCGCTGGGTTTCAGGAGAGTATAGGAAGACAGGAGGACTTGGTGGGGTAGGGGCGGGACCCTGAAGGTGAGTCCTGCTGTTGGAAGATGAAGCCCCATGAGTAAGTCTGCTCTGACCTCCTTAGCACACAGACACTCAGGCACATCTTTCTTCCCAGGCATTCATGACAGTTACGGCCCCAAGACCTAGGCAAAGATGAGGCAAGTGCTTGGGAGCCCATGATTTCAGGAAGGAGGACTGACCTGGATGAGCCGATGTAAGACCACTTTGCACACCTCCTTCTTATCGCTGAATGAAAGCTCCTGCTTGGTCATGAGGATCCCATAGCGGCTGTAGAACTCAATGTATGTCCACCTGGAAAACCAAGGGAGACCTGAGGAGGCAGGCTGGAGGAAAACACGTGCTGTCTGTGGACCCCACAGGCTTATTTGCCACTGTTTCGGGGACATGGCCTTGACCTTTGACCCAGAGCTGCTGGGACACCGCCCAAGCCTCACCTGAGCACACTTGTGTGCTCCCTGGATGACTTTTGTTATGTTCCACTTCAACAACTGTCTCCCCCACCCCCTCCAGCTCTCTGTCCCAGGAGCCCCAGGGAGGCAGCAGGTGACCCTCACTAGGACAGATGGGGTGGCAGGTGGGGACGGTGGCCTCTGTCTACCATGCTGCCTGTCTATCACCCTCTCTGACCTTCCCAGAGCACGGTGGGATATCTTATGGACAGATCTGATAGAACACAAGGCAGTTCCTCCCTCAGTTCTCAGCACAGACCTAAAGTTGGGCACTTTTCCCCCCAAATGAGGAACTGACAACATACCTAGAAGGGTAGCTCTGGGCGCTAATGCGAATCGTTTCTAAGACACCACAGGCTCGCAGCTGCTGAACAATTCTTTTGGAGTCAAACCTTAAGGACAATTTGATCACATATTAAACCATCATAGTTGACAAACAGGCCCATAAACAGTGTAGCAGACCTGCCCTGACTGTGAGCTCTTGGGGAACAGGATCTGCCTGTGACCCCCAAGCCCAGCAGATACTTGATAAATATGTGTTGGATGTCATTGAGGGTGGCACCTCTGTGGAACAGTTCAGAAGCCACACTGAGGACATGGAAAGGACCAGTTGATTGTTTCTTTTTTTCTGGAGTTTCAAATCAGCTTTCTAAAGACTATCAAGTGTGAATTAATAGTCAAAGAACGTATGACATTTGAGAATAGTTCCAATTAAAAGTAAACTATTGAAATTTAGGTTTTTAAAATACTAAATATGAAGCAGAATACATATACTTGCATAAATATATAACTTCTTTAATCTACCAATCTTCATCATAAGGGTATGCCATCACTTGGGCTAAGATGAATGTATTCACTAGGTCTACATCCAAACTGTTGTTCTGTAGATACTATAATTTTGAACCACAACATTTTAAAAATATTTTGTATCTTGATAAAAAACTTTAAATTATTGTAAGAAAACAATTAATAAATAACAAACATTTAGGAGAAACAGATCATGAAAATCTGCTTCAGTTTTTAGATTCAAATGAATAAATGTTTAAAAGTTTTTGGTAGATACACAGTAACTTAATTCCAGTAATTTGACTTTTAAAATATTTACCTCAAACTAACTTTTTAATGTCTGTTTTATTCTTTACAGTATGATCATCTAGAGGGCTCCAAAAAACCATATGATAATCTTAATAGATGAAAAGGCTTTCAACAAAATTCAACATTCATTTATTATAAAAACTCTCCAGAAAGTGGTATAGAGCGAACCTACTTTCACATAATAAAGGCCCTGTATGAGAAACCTACGGTAAACATTATTTTCAATGGGGAAGAACTGAAAGCATCTCCTCTGGGAGCAGTTGATTCTGACCAAGATGGCAGGGAGCAGCTTTGTGGGGAAATGACAACCAGAGTGAGAGAAACATCCAAGTTCACCCATCTAGCACCTGCATGTTGCCAGGTTCCCTGTTTAAGACACGCCACAGGCGGCCCTCTGGCTTAGGTCTGACCCTCTGAGGACCCCAGACACAGGACAGTGCAGACCCTAAGGTGCCTCTCAGCCCGAGTCACCTAAGAGACCCTCTGTAACTTCTATTAGTGGGTTCGGGTCTTCCTCTTGGGGCACCAGAGAACAAGCCTAAGACCTCATGCCAGGTTTGAAGGCAAAACTTCAGACCCCTCTACAGCCTTTCTCCTGCAAACACATACAAATTCTTACCATCAAGGAAAATGTTCTGGCTTTCTCAGTTGCATAAGCTCTAGCTGTAGAATAATTATTTCAGATCTAGCCCCTTTGCTTAATCCCAGAGATGAGCTGGCTTAGCCAGGGGGGTTGAACTAATACTAGATTAGAGGGCAGACTTGTTTTGTATCATTTAAAAACCCCAAAATAGTACAGCTCTAGACAATCATAAGCAAATTCTCCAACATCATGATAGAGAAGGCATTCTCGGCATTTGCCCCCACCCTCCTCTGCTGCAGAACACTTACTCAAAGGGCAGTTTCTCATCGTTTGGCTTAATGCACCGGACATAGTGGGGAGTGGTAGCGTTGAGAGTCTCCATGAGCAAGTACAGAGAGCTGCGGAACTAGGAAACAGGTCAGGTGGCAAACATCGCCCCGAATATAATGCTTAGATGAAGGTTAGAAGAGAAAAAGGGCCTCTACCATATGGCACAGGGAACTCTGCTCAATGTTGTGTGGCAGTCTGGATGGGAGGGAAGTTTGGGGGAGAATGCATACATGTATGTGTACGGCTGGGTCCCCTTGCCGTTCATCTGAAACTATCACAACATTGTTAATCAGCTATACTCCAGTACAAAATAGAAAGTTAAAAAAAGAGGTTCAACTCAAGAAGAGGAAAATGAAGTTCATGCATAAACATCTATAATGAAAGGTTTTAGTCTATGACTGGGTTTATCTCAGCATATCCTACTTTTATGGACAGAGCAGTTCTCTGTCCAATACTCCCCAGCAGCCAAGGGCTTAGTGAGTCAGGTTATTGTGCAAACATACAGTTTGCTCAGGTGCATGTAGCTTTAGAGGTGGAGGCACCATGACAGTAAACTACTACTCTTCCTTGCATTTATATTAGATTTGAAGAAGCCCAGTGCCAATGCCCATGTCTGTGGGTTCCTAGGTAATGCAATGGTAAAGAATCTGCCTGCCAGTGCAGGAGACATAAGAGACATGGGGTCAATCCCTGGTCTGGAAGATCCCCAGGAGGAGGGCGTGGCAACCCACACCAGTATTCTTGCCTGGAGAATCTCATGGAGAGAGGAGCCTAGCAGGCTATAGTCCAAAGGGTCACAAAGAATCAGATGTGACTGAGTACAGCAGTGTCCAGGCCCATAATGGTCTCACCCAGCCCTGATCCCTGCCCTCAGCCTGGCTGGGCCCTCAGCCACTCTCTGGGTACCTTGCTCCCCACGGTGCTCCGGAAATGCTTGTTGTTTGGCTTGATGACTGGCTTTGCAGATTTCACTGTGATCGCTGAACCAAATGGGGAAGAAGGAACCGGATTTTCTTGAAAAAAGTTGGCACAGAGATGAAACTAGGAAGAACAGAGAGGGTTTAAATGTCAAAAGTGTTTGCCCACAGTCCTCAGCTGGTATAATTAAGGAAAAGGTCAACATAATCCCAACCTGTCTAAACCAGTGGTGGTTAAAGTAACAATCCTGGCCAAATCTCAGTTCCACAAGGGGATTGCCCTCACTGGGGATGACTGATGGTTTCTTTCCCAGGAATGAGAGCAGGAAGGAAACCATGTGAATGTCTGTATGTGGGTATCACTCCAAGAGTCAGAAAATGAGATAATTTTCCTCCTTCTTTGCCTTGGCTCATGTTGCTTCTGCACTTGGAATCTCTTCCCTCCTAACCTCACATGCTCAGCCCTACAGATTTAACTGCTGTTCTGTCACTAAGTTGTGCTGGGCTCTTTGTGACCACATGGACTGCAGCCTGCCAGGTTCCTCTGTCTTCCACCATCTCCTAGAATTTCCTCAAATTCATGGTGATGCTATCTAAACCCTACCCATTATTTAAGGTTCTATTATAATATTTCCCAGCCCCACTCCCTTCAGAATATCTTTCCTGGTGTCCCAGCATGTATTAATTCCAACTTCCTCTGAGTTATCTTAATCTTTAATCTGTACCTTTTTTTAAGATACTACTTTCTACTCCGCATCACTTTTTCCTTTAAATGTCTTATCTCTTGGAGAAGGTCTTATGTTTTCTTCTTTTAAATCAGACATTGAGAATCTCCTATGGGGGAGAATTCTTGCCTGATGTATCTTGTAGCCCTCATGGAACAAGTGAATCTGAAATTCCCAGGCCTCTGATAGCTTGTGGGTTTAGTGGAGAAACCCATCTGTGCTTCATGGCAATCTGAATCCCTCTTGGGGAATTCAGCATGCTGGACCCCAAGCTGACCTGGGGTGAGTAAACAATCAGTGAATTACATCAACTAATTTGGTGCACAAAATACAGACTATTTCTACATTGAATTCTCTGTCATAAATCAATTTTAACAACTGAAGTTTCCATGGCCTGTGATTCATTTATGACAATTAGGGGAAGTGCTCAGGCTTATTTGGGAAATTATCAAAACACCTGAGAATTAACAAAAGGACAAGTGACCTTCAAAAACAAGGAAAATAAGTATGATAATCAAATCTTCACAAAAAATGAAGGACTGTGTATGAAACATCCTTATTCTCAAACTTTAAGAATTTGAGTTCTTAAAATTCTTAAATTGAGAAAAATGTTTAAGGAGGAAAAGGAAAAGCCAGAAGCCACTCTTACAGTGACACGTCAGCACATGGTGCCGTGGATTCAAGGAGCTCACGTCCACAGAGCAGCACTCTGCCTTGCTTTGGTTTCCTTGAGCACTTACTTACCACTAACTTTCATGAATTGCTCTCATCTTGGAGGTATGTTGCTCCCTGTGCGATGTGAGCTCCTTGAGTCAGGAACCCTATCTGTCTTGTTTACTGCTGTTTCCCCAGAGTTTAGGACAGTGCTTGGTGTATGGTATGCACCGTATAAATATCTGAGTGATGGTATAAAGTGTGAATGATGTTTTAAATGATCATCTTCGCTGTCCTTCCTCTCTGTCTTTGGTACATTTGATTTTTGATTTTGCATGTAGTGAAAATTTGAATGCTCTCAGAAGCTAGAAACAGATTTTAGTGCCAGTTCTAAAATGGTCATTTTTTGTTTGTAAATGAAACCACCTTGAGTGGCATCTAGATTTCTAATGAAGAAGGATGATACAGTTGGGATTAAGTAACTTGGACTAGTACTGGCTCTTCTGAAGCATCTGGCCAGCTTGGTATCCTGTGAAAGATTTTTGTTTTCTGGGTAGACATTCTTATACAGTATTGTCTTTAAAGTTAGATTGTCTCTTCTATACTGAAAGCATTTTTATATTTTCTAATTTAAAAATTAGTATTTTCTTATAGATAGTGTGCAATAAAGCTGAAGAAGGATGTATGGTCTTTGCAAATACTTTCAGAGTAGATAAAATTTGTAAAATTTGTAAAATTTTTTGTAGATTAATTTGTAAAATTAATATATTGTACTGGCACAAAATAGTTTTAAATTATATTTTAAAAAGCTCTATAAAAGTAAAAATAAAACAAAATAAAATACCCATCACTATACTAATGAGGATGACTTTTTGTATGTAGAAGCTACAATTTGTTGTTACAAGACAGATAACACACACGTTTCTTTCTCCTGATACACATCTAGGTCCATGTCAAGTACACAATGCATAACATTAACTACCCTTTAGGACTTTACAAACCTTGCTTGCTCTCAGGATTTCAACCAGCATGTCATAGACGGTATCTCTGTTCTTCTCAAGGAAACCTTCACATTTATACTCTACCTATGCAAACAAAGGAGTTATTTCCAAAGAGGCAAAAGCTGACAGCATATAGGTACCACAAGTTTCTTTTCTTTTTTAAGAAAGATTAATGAAGGGGCTATAAAGGCAATGTTTTAAAAAGGGATTCAATTTCTGTTTGTCTCAGCAACCTTATTATATTATAGAAAGCTTGGAAAGCTGGGGCTGTGTCATCTGATGGAAAGCACCATGCTCTACCACTGCCTGGACTTCTCACTGGCCACTCTACACTCACCTACACTCACCTGTTAGTTCCCACTGGCCACCGGTGACTGACTGTTCCCCGTTATACATGCAATTAATAAAAGAAGACCTCACATAGGGTTCTCTTTGCCTTTGAAGTCACCAGGAGGAGGAGGAAAGCTCAGTGGTAGCCTCTGAGTTCAAACAGAAATGTCTTCCTGAATCAGCATTAATGTGGTAGAAAGAAAAGAAAAATTGACCAGCTGACCACACAGCTTTCCAAGGCACAAAACCCTCAGAGTCAGATTTACAGTGGGTTAGAGCTTGCTTTAGAAAAACCCTCCAAGAAGCCCTTTCTGATTCATAAGGCTTCTTGAATCCGTAACAATATAGCCAGAGTGGCTCCTTAGATATTCAAATCTCTAGTTTAGTGACAAAGCTATAGTCATCAAAACAGTATGGCACTGGCATAAAGACAGACACATAAATCAGTATAACAGAGTAGAGAGCCCAGAAATGAACCCACACTTTTATGGTCAATTAATCCATGACAAAGGAGGCAAGAGCATACAGCGGGGAAAAGACAGCCTCTTCAATAAATGGTGTTGGAGAAACTGGACAACTACATGTAAAAGAATCAAACTGGAGCACTCCCACATCATGTACAAAAATAAATTCAAAATGGATTAAAATTTAAATGTAAGACCTGAAAACATAAAACTTGTAAAAGAGAACACAGGTAGCATGCTCTTTGATACTGGTCTTATTAATATTTTGGAAGATATGTTTCCTCAGACCAGGGAAACAAAAGCAAAAATAAATCGGGCCACACCAAACTAAGAAGTTTTTACACAGCAAAGGAAACTATCAACAAAACAAAAAAGCCACCTACCGAATGGAGAAGTTATCTGCAAATGATATCTGATAAGGGATTAATATCCACAATATAAGAACTTATACAACTCAACTACAAAAAAAGAATCCTATTTCAAAATTGAGCAGAGAATCTGAATAGATATTTTTCCAAAGAAAGACAAACAGATGGTCACCAGGCACATGAAAAGATACTCAGTGCTACTAATCACTGGAGAAATGCAAATCAAAGCCACAGTGAGATAAACCTCACACCTGTCAGAATAGCTATCATTGAAAAGACAACAAATATCAAGTGTTGGCAAGGATGTGGGGAAAAGAGAACACGTGTGTACTGTCAGTGGGAATGCAAACTGGTGCAGCCACTATGGAAAACAGTATGGAGTTTACTCAAAAAATTAAAAATAGAATTACCATTTGATCCAGCAATTCCACTCCCGTGTGTGTGTGTGTGTGTGTGTGTGTGTCTGTGTGTGTCTGTGTGTGTCTGTGTGTATATGTCTGTCTGTGTGTGTGTGTGTGTCTGTGTGTGTGTATGTCTGTGTGTGTGTCTGTGTGTGTGTGTGTAAATCAAGAAAATCAAAACTCTAATTCAAAAAGATATTTGCACCCCTGTTGTTCATTGCAGCACTATTTACAATAGTCAAATTTCTGGGCTGTTATTTTAAAATGTTATATTCTCCATAAATAAAAAAAACATTAAAAAAATTGTGAACAAACAGGCCCTTGGGGTGCTGGAGTGTGGAGGCAGAGAGGGTGTTCAGGGACCCCTGACAAGGACTCTGCTGTGTCCCATGGGTAGGAAAGTATCCTTACTGGTGCACAGTTTGGGTTAGGAACCAGGAACGCTGGCTGTCTGTAAATACACCCGTGTGAATAAAGCACGAGGACTGTTGTGTAAGTTCTTCCAGCCTGGTGTGTTAGCCACTAGATAAACAAGCAAAGGTATAATAAATAGAGAGCTTTCCCAGGAGACTGTCTGCAGGGACAGTGTCACAGGCAGCTGAGTGTCTCTGTTGGGGCTCTGAGGACCACGGTAAAGTGTGCTGACTTACTGTATCTAAGTACAGTTGCCTTGTTCTGAAGACAATTTTATTTTCCTGGCTAATTAAATTGAGAACGTAAGCTAACGCTATGGCATGTGTGGTTTCTTCCTTCCAATCCACAGCCCACACAAAATGCAGCATTGTTAGCTCTCTTAAGAGGATGCTCTTAGAATTACCAAATGACAAGAATTAAATATACAGAAACCATGTACTATTGACAGGGTCTCTTGAAGTAAATCCCATATATGTGCTTTACAGGAAGTCTGATACCTTTTGTTTTTGTTTTTTTTTTTTCACTTGGGATCACAACTGAAATTATAAAGGACAGCTAGAGAATATAACTTGATACATCAACACTCATTTCACGTGCATCTCTTCAGGAGCCTATGTGAAAAACTAAAGCCCTAAAAGGCCCTGAAAGCACTAAAAGGCGATCGTGTTTAACAACGCTCCTCTTGCCCACACAGGTTATTAGAGCTGAGCAGCTGGCTGTCCCCTCCGCTGCCCCTGTGGACACCCAGGCACGACCAGCAGACTGACCCACAGCATCAGCAGCTAAAGCCCAGGCTGTCCTCACGATCCCAAGGTGCTGGCCAGGCCACAAGAGTAACACCCAACTGGGTAATAAAGCAGAGAGCAGGAGTTTTCTTGAGGAAGGAAAGTAAGATGAGAAAGCATGTTTAGGGCAGGTGGCTATGGTGAATTGTCTTATTTTCTAAGCTTTCTGTAATTTGATTTTTTGAAGATAATTTTTGAAATTAAAGTAACATTTTTCCATAAGAAATTGGAGACGTACAAAGAAAACAAAGATCACCTACAAAACCCACCATCTTGAGTCAATCTATGTTACCAAATTAATAAATAAATTATGACAATAAAAAAGCAAAGGGTCAAAAAAAGACATAGCTTTCAGTATAGGAAACAACTACTCTGTCTTTTTAAAAATTTTAATTTATTTTGGCTGTGCTGGGTCTTGGTCGTGGCACACAAACTCTTATTTGCGGCATGTGAGATCTAATTCCCTGACGGACTGAACCCAGGCCCCTGCATTGGGAGCATAGAGTTTTAGCCACTGGACCACCTGGGAGGTACCTATCCAGTCTTGATCATAACAATTTCATAGAGAAAATAAACTGATAAACAGTTAATGAACTTACAATAAGCCCCAAATCAGAAATGAGGTCCACTAGCAATATGTTTATCTTTAAAAAATATAATCAAAATTCATGTATTATGTGATAAAGCCAGATTGAGACCTGTCACACACACACACACACACACACACACACACACCCCCCCATGCATACACACAAGTATTCCTCATCACAGCTACACGCTAAGTGTGACAATTCTGACCAGAAAAGCCCCTGGCTTGCCTGCTCATCCCAGGGGACAGCTAGGCAGCCGCAGGCAGACAGCTCTGCTCCAGACTCTCACTGTACCTTATCTGCAAAGTGCTGGATGATAAAGGAGGTGTTTGACATTCTGGGTTTTTCAAACAAAGAGTTTTTGTTGACAAAATTATTATACAGCTTTTGAAGCCAGTTTTCATCAGTCCCATGTGGTAACTGGAAGAGAAAAGCAAACCAAATAGCAAGTAAGACAACTAGAGACAAAAGATGAACCAAGGGGAGGAAAAGTGCTAATTCTAAGAAACCAAGATGAGCTGCACTTCCAAGTGGACTGCTCGATGTGGGAGGCTCCTTTTTCAACAGCAATAACGGCATGAGTCTGTCTTTGATCTTATTCTTTAGAGTGATATTTCAATAGACATTTTATCAATGCTCTTTTATAAGAACAAGATGTTATCAATGAAAAGGAAACTGATATAATGATAGAAGGATGAAGGATTTTATTTCCTATTGTTACTACCCTCTGGGAGGAACAACTTTATAGTGAGTCAGCCTAGTAGTGGCCTTCATGGGGCCACAGGAAAAAATAATCCCTAGGACGCTATTTGGTCTTCTGGGTTTGAAATTGATATTTTAATTTTAAACACACACATCTTATTTTTTTTTCCCAAAGATTTATCACCCCCTTCCATGCTCAGATGGTAAAACGTTTTGCTTATAATGCGGGAGACCTGGGTTCAGTCCATGCCTTTATTTTTTAAGGATGAAGGCAGTATTTTAATATTTTTTCCCAAAGTAGTCTAAAGACTCAGGAAAAAGTAGCATAAATTCCATTAGGTGAAAACAATTTTTATTCTTGGTTGAATGGAGCAAGGTTGGCACCCAAATGTAGTCCTTCCCATCTCCTGCCTCAGGAAGAGTTTTTCTTTTGTTTCACTGCCTAGTTAATAACTCCCTCTTTGAACTAAGGTCTTAACTACTTTCACTAAGCTAGTTGCAGGACTTGTTTTTGATACTGGTGATTTTGAAGCTATCATCAGCTATAGCCTGAACTCTGTGAATCTAATACTCCATAGTGTCCAAATGACACCTGCAAACTTCTTTGTGACACTGGTCACCTGGGGACTATCTCTGTAGTGTTAGTCATTCAGTTGAATCTGACTTTTTCTGATGTTATGGACTGTCATCCGCCAGGCTCCTCTGTCCACGGGATTCTCCAGGCAAGAATACTGGAGTGGGTTGCCATTTCCTTCTCCAGGGGATCTTCCCAACCAGTGATGCAACACAGGTCTCCTGTGTTGTAGGCAGATTCTTTACCATCTGAGTCACCAGGGAAGCTCTGTAGATTTGGTACAAATATTCTTAGAGCCCACACTGGCCTCTGCACCCTGCCCCCNCACGGGATTCTCCAGGCAAGAATACTGGAGTGGGTTGCCATTTCCTTCTCCAGGGGATCTTCCCAACCAGTGATGCAACACAGGTCTCCTGTGTTGTAGGCAGATTCTTTACCATCTGAGTCACCAGGGAAGCTCTGTAGATTTGGTACAAATATTCTTAGAGCCCACACTGGCCTCTGCACCCTGCCCCCAGTAGGTCATTCCAGAATGTTTGGCCTTGGTGCTTGCCTTTTAATCTAACATCACTGCAGGGACTAAAACACAGTTGGCATCAGAAAGGATGGTTTGTGAGAAGAACCATGGAATTGAGAATTATAGGGAGAAAATACCAGTACATCTTCAACATTATAATCATGGACAAGTGAAGTTGCTGAGTCGTGTCTGACTCTTTGCGACCCCATGGACTGCAGCCCGTCATGCTTCTCTGTCCATGGGATTTTCCAGGCCCGAGTATTGGAGTGGGGTGCCATTTCCTTCTCCAGAGGATCTTCCCAATCCAGGGACTGAACCCAGGTCTCCCTCATTGTAAGCAAGACGCTTTACCATCTGAGCATGGAAGGGGGTGATAAATCTTTGGGAAAAAAAATAAGATGTGTGTGTGTTTAAAATTAAAATATCAATTTCAAACCCAGAAGACCAAATACCGTCCTAGGGATTATTTTTTCCTATGGCCCCATGAAGCCCACTGCTAGGCTGATTCACTATAAAGTTGTTCCTCCCAGAGGGTAATAACAATAGGAAAATTCCTAGAGACTCTTTTCTCAATTGTATGATGTTGATTTTTCAGCTGCACCTCCCAGTGGGTGACTCATGGAATCAGGAAGTAAGAGAAAACTCAATTCCTGTTAGTCATTAACAACTGGAGTGTGGTCACTTGCTGTTTCCACGTCTACTCTATATACACACCCAGAGACAGCTTCAAAGGGCGCCTCCCTGCTAGACATGACCTAAGAGGTCATGCATGCTACCCACGGGTGGGCTATACATGCTGAGGGTGGGAGGTTTACCCGGCCTCTTGGGGTCCCTGCTATGGACTGCTGTCCCAGAATTAACAGCCAATCAACTGGTAATTGATCAATCAGGAATTTACATGTAGATTTTAAAAAATTCTATTTGGAAATAGGCTCATTATTGCTCTGAAGTTAAAGAAAATTATTTTTAAAAGTTACCAAGCATTCTTCATCCAGTAACTCCAAAATGCCCATTTTTGCTTCAATCAGGTCAATGACTGGTTGGTTGTCATAAAAGTCTATCAGAGTCCAAGGAATGTCTTCCTTCATATACTCTTCTTGTTCAAGTTTAAAGACATGCTGGAAATCCAGATGTTAATATAGAAAATAAGAGAGAGTATTAGAGTGTGCTTCTGAAAAACAGGACATAAACATTTGGAAAATGTAGGCACATGACTTGATTTGTAATGTTTATGGAAGCCTCCGAGGTGCATGTCACTCCCCTTACCCACAATCAGTGCTGCTGAGGTCCTAACATGGGTCTAGTTGTCATCTTGCTGCCCAGGCTGAGTGGGTCCCCATATTCTGGGGTATAAACTCTGGGCCAGTCTGCCACCTTTGGCACTCAAGGCAGTCCTGGAGCCTCTCCCTGCTCAGCCACTGCTGCTGTCAAACATGGAGCCAGTCTCTTTGACTAGGTTAAGAGCAAGCCCACCCGAAAGGGCTGGCTATGGGGCCAGTGTGAGAAGCTAACAACTTGAAGAGCTTTGTGCATTACTTGTTTGAGCCACAGGGGTACAGGGAAGGCTTCCCAGAGGGCTGGCTGGCTCAGGCTCATCCTGGCTGCAGGTGGCAGAAGGGGGAGGGGCTGTGAGGAGAAAGGCTCCCATGGGAGAATCCCTCTGGGAACTGCAGGAAACCCAATAGGTGGCTGGGAACCAGACAGTGCCCACACAAGCTAGAGCGAGAGAGAGAGAGAGAGAGAGAGAGAAATAGAGAGAGTACAATGGTAATGGCTGGAGTGATAGATGGGGCTGCTGAGGACGGCAGAGGGGAAATCATGCCAGCCCAGATTCGTGGTGAACCCCCAGAGAATCTCAGACTTGTGGCCTTTTCCTGAGAGAGAGAGGACCCATGGAGCTCATGACGAGACTTATGTTCTGGAAAGGTAACTTGGTTTGGGGGTGGGAATGGGTTTGAAGAGGCCAGAACTGGAGGGGAGGGCCCAGACAGGACTCAGCCCAGCATTCTGCAGAGGCTGGACGCTGTGCAAGGAAGGGAAGTAAGAGCAAAGAGGCTGGGTGAACACAAGGTTCGGGACACCGGGTCAGGGGTGGTGCTTTAACCACAGAAGGGAGCACGGACGGCACGGAGGCCAAGAGAGGAAGATGGCAGGGTCACTTTGTCATGGCTTAGCTCCCAGAGGCTACTCAGATGCAGGGGTCTAGCAGAGGCCAGATCTATGGGACAGGAGCCAGGAGAGAACTCATTAGGGCTTATATTTTAAGTCATTACCCCTCCCAGGAAGATCTGCATATTGATAGATGACTCTAACAACATCAAAGGGGGAAAAATAAGGAGGATTTAGTGGAAGAGGAGGAAAGGCAGAATAAAAAAAGAAAATGGAATTTCAGCCTCTGATGTGCTATTTTCAGAGTGTCTCGCACATGTATCATTCTAAGGTTGCGGTGAATGTGTGCGTTGGGAAGCAAGGGGGCCCTGGAGTCCAGAGAGGGGCCAGATCCACATGTACTATTTGACTTCAGGTCAGTTATGCTGCATATCCATTTGGGATAAATCTTAGTTTCAGTTTTAAATGCTAAATGTCCAGGGAATCCAGGAGAATGATAACAGAGTAGAAATGTGGGGTGAAATTTAATGCTTATACATGGATTAACTCTGGAGCAAGGAATAAGAAAGCAAAGAAGCATTTACTGAATATGATTCAATATTAAGTGTTCTCCTCACAAGAATACTAGGAAAATACAACTGACCCATTTTCAAAAACGAGAAAACTGAGGCTCAGAGAACCCAAGCCCCCAGGGGAAGGAGGTGGTAGATCTGAGACTCAAATCCACTTGTTTCAGCAAAAGCGCATGCTCTCTATGACGTCACACTATCTTTTCCTCATGAGTTGTGTGGGAGAAGCTGAATTTCAAAAGACAGGCAGGAGTTCTCCAGCTGAAGAGGAAGGGATGAGAAAGGACAGGGGCAGGTGGGTTGTGGCAGAGAGTAGGTGCAGATACCGAGGCTCACAAGAACTGGAGCCTGCAGGAAACTAAGTGACTTGGTCTAGCTGGAAGGGGTCTGTATCCAAGAATGGCAGGTGATGAACTGAAACGTTGGCAGGTGCCTCCACGAAAATGAAATCGGATGAGAAGGTGCAGTTTCAAGGAACAGCCACAAGATGGTGCAGTGAGCCAGCATGTGGCTCAACGCTGGCGCGATTTGAAGAGGCAGAGCCAAACTCAGCCTGTCTCCCTGTTCAGACAGACATGAGAGCTAGTTTCAAGGAGGCAAAAAAGTCACCTACCAGGTTAAACTGCTGTTGCAGCTTTTCATTAGCATAATTGATGCAAAACTGTTCAAAGCTGTTCACATCAAAGGTTTCAAAACTGAAATACAGTTTAAACTAGTTAAGACACAACTTGAAGGACATACACATTTGTTTATAGGTTAGTATTTTTCACAACTTTAACAGTGTAACTGTCTTTTATGTTTTCTGTGAGTTTTAAACATGCCTCAATTCTTGTTTTAACCATCCAAGCAGTCAGCTGATAAGTCACGATTTTCCAGGCGGCCCCAGGAAGGTATCTGGTGTGCACAAAACACTTACTTGAGGCAGGCACTAAAGTAGGTGTGTGCACAATATGGGCTATCACACAATCTGTACAACAACACTGACAGCCTCATTATCCTCAGCTCATAGCTGAGGAAACAAGACTGAGAAGTTCAAAAATGTGTCTGGGTCACACAGTCAGTGTCAGACTTAGCTACGAGTCCACCTGACTGTAACACTTCTGCTCCCAGTGAAAAAAGCAACATTGTCTCCTGTGCCCCCACTCGTTGCTGAAGGCAGAGGCAGCACAGTTTTGCCTCCCCAAGGGGCGCTTTCACAGTCCTCAGAGGAAAAGAGCAAGGTCACAGCCCAGCAGACACCTTCAGGCCCAAGGAAGACACAGCCCCGCCTCCGGCTTCAGACTTTCAGTGACTGCCGCTGGAGCTGCAGGCCCAGGAGCTGAGAAGGCCGGGAGAGGACAGCCGGCTGGAACTGGGCGGGCCCCGTGATGGCCAGGTCTGCCCACAGGAGGTTGCTGCTCAGCTCGAGCCAGCTGTGGCCATGGCTTAATCAGGTCAGGATGTCTGGTCACCGGACTCTCAAAAGAATCCAGAAACCTGGACTTCTACGTGAATTACCTCACCCTGAAAAACACCACGTAGGCTGAACAGAATGGGGCACCCGATCCACCCCCTGGGCAGAGGCGTGTTCCTGCCAGGAGGGATCCGAGCACTTTAGGTGTTGATGCTGATGCCCACCACCATGCTTAACCCTAACACCACCCTAGGTGAAGGGCTGCCCTCACCCCACTGTTACACATAGCGGTCAGAAGAGATGGTGACCGTCACAGAGTGGTGCCAGACACGCGAAATCCGACCCCAGCTCGTGGTGACTCTAAAGCCTTAGTTCTTAATCGCTCTAATCCTGAGAGTTTCCTGCCAGCTCCAACCACAGGTCCCCTCACATGGCTGAGCCCATTTGGCTCAGTGTAGAATTTCTGAGGAGGTTAAGGTCCCAGACTGTCCATGGAGCAAGAGGAGAACCCAGAGCCCTGACAGCCCCATTCCACCAGCGCCCTGGGTGATCGAGAGGCTCGGTCGGCTGGACACTGCAGACAGGCCACAGCTGGGCCTGGAGGGGAGGCAGAAGGGCCTCACTGTGCCCTGCAGCCCACAGCTGGGGCCAAAGGCAGGACTTCCTAGGGTAGAGGCGGGATGGCAAACATCAATGACATTCCTTTTCCTGTTCACATCAGAATAATCCTTATGGTTTGTAAAGATGCATTCAAATTTCTTCCATTTGACCTTGGTAATATCCTTGTGAGAGAGGCCCCATCTTACAGACACAGAAACTGAGGTTCAGTGATGCTCTCCAGGCCACACAATGGGTGTGGTGCAGTGCTTACTCCCTGGGATCTGACTCCTGGCCCCAAGCTCTTCCAGCTCGGCATCCAGAGAACATAAACATCTGGCTGGCTAGGGAACCACAAGCCTCCACGACTCCCGAGCTGAAATCCCAAGGCTCACAGCTTGGGCTTTCATTGTCTTCATGCAGGGTAACTTTCCCTTTCAGGCCACCTTATTCCCAGCTCATCCTGAGCTCAGCTCTTGCAGCAGCTGCTGCTAAGTCGCTTTCAGTCGTGTCCGACTCTATGCGACCCCATAGACGGCAGCCCACCAGGATCCCCTGTCCCTGGGATTCTCCAGGCAAGAACACTGGAGTGGGCTGCCATTTCCTTCTCCAATGCATGAAAGTGACAGTGAAGTCGCTCAGTCGCGTCCAACTCTTAGTGACCCCATGGATTGCAGCCCACCAGGCTCCTCTCCTCCATCCATGGGATGAGGGCTAATCCAACCATGGGCATAATGGAGACAGGCATGAAAGGATTCACTCCAGACAGTAACACTCTTATTTAAAGAGGAGAGCTTACTTTTTTGGAGGGGTAAAATGAATTCATGGGTGACAAGTGAACATGTTACTGTTTAAATTTTTAAAGAGGGGTTTAATTTTAAAATTTAAATTTAAAATATACTCTAACAAGTTCTTAAAAATTTGCAGTTCCTCCTGTCTGAAGTTTGCCCACTTAGCCAAAAATTTAAATTCCTTGTTACCGTGGTCTATCAGCTCTGTGGACGCCTGATGCCTGCCTGCTGGTCTCCTGACTTATTCTCAGCTGCCCCCTCTCTTCCTGGTGCCTGGTTAACCGGTGGCACATCCATCCACTTATTCCTTTCCCAGGAACCATCCCAATCTCTGATGGCCTCTTCCTCCACTGAAATTTAAGTCCCAACAGGGCAGGGGCCAGATGTCTGTTCTGTTCACCCATCACACCTGACTCAGTTCCTGGCACATGAATATGAGTTCTTGAATGAGATAATATATTCTTAAAAATAAAGGGCTATTTATTTTAAAAAACACAGAAAAGAACAGAGAAAAATATAACAATCACTTATTTCCATCACAATGAGAGACTGTCATTAAGCAGGACTATTTCCACTTAAAAGTCTACTTAGATGATTACTGGCTGCTTAAATCCTTATTTTTAAGGTAAATAATTTACTAGACTACCCCAGAAATGTAAGAGTTTTATAACTGTTGACAGATACTATTAATTGGGAGTCACATGTATTAACTTAGAACCCAGATGGCAACCCACTCCAGTATTCTTGCCTGGAAAATTCCATGGACAGAGAAGCCTGGCGAGATACAGTCCATGGGGTTGTGAGAGTGGGACACGACTTAGTGACTAAACCACCAAACCACCACCGTGTTAAACAGGTAACACCCCTGAGGCTCGTATGAAATAACGACTTCTCTGTATTTGGGTAGGAGTTCTGCCTGCCTCACCCCGCAGCAGGTAGCAGCCCGCCAGCAAAGCTAGCTCGCCCCTCCACACGGGAAGGGAGGAGGGTGAGCTGCTTTCTCCAGAGTGTGAGGGGCTACTCCCCAGTCCAGGTGGAATACTCCGTGATGCCTTCCCTGGGACAGTCTGCCCCTCTCCCTCTGAGAAACCAGAGTTGGTCCTGGGAGGGGAAGGGGTTAGGCACTTGAGGCCAGCCTCTAACAAACAAAAGCCCAAGTGCTAACTTCCCTCAGGGCTGGCCTTCATGCTGATCGGGCTTCCCTCCCTCTCTCTCTCTGGCTACTCTATTCTTTAAGTGTCTTTAGGATGAGTCTGACCCAGAAAAGCAGGACTGGGCAAAGAAAAGAAGCTAGAAAAAACCCTCCAGTGTGGCAACTTGATCCACCAAATGCATCAGAATTCATGGAGAATGGGGCAAACACACGACCCCTATGATTCAAGAACGGAAGAGGATGTAGGCACGAGGGGCCTGACTGGTAAAAGCCTCGGGTCTGAGCCTGCCTCTGGCCCTGTGCTCGTGGGCAAGGTGCAGGGCCTCTGGGCTGTCATATCGCCCTGTGAAGCGGGAGAGGCATGTCAGGGTTCCACACCTCATGGGGCCTCTGCAGGAAGACAGAGGTCGGTGCAATCCTCATATGCTACTGGGTTCTCCCACCAGCAGAGCGACCATGAATGAGTCTTCCTAAGCCTTGGTTGTTTTATCTGTAAAATGGGGATAACTATAAGGTTGTTTAAGGAATAAAAAAAAGTGCATGGAAACCACTCAGCATGGTAGTTGGCACGCACTCTTCATGTTGGCCATTACTGATTGAGAAATTTTTAACACACTCTATATAAAAGACACTGTAGCCCAGGAGACTGTACTTAACATCCACAGATGCAAAACCAAACACCATCTTCCTGAATGTGAAGCACAAAAGAACAACCAGAGTAAAAATGACCTAAAGATAACAGGCATTTGACATTTAAATGAGGAAAGACAAGCTCACGAAGAGAATCTTACCCATAAATGTCCAAAACACCAATAAAAGTGTGCTGCTTGCCTGAAAACTGCAAGGCTTGGTTAATTCTCTCCACAATGAAGTCAAACAGGTGAGCGTAGATCTTTTTGGCCAGTGCATCCCTGGCATTGACAGCCTGGGGCCTGGTCATGGGCTTTACCACTGTCTCAGAGGTTGTGACGATCTTGCGATTACACAGCCACTGAGCGACTCTGCCACTCTCCAGGCCCAGGAGCTCACAGAACACCTCCAGGTGACCATCATCTTCCTTCAGAAACAAAAGACACAGCCCCGTCAGGCCATCTAAACTGGCACTGGCCCACCCAGCTGTGCCCCTCGACCTATGCACGATCAGGCCTCACAACACAGAGCCAGGGCTGGGGGCGAAGCAGGAGGGCCCGTGGGGGCATGGAGGCTGCACCTGGTCCTAGCCTGGGCACCGCTGTGGTGATGCCAGGAGATCCCAAGCTGTGTCCTACCCCTTAAACTGTAGGTACCGGAGCTGAGAAATGAACAGGTGTACAAAATTAACAACTGTTCCCATCGGTTGTTCTGGAGGCATTGTTATAAGACTGAATGTCTCAGTCACGTGAAAAACTCATGTGTTGAAGTCTTAACCTGGAAGTGGGGCCTTAGGGAGGTAGAGAGGTTTAGATGCGGATGGAGTCCCTTAGTGGGCTTAGTGTCCTTTTAAGAGGAGGAAGGAGAATAGAGCCTGGCTTTTCTCTGCCCTATGAGGACACAGCAAGACGGCAGCTGTCTGCAAGCCAGCATCTTGAGAACTCAACTGTGCTGGCACCTGGATCAGGAGCTTCCAGACTCTAGGACTGTGAGAAAACAGACTTCTGTTGTTAAGCCACCCGGCCTATGGTATTTTGTTATGACAACTGGAATTGACTGAGACGCACATTGTTAATACAAAGCTTTAACAGTAAGGAGATTTTGCATTTCACAGAAACACTTTTAACATGTGACTGTCCTCGTTACATGGGTATTGTGGAGGATAACCACATATCTCACACCAAAACATAGCATTTGTTGCCTAACACACATATACAGAAACTTATCTTGTGTCCATGAAATGACAAAATTGGTCACAAAACTTACATGGAAGCCTATTTCCAGAGAGGAAGCCAGCACCATTGGTGTTTCATTTAGGCACGTGTCAGGAGGTAAGACACGCCTAGAGCCCTTAAGGTCCTTCATGATCTGTGTCCGCCCTCCCCCCCGCCCCCCATACTTTCTGACCTCACCCACCACTTCTCTGTTTGCTCACTCGTCTTTGCATGCACTTACCAAACTTTTGGCTATTTTTCCAATAACACTTCCTGCCCAAGGGCCTTTGTACCTGCTGTTCCCTCCGCTTGGAATATTCCTCCTCCAGATATAGACACAATTTCACTTCCTTACTGAATTAGAAAGGCTTTCTCTGAATGCCCGATACAAAAGGCACAGCCTGTCTTCACCTATTCTTCTCTATTTTCCTTTTTAAAATTTTCAGCCATGTCCTATGGCATGTGGGATCTTAGCTTCATTGGAAGTGTGGAGTCTTAACCACTGGACTACCAGAGAAGTCCCTATTTTCCTTTTTTTAAAAAGATAATTTTGATTTATTTTTATTGTGAGCTGTGCTCAGTCTTCGTTGCTGTGCAGGCTTTGCTCTAGCTGTGGTGAGTAGGGGCTGCTCCGTAGTTGCGGTGTGCAGGCTTCTCAATGAGGTGGCTTCTCTTGGTGAGGAACACAGGCTCTAGTGTGTGTGGGCTTCAGTAGCTGTGGTACTCGGGCTCAGTAGTTGCGCTTCCTGGACTCTAGAGCAGACTCAACAGTTGTGGTCCGTGGGCTTAGTTGTTCTGCAGCATGTGGGATCCTCCCTGACCAGGGATTGAACCTGTGTCTCCTGCATTGGCAAGTGGATTCTTTACCGCTGAGCCACCAGGGAAGCCCTCTGTTTTCATTTTCAATGGCTATTGCCAGCTGCCAGAGCCTATAACTTTTACTGTGTCTCCTCCCCTCCACTTTCCCCCCCTGATCAAAAGCTTCATGAAGGCCTGGTTTTGTTTGTTCACTGATGTTTCTCCAGAGCCTACAACAGTGTCTGGCAGAGAGCAGGCTTTCAGTAAAAATCTGTTGAATAAAAGGAAACCACACAGAAGCTGTGTTTCCCCCATCTCTGCTGTTGCAAGGGGAAGAAGCTTTACTCTTTGAAGGTAACCCATGGCAACCCTGATCTTCCTTGTTCCTGTTAAACTAGTCTCCCTAGTAGGTCCAGTGTGCCTGGTGCTAAAATGCAAAAGCAGGCTAACCCTGAGAGCTTCTGCTGAGGATCCTCCCAGCACAGGACAGGGGAAACAAACACGTATCTTACGCTGATCACTGATCTCTCGTTGCCCACTGCTGCAATCTGTACATTGCCCAGATGTAGGATGGCCGCCAGGACCTTAAAAACGTCCATCTGAAAATCTTCCTTGAAACCTGAAAACAAAATTTTTCCCAAATTAGGGATAGTCCATTTCTTCTCTTGCATAATCACTAGTAAGATAAGCATGTGAATTCTTTCAGGACCCTCTAATACCATCAGTGCCAAGCGATGGGACAGGGTACAAGGGAGTGGACCCCAGGGAGAATCTGGCTCACTCATCTGTCTCTCTAGTTTGACGTGTGCAGACTCACAATGTTAACTGTTCAGCCCACCAGGCTTCCCTTCTGCGGTGGCTGCTAGGAAGTTCAACTCATAATTTAATATGAGTAACCATTTCATGTCAGGTTACTGGGAGAATTGGCTCTCATTCATTCTGTATGTTGTGCTTACTTTTTTAAATAAATAAATTTTTAAAGTTTTTTTTTTTAATGTGGACCATTTTTTTAAGAAGTCTTTATTGACTTTATTACAATATTGCTTCTATTTTAAGTTTTGGTTTTTGGTTTTGTTTTTTTTTTTTTTTTGGCTGCAAGATAAGTGGGATCTTAGCGACACAAGCAAACTTGCACCTTCTGCTTTGGAAGGCAAACTCTTAACCACTGGACTGCCAAGGAAGTCCCTGCTGTGCTTTTTTTATTTTTTATTTTTTTCTTTTTTGTTCACAAGCTCCCCAAATGCTGTTTATGGTGGTGTTGGAAGGACTCCATTTGCCCCTCCAGTTCTGCACCCTGTTCTCTGACCCAGGGGGCTAGCCTGTTTGGACCAAGGTGATGGGTTTTCATGCCCTATGATTGGGTCTGGCCAATGGGTACCCTGTCAGGAGATCAGAGAACACCTCTTTCCTTGAAGCTGCCGCAGGCTGGCTGTGCAGGAGGTATCTATTCCAGGTCTGGTGCTGACTTTTCCCGACCCTCCTTTCAGGCTCAAGTAACATCCCTGTGCCCAAACAGAAAGAGTTGCTATTTCCAGGCCCCTACTGCTCCTTGCAGCCCTCTCAGCCCCACACAATTTACAATTTGTAGTTGCTCCCTTGGTAAATAAACTCTCCTCCTTTTATCTTAATTGAATGTGCCCCATGTTCCCTGCATGGGACCCTGACCAATATGGGTGGAATAACACTGTGAATGAAAAGAGTTGCCTGCCACGTCAGCAAACAATGGATGCTGTGGCCATCAAGCTCTCAGTCACTTATCACTGCCCCCAGGGGCACCCTGAGGGGACTCAGGATGGAGAAAAGCAGAATACTGGTCCTAGGTAGCTAAGGTGCCTATCAAAGAAAAGATTTCACTGAGCCCAGACTTTTGCATCTTCCCATATATATGATAGAAAAGTGCTAAATTCCGTAATTTGAGATACCTGGTTTTCTTTAACTAACAGTAATATTTTGATGTTCTGACTACCTGGTCTTTGCTGCAAGACTCCTATATATCCTGGCTCCTCCCTTAACTCTTCAGAGCAGTCCCTCAGAGCTGTCTGAGAGGCTGCATCCCGGCCTCAAGCCCTGTTTTGTCTACTGAGTAAAACACAATTTTCAGTTTTCAGGTTGTGCATTTTTCTTTTCTGCCAACAGGAGACCCTCACTTCCTCCAGCAAAAAAGCAGCAGGCCCTAAATGCCCAGAAAGAGCCATTGTGGTCACTGCTGCTTCTGACTTGAAGATACCTGGAATATCTCAGTAGCAGCTAGGTCATGCTCCAAAAGAAGTTCAAAACCTGAAGAGTCTTCTCTCCTTCAAAGATCACACAAAATCAAAGTCACGTATGATTTCATTTGCTCTATGACTCAGGGAACTCAAACTGGGGCTCTGCAACAACCTAGAGGTATGGGAAAGGGTGGGAGGTGGGAGAGAGGGGACATATGCACACCTATGGGTGATCCGTGTTGTTGATGTATGGCAGGAACCAAATCAATATTCTAAAGCCATTATCCTTCAATTAAAAATAAATAAAATTTTTTAAAAAGTCAGATATGATTTCAAACCAAAATTACATAGATGCCTCCAGTTCAACCAGAGCCCAGACATTTGCAGTCACTCCATTTCGAGCTAACATTTCCATTTGAAGGACAGCAGATTCTAAAAGAAATAACCTCCAAGGCATCACCATGATAAATGACAGGTATGTGACGAGGAAAAGCAACTAAAAATGCAAACTTTGAGAATCTGCTCTGGCACTCCCCCTCTCTGCATAATCCATGACTAAGCCCATGCCTTCCAGAACTGACAAAACTGAAATAACAACTCCAAAGCAATGACTCAAAGAAAGAACTTAAGACCTCAGTTAAGTAATTCTCTTCAGTGAGATAAAATCCTTACAAAGCACTGATGGCTTGAAGTGGGTTTCAACAAGAAACACAGTGGTCAAGTTCCTTGAACCTGAGGTCCAGGAAAGATCTGTTTCCAGAGTTTTCTTTCTGACAGAGATTTTAATGGTCAGGCAGAGATCAAAGGATGAATTAAATGAGAGTCAGCAGAAGAACAAAGGAAGTAAGCTCTCGATCAAAATGCACCCCATTCTGCTTCCTCAGGGGGTAACTTGTGGTCTGCTAAGGTCCCTGGGATATTGTGATTTGTATTAAGAAATATATAAATTGGTCTTCATCTAGTTTCTGGCACAGAACTTCAAAAAGCCTGGGAACTTCCTAGGTGGTGAGAGAGGCTTTTGTCTTTTGGTAATGAGGCAATTTTGGAATGCCTCCTGGGTCATGCGTGGATTGGGGCTGGTTGCCGGGGGAAGTAACCCTGTGATGGAGAGTGGGAACTTTCAGTCTCACCCCTCAACCTTCGGGGAGCAGAGAGGCACTGCAAGTTGGACTGACTGCCAATGGCCAATGATTTAATCGGTGTACATGTACTGAAGTCTCCATAAACCCCAAAAGGACAAGGTTTGGAGAGCCCTGGAGTGGACCCATGGGATTGGGGAAAGTGACACACTCAGCACAGAAGTTTTTGCTCCTTCCCACATACTTGCTCCTATGTATCTGTTCCAATGGGCTTTTCTTGAGCTTTATATTCTTTCATAATAAACTGGTGATGTACTAAGTAAAATGTTTCCCTGAGTTCTGTGAGCTGCTTTAGCAAATTGGTTGAATTCAAAGAGGTGGTTAAGGGAACCTTTGATTTACAGCCCTTCAGTCAGGAGCACCAGTAACAACCTGGACTGGAGGCTGTCACCTTACATGGCCAGGGGGTCCAGTCATGTGGGACTGAGCCCTCAACCTGTGAGATCGGATGCTTTCTCCAGGTAGACAATGTCAGCACTGAGTTGAACTATAGGAACCCAGCTGGTGTCCAGGGAATAGCGCGATATGGGAGAACCCCGTCCCAGCAACACACTGGAATTGGGCACCAGAACCATTTTAGTACCTCAGAAGCAGAGCCAGAAGAGAAAGAGCGTGAAACTCTGCATCAGGCACTATCCTGAGTACTTTCCACATGTCACCTCATCTAATCCTTACAACTATATAAAGTACTAGTATTTTTTTAGGCTCCAAAATCACTGCAAATGGTGACTGCAGCCATGAAATTAAAAGATGCTTGCTCCTTGGGAGAAAAGTTATGACCAATCTAGACACCATATTAAAAAGCAGAGACATTACTTTACCAACAAAGGTGTGTCTAGTAAAAGCTATAGTTTTTCCAGTGGTCATGTATGGATGTGAGAACTGGACTATAAAGAAAGCTGAGTGCAGAAGAATTGACGCTTTTGAACTGTGGTGTTGGAGAAGACTCTTGAGAGTCCCCTGGACTGCAAGGAGATCCAACCAGTCCATCCTAAAGGAAATCAGTCCTGAATATTCACTGGTGGACTGATGTTGAAGCTGAAACTCCAGTACTTTGGCCACCTGAATTGAAAAACCAACTCATTGGAAAAGACTCTGATGCTGGAAAAGATTGAAGGTGGGAGGAAAAGGGGACGACAGAGGATGAGATGGTTGGACGATATCACCGACATGATGGACATGAGTTTGAGTAGGCTCCAGGAGTTGGTGATGTACAGGGAACCCTGGTCTGCTGCAGTTCATGGGGTCACAAAGAGTCTGACACAACTGAGCAACTGAACTAAACTGAACTGAACTATTCCCATTTGACAGAGGGGGAAAATAAAGCACAGAAAGTCTAGCGAACTTGCCAAGGTCACAATCACACTGCATGTGTCGTGGCTAAGCAATTTAGTGCCAGCGACCTCTGCAGTGTATGAAAAGACCCATGGAATCACAAAGCTGCCCTAGGTCACCCCAGGGTATCTAAACGTGACGCTCTCCTGACAACCCCACACTAGGCAAAGAAGTGTGACTCCAGAAGTCTGTTTACTGGGTGTGCTGTGAAGTGGATCTGGGTACTGTGCTGGATGACCTCACTGCTAACCTTGCCTGTCTCTTCAAACTGTCTCCATAACAAATCACAGCAATGGACAAATCAACCAGCAAGTACCTATTTAGCAATGACATTTTAAGAAAGGTATCTGCCCAAATGTGTTATAAGCCTATGTATGATTCACACTGGGTAGTCTGCTCATGAGGGAATCAACATCTAAGACAGAAGACACTGAGACACAGACAACAGGACCCGACCCATGGGCTAAGTGGTGTACACGCGGTATTCACATTGTTGGAGATGTGCTATTGGACAGAACTGTCCTTGGGGATGAAATGTTCTTTATCTATGTTGAACTACATGGCAGCTATTAGCTACACATGGTCATGAGCACTTGAAACATGCCTAGTGCAACTGAGGAACTGAATTTTAAAATTTATCTCATTTTAACTAACATAGACAGTCCTCTGTGGCTAGTGGTTATTGTGTTGGATAAGGAAGGTTCACAGACCATGAAACTGACACACAGCATGAGATTATTGGCTGTGGGGGTCACAGGATGATGGCAATCTCAAAGTTACAGTGTGTTCCATATGTGAATCCACTCTACTGCAGGAAACAGGTCTCCAAAGCCTGCTGAAACTTCTTTGCCGGGTCAGGGGCCTTCAGGGGATGCCCATGTTTTAGATGTTGAAGCTAGGCTCATGACTCCACCCACAAGTCCTTTCACAGATTTCAATAAAAGCCAAAGGAACCCACCAACTATGCTCACTCTATCACCTGGGACAAGGTTCAACAAGTGTTTTCTTACTAGGCTTTGCAGGCTATAGAGGTTGTCACAAGAACTCAATTCTAGCATCACAGCATGAAAAAAGCCTTAGATCATAGTTAAAAGAGTGTCTCTGTGTTCTAATAAAACTTTATTTATATAAAAAAGGCTGCAATCTGCCAATCTCTGGCCAAAGACATTTTTTTAGTGATTCATGTATTGAGGTCACGCTTTCATTAAATGTATACTGATCTCGCACAGACAGAGCATACCACAGTTCACAAACCATTTAAGAGATTCTCTCTCAATTTCCACAATATCCCTAACAGCTACTATGGTGGCTACCAAAGATGACTCCCCCCCACAATGCATCACCCTCCAATTGTTCAACCCTCCGTGGTTCCCTCCCTGAGGGTCATGACTCTGAGCTGATCCTATGCCTTGCTTTTGATTATAAGCACATAAGCAGTAGAGATGCTGAACTGCTTCTGAAGCTGGCTCATAAAAAGACCCACAGAGTCTACCTGAGCCTACTGGACTTGGCTCTGGGAGACGCTAGCCTCGTTTGCAGTCCATCTACCCTGAGACCAGCATGCGTGAGGAGGGCCACATGGAGAGAGAAATGCCTGCCCTGCCCCCAGTAGTTCCAGTCACCCCAGCCCATGTAACAGAAGAAGTCTTCAGCTTGATCGAGCCCCTGCCACCACCAGACAAGAGTCCCCACATGAGAAGTGCCCAGCTGAGCCCAGTCAGCCCAGAGTCACAAGAGCCAATGATAAATTGTCACATTATTTATATTTTTTACCAATGAAAGGTGTCTAATTCAATGCAGTTAAACTGCATTCACAATATTGTGGAACTATCCATTTCCATGGCTTTTAAAGAAAATCATTCCAAACAGAAATTCTGTAGTCATTATTGAATGACTCCCTATTCCTCCCTCTCCTTAGCTCGTGGTAACCTCTCTTCTATTTTCTGTCTCTATGAATTTGCCTATTATTGGTACCTCATATAAGAGGAATCACACAATATTTATTATTTTGTATCTGATTTACTGATAAAGTTCTTATTCTTAGAGGACTCATGGCCATCTCCAATGCATGTATGTAGAGAAACATTAAGAACTGTATATTTCTCTGTAACGATTTTCTTTTGTTGAGTTTCAGTGAACTTTGAAAATAAAATTTTGTAACAAAAAAAATTTGATTTTTTTAAGGAGAGGTACTTTTTTAAAGATTTTTAAAAATGTGGACCACTTGAAAGTCTTTATTGAATTTGTTACAATACTGCTTCTGTTTTATGTTTTGTTATTTTGGCCATGAGGCAGGTGGATATCAGCTCCCTGACTCAGGACTGAAATTGCACTCCTTGCATTGGAAGGTGAAGTGCTAACCACTAGATCACCAGGAAAGTCCCTGATCTTTTTATTTTTATTTTTTTCATTTTTTTTTTTCCGTCTCAGGTGTATATGAGTTCCCAATCTTGAACCTGATCTTTTTAAAATGAGAAGTTTTGTCAGAATCATTGACGAGGGTAGAAACTGAATGTTAGTTCATATAAATTCCTGATGGAAAGGAGCCCAGAGTTAGACATTTTTAATTGGAAACGTCTATCTCAAAGTTTTCACACAGTTCATAGATTAGAATGAGAAGTTTCTGCATGATTGTTTTTTCTCTTTAAGATATATCATTATTTGCAGATATTCTCATTCAGATTTAGTAGGAGAGGGGTGATATCTAGATATTAGATATCCAGATGTTAGATATGTTTAAAAGAAAAGTCTCAGGTGACCTGATATTCCACTATTGAGAGCCACTGGCATAAGTCACTTTCTCAAAGAGTAGCACTCATAGTTAAGATCATTTAAAACAGTGCTGGATTGTTTTCAGTTTTAATGGTTATTTGTTAAATGGAATTAATCGTTAATTAAAGTTTCATCTTAATGACAGTAACCCAGTAATAACCTGAATCTCTGTAAGAGAGGAACAGATAAATTATGTCATATGTTATCAAAAATAGCCATTTTAAGCTACCAAGATTTGGAGTACAGCAATAGATAACTGAAATGACTGAGTATTTTCATTGCTGCCCCAGTGTACAGATGGGGAAACTGATACCCAGAAATAATAACTGACCTGTGCCAGGTGGTGCTAGTGGTAAAGAACCCACCTGCCAATGTAGGATACCCAAGAGACATGGGTTCGATCTCTGGGTGGGGAAGATACCTTGGAGGAGGAAATGGCAACCCACTCCAGTATTCTTGCTTGGAGAATCCCAAGGACAGAAAAGCCTGGAGGTCTACCTGCAGTCCATAGAGTCACAAAGAGTCGGACATGACTGAAGCGACCTAGCACGCACACACATGCGAGGCCACAGACCTATTCTATGAGGCATGGGAAAAAAACTGAGCAAATTCATGACAATAGATAATTAAGGGCTAAACTGTGAGGTCTAATGGCCAAGCACAGGCCATCAGAGGAGAGGAAGTCACCAGGCTAGTGTTTTTAAATAATAAGACTTGGTGGAAAGTAAGCAGGTACAGATTCTATGGTCGCCCTGCCAGCCATGCCCAATCACTCTCTGAGGCAAATCCCGGGATGGAGTGAAGCAGGACAGTTCTGCCTCTTTCCTCCCAGCCCCCTTCACATAGCACAGTGGGCATCATCACCTTTATCAGTCACTGGAGGCAGCAGACTGCTATTCTTATTCCCCACAAAATTTGGGGGCTTTGCCTAAAACATCTCGGCCTGGTATGCAGGGCTGGGGCCACGGTAACACAAGCAAGGTGCCCAGGGCCAGCTCTGCACTTATGCCAACCTGAGAGCAAGCATTCCTTAAACTCTTCACCCCAGTTGCCTCTCTTGTCCCATGCTAGTTCTGGCCTTGCTGGCGTGGACATTTGTAAAATGATCTAATGTATATGATAAACTGGAAAAAAATAGCTGCTGCTACTTCCAGTAATTAGGGAGGGTTTCCTGGAGGAGGGGATGGTTTTGCTCAACGGATGGTTAGGACTTGGACAACAGGGTATAGTTCATACAGACAGAAAGCAGGCAGGAACATTTAGCAAGTGTCTGCTGTGTGCTCAGCCTGGTGCCGCGTGCATTTCCCTACCAGTTGTCATGAGTGTCCTGCGGGTAAGGAATACAGCCATTCTACAGATCAAGAGACTGAGTCTTAGAGAGGGTAACCTCCAGAGTCCTGCCAGCTTGGCTTTTAATTCTTGCTTATTTGATTGCAAAGCCTCCTCTTTCTGCCTGCATCATTTCACTGTGAGGTGACACATTACAGAGTGGGAGGGGAGGACAGGGACCCTGGGAGCCCTGCCAGAGCTAGGCTGCCTGTCCCCTCCTCATGCTGCCTCTCAGTGGAGCACGTTACACAGAGACTGAAATCATGATTATTACTTCAAGAAAATATTAGTAAGTACCAAAACTGCTTATCATATTACTAGACACTGTCTAAATTATCCTTCTTAAAGCCGTTACTTTTAAGATTTTTTTTCATGTGGACCATTTTATTGAATTTGGGTAAGGACCCAAAGGGTAAGGACCAAGTCTTTATTGAATTTGTTGCAATACTGCTTCCATTTTATATTTTGGTTTTTTTGGCTGCGAGGAAAGTGAGATCTTAACTCCCCAACCAGGGATTGAACCCTCATTCTCTGCATTGGCAGGCAGTCTTAATCACTGGACCGCCAGGGGAATCCTAAAGCAGTTTTGAAGGAACAGAACTGGATGGAAATTGTGCTTTGGAAAGCATCTTGTGTTCATTCTCAATTATAGAACTGTGCTCGTCTTGCTTATTACTCTGATATATTTAACCTCAAGTTCTTTGCCTTTTGCATTCAAATATCATCAACTAGGCCACAACAATGAAAACAGATAGGGCTAATAAGAGAGAAATATTTTCTGTAAGATGTAAAAATGGTCTATAGTCTCACATTGATCGGAAGCTTTGACTGGCAGTTTTGTGTGTTATGTCTAGACTAATACAAAATGGGAAAGTGAATGGCTATTTTTATAAATATCACTTGTAGTCTTTTCAAACTTGAGCTCCATGTGGGAAAGGCAAGGTGGGAAAAAACTGAAGAGTACCTACTTCACCTGGGTCAGCCTCCTAGCAATTAAAGATCAGGTTTTCTGTATACAAATGAGATGTCTAAAGACCCTGAGTATAAATTCCAGTTCTGCTCTTTACTAGCCATCCCAACTTTGGGTAAATCACTTACTATGTCCATGCCTCAGTTTTCCTATTGTAAATGCAAAAAAAAAAAAAAAAAAAATCTACCTCATAAGGTGGTCATAAGGTTTAAATGAAATAATACAGGTAACAAAGTATTTAGAATGGTGCTTGGTGCATAGTGAACTCCATATGCTGATGCTGCTGAGTCACTTCAGTCGTGTCCGACTCTGTGCAACCCCACAGACGGCAGCCCNAAAAAAAAAAAAAAAAAGCATCTACCTCATAAGGTGGTCATAAGGTTTAAATGAAATAATACAGGTAACAAAGTATTTAGAATGGTGCTTGGTGCATAGTGAACTCCATATGCTGCTGCTGCTGAGTCGCTTCAGTCGTGTCCGACTCTGTGCAACCCCACAGACGGCAGCCCACCAGGCTCCCCCGTCCCTGGGATTCTCCAGGCAAGAACACTGGAGTGGGTTGCCATTTCCTTCTCCAATGCATGAAAGTGAAAAGTGAAAGTGAAGTCACTCAGTTGTGTCTGACTCTTCACGACCCCATGGACTGCAGCCACCAGGCTCCTCTGTCCATGGGATTTTCCAGGCAAGAGTACTAGAGTGGGGTGCCATGTGTCCCTTATTTTACCATGATCATCAGGATACCTGTCAAGGCTAAGTAGGCTGAACATCACACCTCTAAACTGATTCAGACCTTTCCTTTCACCTGTCTTCTCTGTTGTCAGCCTGGAAGAGCTGATGAGCATCCACAGGGTTTATGGCTCATGCTTCTCACAGCAAGCCAGTGAGCCTGAGTGCAAAGGAGTTGATTTCTAGATCTGTCGAGGGAAACGCACAATCTAGATCCTTTGGCCTCTAAATATGTTTTTTGATTGATTCATCCTAAAATTGGGCTTCCCTGATGGCTCAGATGGTGAAAGAATAAACCTGCAAAGCAGGGAACCTGAGTTTGATCCCTGGGTTGGGAAGATCCCCTGGAGAAAGGAATGGCAACCCATTCCAGCTGCCTGGAGAATCCCACGGACACAGGAGCCTGGTGGGGTACAGTCCATGGGGTCACAAAGAGTTGGGCACAACTGAGCAACTAACACAACAACAACATCCTAAACTTAGAATTGATCAGATGTCTTCAGAACACATGCATGCTGGGCATCCCCGTGTTCTCAGAGAAGATGGCCATTCCTGGGACAGATATTTTCGCTCACCCAGCAGTGTGAAGGTCTTCTGAGTCTCTATCATGTCGGCTCTGTCATTCACACCCTCAAGGACCGTACTGCCCCCCATTCGCGTATAATTAAATTCTTCTGCACTCCCTGAAATCAAAAGATCATGATGTTTGTGATACAAGAAGGTGAACATACATGTTTATCAGAAGCAAGAAGAGCAGTTCACACTTAATGTGCTATATTAAGCCCTTCACAAATGTTTTTCCACTGACTCCTTAGAATTCTACGTTGCTGACTCAGAAGTTGAGGCTCAGAAAAGTGAAATGGCCCGCTCACAGTCAAACAGTGACTGTGACAGAGAGAGAAGTAAAATGCAGGCCTGACTCCAGAGCACATGGTTTTTGTTCCCACATCTAACAATTTCATATAGCTTTACTGAGGTTCATTGAATGTATGATGAACTGTAGAAAACTTGATGAGTTTTGATATATGTATACTGTTATAAAAACATCACCATGGTCAAGATAATAACCTATTGCTGCTGCTGGTAAGTCGCTACAGTCATGTCCGACTCTGTGTGACTCCATAGATGGCAGCCCAGATGTACGCCTAAATAACAGTAAGTGGCACTTCAGAAAGCCCGTTCACATTCACTATTTGCGTTCTGTTTGGCAGATAAGGCAGGGATACTATCTTTATATAACATCCGAAGAAACTTAGATTCTACAACTGCAAGCAAATTCTTCAGGATTAGAGAGCGTGCATTCAACTCCAATACACTAGACAATTCTATCTACCAACTCAGCCCAGGTGACCAAGACAGGAGAGCTGAGGTACCACAGGAGTTGGGCTGTTTGCCCTAAAGGAAAAGTGGCTCATTAATTATGATTACAATTAATAATGATTTTGAATCTTCAAGGATGTTCAAATTATGATACAGATACTCTGTCTTAGGAGAAAGGGAAATATGTCATACCTTAGAAAAATGACCATCCAAGGAAATTCAGATAAAAAATAAAATTTGAGGACTTAGATCAGTAAGTCCCAGTGGTCAGAAGCCTTCTTCAGGTGATTCTAGATGGATGATCTCCATTGGTCTGGAGCTTTGAAAAGAACCCTGGGGTTGAAGGGTACCTGATTCCTGGATCAACCTGCCCCTAACTAATCTATCTTCTTAGTTAAATGCATCAATTCCACTCCTGGAACTGAAGGATCTTATGTTTTTGGACAGAATACTTTTTTAAAGTGATGTTACTATAAGAAGAAGAGATTAACCTAGAATTTAAATTCTTACACAAAAAAGAGACTCTTCTACATATCATGCATTACGTACCTAATTTAAGATGTTTAAATTCCGACTGCTGTGCGGATGCACAAAGCTGATAGAAAATGTGGTAATTTCGTTCATTTTCTGACTGTAAAATAAAGAGGAATCCCGAAATCACACCAGACCTTTACAAATGAAAATGTGAGGTTTTCCATAAGAGGGTCTTAGATGGCTAATCTGATCTCACGGATATGGACATCTATCTGTGTTTTTGCTGTGACCCAACCTGGTGGTCCAAGATCACCTTCCAAATAATCACCTCAGAGAAAATTATATTAAGCCAAAACATTCGGAAATAATGTAATTTGTACTAGTTGAAATTTTATAGAAACTCCTTGCAATACAAGGCTTACTTTCTCCTTCTGCGTCAAAATGAAGATAATTTTCTCCATTTTATGGACAGAAGAATCTTAAACCCCACCTCACTAGCTCTGATCCCATTCTCTTCCCAATACAAAAAAACAACTTGGTCTATTTTAAGTAGTTTTTGTGCTCTAGAAAGAAAAACGATCTTTAAATGCTAAGAATTTTTAAAGTGCTTAAAATGGAAAGTCATAAACTTTTCCCTTGATTGTGAAATTCTACTGATACTGTACTTATCATCAATTTTCATTTTTAAGAAACAGAAAAAATAACACACATTGCAAATGAAAGACAGGAAAATTCTACTTCAAGTCACCAAACAAACATAGGTTGTCTAATGAATACATAAATGTGAGCCACACTATAAAGGTCAGGAAAAAGGAAATTTAACTAATATTTTTATCCTTACTTGAAAGACAACTCTGGATTTCTCCAGCAGGTAAGTTCTCATGTTTGCTCCTATAATTTGATTTCTCTCATCAAAACTAATTTCTGTATATTTCCCAAACCGACTGCTGTTGTCATTGCGGGTGGTCTTGGCATTTCCAACAGCCTACAAAACACAGCAACAACATTAAAAAACCTTTGCATCCATATTCATGGAGCATTTATAGTAAAATCCAATCCTGTATGCAAGGGGAAGAGCTGATTAGAGAGGGAGGCTGGAAGGCAGGGGCTTGCAAAGAATGAAACATATTGTTAGCTCTCCTCAATCTTACTTCAAGGCTCTCCTAAATCTTACTGGTAGACACTGAGCAGGATCAGGGAAAGCATGGGTTATGATGTTTCATGGCCCCAGGTTCATTTTTACTATCTGTGTGATGCTAGCAAGCATCTTTCTAAGTCTCAATTTCTCTATCCGTAATATAAGGATGCATCTTACAGAGTTGGGAGGATTAAATGAGATAGTATCAATATAAAGTGCCTCAACTCATCTATGCCTAAAATATTAGAGATGCTTAAAGTCCACTTTCTTCATCCAACCTTTATTTTTGTCTTTATCACTTCCCTACTCAAACTTTCTACTCAACCAAAAAACAGCCCTCTCCCATCCCTCCCACCCTGAGCATGACTTTTGCTTTTTACTTCTGCTCTTGACTTCTGCTCTCCTCTTGCCCTCTCCCTTCCTGGGCACCCTCCATATCGAAGTACCTTTCCTATACACAAATACTGTGCTCCTGTCTGGGTCATTATACTTTCAGACAACATATGTTTACTCAGCACCTGCCATGGGCCACATGCTAGGTAGGTGAAGATGAATCAAGTAAACATGGTCCCACCTTCATAGCGCTTATAACTGCAGGTGAGAGCAACCCTAAAGAAACAGCCACACAATATTATCCTGTGGGCATTTAACAGTGTAGTGTTTCTTGACAACCTTTTTATAGCTATCTTGGGTTGTGATTTATCTTTCTATTTAAATTTAAAATATGCTATGTTAGAGGAGTCTTAAAACTTGGGGACTGGACCTTAATCTTTTCCTTACTTTCTGTATTATCAGGCATAGTGACTTGAACAAAATAGGTGGTCTGATAAATATTCATTGAGGATTTTGATTCGAGAGAGCAGAAAAAGGTTTAAGAATCTAACAGTCTTAACTATTTGCTACACTTCCAAATAAATCTAAATCAATTCATTTCCCTCTCACCTGAGCTGTCAGATGCTTTTTCTTCCTTGAGGGCTGTCTGCTTACTCCTTGGTGCCATCATAGGTGGCCTTGCCCATATGTCTGCCCAGGTCAGTGGTGTGCTAATGAGTCAGTCTTGGGGAAGGGAGGAGGAACAGCCTGGATATGTGACATTTGCCAATTTGAAAGGTGTAAATACTTCCACCATGACTGATTTCAAACTACCAAAGCTTTAATAACAACTTGCAAAAAAATTCCTGAATATTTAAACATCAGCTTATGAAAGTTGGTGTTGGTTGGCTAGAGAACACTGCTGGTCTCAGTGTACCAGTTGTGTCTGTGGTTGAGGAAACCTCCCCTGGGATATAAATGTAAACAGGGGACTCCTAAAATCCTGCTGGTAGAACTTCTAGCCCAGTAGGTAGAACAGAGAAGCTTTGGAACCAGCAATCCATGCTCCAGTCTCCTACAAATCCCACCAGGGAACAGACTTCCTGGCTCTTTCCTGCCCTTACTTCTTTGGTCTTTAAAGGACCACATACAGGCATACCTTGAAGATACTATGGGTTTGGTTCCAGACCACTGCAATAAAGCAAATGTCACAATAAAAGTCACATGAATTTTCTGGTTTCCCAGTGCAGACAAAAGTTATATTTGTACTATACAATATAGTGTATTAACTGTGAAATAGCATTGTATCTAAAAAACAATGTACATACCTTTAATAAAATTTTTTTTTTGCTAAAAAAAAGTGCTAACCATCATTTGACCCTTTAACAAGCTGTAATCTTTTTGCTGGTGGAGGGTTTGAAACACTGTGAGAGTTATCAAAACATGACACAGAGACAAAAAAATAAGCAAAGGCTGTTGGAAAAATGAGCTGATAGACTTGCTTGACACAGAGTTGCCATAAAATCTTCAGTTAGTTTTAAAAAAAAAACAAAAAGAAATATCTGTAAAGCACAATCAAGCAAAGCTTGATTGACAAGGTAAGATAAGACAAGGTAAACCTATGCATATGACCCAGCCCACCTCTCCATATGCGCCCCTCCGCCCCCGCGCCCCATCCCCACAGGGCACCCACCTCAGTTATGGGGTTCGATGCTAGGACCTTGTCTTCCACGTGAGCGTTGCTGCTGGACTTGCTGACGGTGGCGAAGTACCTCATGGCATAGCGAGCAGACACTGTCTTTCCAGCACCCGACTCCCCACTTACAATTATTGACTGGTTTTTATTGTTTCTAAGGCAAACAAAAGGATTTTTTAAAAGTTCTTTTAAAATGTTAATTTATTCCCATTAAAAAGGCAATATACGCACACTATTAAAAGTGTAGATAAGTCAGAAGAAGGGACTTGGTTTTATGATGCTAAAGTAACTTTTTTTAACATGCCAGTGAATTTCCTTCTAGTCTTTTTCTCTGTGATCCTGCCGAACACACAACTCTGTCGCCTGCTGGGTCCCCTGTATTGAGAGTTCTCAAGGGCAATCCCAGACCAGTGATCCACTAGGAGGACTCACAGGTCTCAGCACACGTTTGTACGCATGGTTAAGACTCACTACACCAGGAGACAGAGTAAATCAGCGAGCGTCAGTGGCACATGGGCCGATCCAGAGGAGGCCAGGTGTGAACTTCCAAGAGTCCTCTCCCTGGGGGGTCACACAGGATGCACTTACTTCCTCCAGCAATTAATTATGACAACACATGGGAAACACTGTTTACCAGGACGCTCAATAGAGACTCAGTGTCCAGGGTTTTTACTGGGGGCTGGTCACACAGGTATCTTCTCCGATCACATATCAAAATTCCAGATGCCCAGAAGGAAAGCGGAGGTTCAGCCTGAACCATCTTGTTCACACAAACAGTTTAGGCATAGTGAGCCACTCATACTTGTTACTCAGCAATTAGGAAATTCTATGAAGCCTCCTGAAGTCCAAGTTCCCAGAGGCTCACCATGGACCAAACTTGCACGCAAGTCTCTAAGGACAGCAGTCTCGGGCCTATGTCACCTCCTTTCTCCTTTCATTTAAATATAAAAACATTTTTAAGACATGATTTGAGAGTAGTTACTTGAGATGTGCCTGGAAACGTGTGCTCCATAAGCCAACATACTCTGTTATATAACACGGAGATCTTAAAAAAATGCACTGAACTTTTCATGTCATAAGATGATGATGGTAGAACTTTATTACAGTGCCATCCTAGCACCGCTTGTGTGTCAGGTTCTTGGTGAATAATTTACAAGGATTCTCATTTAAACCTCACAAAAATCCTAAACCACACACTGTATATCCATTTTACAGATGAATATAACAATGACTTGGTGATGCACAGAACACACAGCTTCCCTGGGAACTCTGGAGAGGACATTAGAGAGAGAGTCCCTGGCTCCACAGAGGACGCTAAGATGCTGAGGACATGAATGACACCCTGGGGTTACTGAAGCCAGCTCTCCTGATTCCCAGTGTAGTATCCACAAGTCCAACAAGAGCCTGCTTTATGTTTAATTCTGCTATTACAGTTAGACAGGCCCCCAGAGGAAATTGGCTCTTCAAGCTTGAACCTGGCTCAGCTCTGAAGCTCTAATAAGCTCATGCTATTGACACCCAGGAGTAGTCCTGTATGCTCTGAGGCACACAGATTCTAATCTTGCTGATGCCCTGGAGATCTGCAGGGGCCAGGGTAAATCCTAGAACCATGGTATTTTAGGATTGAAAGAAAACTTGCTCCTGGAGAAGGAAATGGCAACCCACTCCAGTACTCTTGCCTGGAGAATCCCATGGATGGTATCTTATGCCAGTTTTTAAAAAAGTGGTTATATTAAGATGCATTTTGGTCAGCCCTATGAATAAAAGTCTCCATTATACCTAATTCTTGTTTTAACTTTGGGCATCCCAGGGTTGGGAAGATCCCCTGGAGGAGGGCATGGCAACCCACTCTAGTATCTTGTTTGGAGAATCCCAGTGGACGGAGGAGCCTGGTGGGCTGCAGTCCATGGGGTCACACAGAGCTGGGCATGGCTGAGCCACCGAGCACAGCACTTAGTGTGTGCTTGTCACTTCATAAGCTTGTCACACACTTCCTGAGTGTGTCACATTGTCACTTCGTAATATTTTCTAGTGTAGTGAGTGTAAAATGGTACCTTTCTTNGGAGGAGCCTGGTGGGCTGCAGTCCATGGGGTCACACAGAGCTGGGCATGGCTGAGCCACCGAGCACAGCACTTAGTGTGTGCTTGTCACTTCATAAGCTTGTCACACACTTCCTGAGTGTGTCACATTGTCACTTCGTAATATTTTCTAGTGTAGTGAGTGTAAAATGGTACCTTTCTTGTCAATATCTATTAATAAACTCTGTTTCCTGGGACCTCCCTGGCAGTCCATTGCTTAAGGCCCTGCTCATCATCTTTAAGGAGCACAGGAGCCCTGGTTGGGGAACTGAGATCCCATGTGCTCTCAGTGCAGCCAAAATAAAATAGATTAACAAAAAACAGAAAAAAAAAAAAAAAAGAAAAAGAAAGAAAGAAAACTTGCTGCAGCAAAAGCCAAGGTAACTGGCAACTCTGGGGGGAACCTTCAAGATTTTTTATTTTCTGGCATTGTCAGGCTTGGCTGCCCTCTGCTCATGAGTCTCCATGCTACCACCAGGGCTCAGGAAAAGCGGAAAATTTACATCATTTGTCACAGCACCTGAGTAGGGATGGCAGGTTCGGGGCCAGTTGGTGTCCTCAAGAGCAAAGCCAGCCTGTCTCCATCCTCTGATGTGTTTCAAAGAAGAGGGAGTCAGAGAGTCCCTCATGGCCTGACTGGAGCATGGAGGACACCTGCTGAGCTTGAGGACATGGGGTTCAGGTGACCAAGGTGATTGGTTATTAATTGATAATTCTAGACCCAACAGTCATCCTCCCCATGCTTCTTAGGGTCTAAGCTCCAGTTCTTACTGGGCATGTTGCTGCCCATACAAAAGACTACATATCCCAGCCTCCCTTGCAGCTGGGCACAGTCATGTGAGTAGATCCTGACCAATAAGCTATGAGCAGAAGTGCTCTGTGGGGCTTCTGGGAGGGCTGCTTAACCAGGAGGGACACACCTTTTCCCTGGAACACTCTGTAGCCTAGAAAAGAGAGAAGAGGGCTGAGCACTAGCTTGGCTCTGAGGATGTGGATCCTGCCCCAGGGATCAGGATGCTAGAAAGTACTGGGTCCCAGATGACTTGGTAGAGGTGGCAAGCTAGTCCTGGACTACCCATCAGACTTCTCTGCATGAGAGAATCATGCATTTCTATCTTGCTTAAGTCACTGAGCATCCAGCTCACAGGTGAGGATCCTGAAGTTGAGGGAGCTTAGGGCCGTGTCCAGGGTTATGCAGTAAATAGTAGCAGATTCAGGTCCTGTGTCCCAAGTCTTGATCTGGAAATAAGGAAATGATGGCAACTCTGAAGACTTCACAGAGGTGTTTTCAGACTCAAATGAGACCACTGTCTATGAAAGTTCTTTTGCAAACTGTAAGGACCTAACAAAGATCCTTTTACAGATCAGGATGTTGAAGACAAAACAGAATAGTTATGAGGAAAAGAAATTACACGTAGAATCTAGAAATCTGAGGGAAAATCCCCGCTCTGCCTTTCTCTTGCTGAGTGACCTTGGGTGGGTGGCTTCACATCTCAGTCATCTGACCACTGTCTCGGCATCCTCATCATGGGATCTTTTGAGGGCACTCAGGGTGATGTGTGGGAGTGTGTGCATAGTGCCTCGTGCTGTGCTAACAAAATAAGAACTTCACATACCACACAAGAAAGAAAAGGCAAAGTTAGCATAACACTTCAAATATCCTACAGCTAAAACCTGTGCTCATCTATCATTAGAGTCTTCTGTCTTGGCTGGGTAAAAAAGCCTAAACATTTCATAGTGGAGAAAAAATCAATTTTCTTCCAACCAAATACACTGCAAGAAAAGCATTGACTATTCCCAGGTTGGTAGGACTGACAGGACTATCTAGAAGGGGTAAAAGCAGGAGGCTTGGTGGAGACAGGTCAGCTATATCTAACATTTGCTATTTGGTACAAGTCAGTCTGCCCTACCAAGCACCCCCTCCAGCCTGATGGTCAGTTAAAAATAATTATTTACTTAGCTGTTGGTCTTAGGAACAGCATGCAGGAACTTTGTGGCACATGGACTCCCTAGTTGCAGCAGTGGGCTTAGTTGTTCTGCAACATGTCTAGTTCCCAGACCAGGGATCATACCCACATCCCCTGCATTACAAGGTAGACTCTTAACCACTGGGCCATCAGGGAAGTCCCTGAGGGTCACTTTTAGAGACTAGGCCAGCTGTCTCCCTGCCACTCTGAGGGCCCAGGAAATGTAGGAGCATGGATAGAATAAGAGGAAGCCCCACCTGGCCATCTGCTTGTATGCCTCTTCCGCCACGGCAAATATGTGTGGGTCCATGTCGCCCATGTTCTGCCCGCTGTAGGCGTGGATGATGGGATCTCCATATATCGGCAGCTGCTTGTAAGGATTCATGGCCACCAAGATGATTCCTGAGGAAAGATGTTGGATGCACCTCCTCAGGTGTTTTGAGAAACTTTCAGATCAGCCACTTATTAAACCTGCTGTGTGACTTTGGGTAGGTCACTTTATGCTCTGAGTCTCAGTTCCCTGCTGATGTCACCTACATTTCTAGGCCACTCTTAAGGTTAGACAAGACGACAGATGGCAATGCACTAAAACTGAGAGGCTCTTACCATCCTCAGCGTAAAGATAATGATAATATTGCTTCAGTAGTAAACGTATTATATCCAATAGAAACTCAAACACAAGCTTTACCCACATACATTTTTCTTGGTAGTCCAAGCTTAGTTTTTGTTGAAGACTCTTCCCACAGAGATAGTTCATTTTATAACAGATTCTCTAAGTTCAGATGTCTGTACCTTTTAGATAGAAATCTGGGCAAATGTTTAGGTGCGATTACACATTTTGGCAGAAGTCAACATTTCCAATATAAACATAATCTAAAACATAATCAGGATGCTCTAGACGGCAAGTGTTAAATTTCAGTGTCATTCCTGCTCTCCTGAAATTGCTTTCCTTACCGCTGTAGGTGTAAATGAGTTTGGATTCTGCAAAACGGATTCTGAGATTGTGGAGCACCGCAGGCTCATGGAGGTAGCTGAGGGCTGTGAGGTCGTTCTCACCCACAAGGATGTCAGGATTTCGAAGTGGAGGCAGACACTCAGGATCAACGGAATAATCCAGCTCCTTTGGACAAAGATGAAATTAAAGTTCTGGAAGTAAAAGATTTGGAGTGTTTGTGCTGAATCACTGTCCTCTTTCCTATCTACCCCTCTTTGGCACTCTGGAAAACAAATGCATGTATAGCAGTGAGAAAATAATCTGACTTTTGGGAGCCAGGGGATCAAGGTATTGACTGTGTGCCCTAGGGTGTGTCACTTACCCTCTCTGGGTCTCTCTTCTCTCATCTGTGAAAAGATGGGCTAGACTGGATCGGGGGTCCTCAGAACTACAGAACCCTCAATGAGGGGTGACAGGGAAGCCATATGGCCAGGGACCTGGGTACCCCATCCAATTCTGACAGGGGCTCTATTTGTATGTGATTCAGCTGCCGGGTGCCACAAAAATTTTCATGTGAAAACAAGGTTCTGTTGCTAAATGACTCAGTCATCTAAGGTCCCTTGAAGCTCTAAAGTTACTGCATCTCTGTATGAATGAAGTTGACATTCTTGGTGCTGAGGAGTGTCCAAAGGAGCCGATGTGGGTGAGTCCGTCTGTGGGCAGCTCCCTGTGCAGGTAACTCCTGTCTGCAGCTGCCTGTGTTCCCAGAAGCACACGTCTCCTGCTGCAGGGCTGCCTGTTTTCATCAACCTCAGCCCTGGGCCGAGTAGCCGGCTCAGGGTGGCCCCTCTTCTGTGGGATTTCAGCAGTGCATATTCTGGAAGTAACTGCCTGAGCAGAATAAAGGTCTTGTAGGTGTTAGAGCATTAAGGGTCCTTTTTACCATCTGTTCTACCTTCCTGTACTTTCATTTCTCAGCTTTGAGAAATGACTTGAGCAAAGTCACCCAGCAGGCTTGCTTCTCTTCCACCTTCCTGGGCTGTCTTCCTTCCCAGGAAGGCACAAGGTGCAAAAGGTGAGTCAGCTGCCCCTTAGTAAGAACCTGCCCTGCAGCCCCTGGGCCAAGTACTCTGCACTGGTTTCCACTTGATTCTCAAAACTGCTCTCCAAGGAGGGCATGGCATCCAAAACTGAGACTTAAGGAGACAGATTCAGAGGGGTTAAGATCCTTGTCCAAGGTCACTCAGTTAACACGCATCTGGCTGACTCTTGACGCCTGTGTCGTGATGCCTCGTCAGTGCTGGCAGGGGGTTTGGTTTGTCGGGCTGTTTTCCATAAGGAGAGCAGCTCGGGGCAGTCCAGGACAACTGGGCACAGGTCCCCAGAGCAGCTGCCGGCTCATTATCAATGCAGTTATGCTATGGACCTGCCCCAGGCAGGCTATTCTTAACCTACACACTTTCAAGAATAAGATAAAGAAAACTGCTACTCATTTATAATTTTTTACTTTTCCTGAGTTTTTCTGTTATCTGTTTTAAATCAACAACCTCCTTTTCCAGTTCAGCCACTGTGTGTGTGTGCACACGTGTACATTTTACGCGTAAAAGAAACAGAGAGCGAAAGAAACGGAATAGACAGTCTTTGGGGGAGGGGGGAAATGTGAATGTGAAGAACATGAGACTGACTGGTGGAGACAGAGGTGACATTTTCTTACACAAAGCAGGCTTTGTCCTTCATGGTATAGACAATGGGTTAAATAAAGCACAGCGCGGCCGCCTATCACCTTACCTGCCTCTCCCCCTCCTCCATCCGGGCAGCTGGCTCAGGGCCAGGAATGTGGCCACCTGAAGCCCTGCTCATGTTACTAAAGCAGCACACTGCCACTGTAGCTGCCGCCCTGAGGTTTTTCTCTCCAGAGCCATCTGATCCCTAATCAGATGACTGAGACTCAACAATTGCCCCCCTCCCAGGAGTATCTGCTGGGAATGGGAAGGCTAAGTGGAAAGAACAGCATCTCGGGCCTCATCCCCTGCATCTGCATATGCCCCCAAGCATGATCTCACCTGATCTCCAGCAGCCCTGTGAGGTCCTGCTGCTGTTAACTTCAGCTGACATGTGACGAAGGTGAGGACTCGCGGGCACAGACAGTGAGTGGCTGTGGTAGGACTTGAATCCAGATAGTCTGATTCTAGAGCACGTGCCCTTTTTAAACTGCTTTGTCTCCCTTCCCAGAATCTCAGGAAATGACCCTCGAATCCAGGACAGTCTGATTGATGGACAATATCACGTTCTGTCTCTAAGAGACATTTCCATACATACCCTGGAAATCCACTTTAATATTCACATGATATTCCCCAGACTAACTCCCACATCCAGATAGACCATGAAAATCCTTTGTCCAGCTCTGCACCCAAAGACTTGATTCTAAAAACCTAAGGTCAGCCTAGCTATGGATCTAGTAAGATGTCTTTATAGTTCAACGACTCAAATAACTTCCTCTCCAAGTTTCTCATCTTCACCCAGTCTCTGTGCTGAGACTCATAAAACCAAAATAAAATCGTGTTTCAGCATCCTCCCAACATTGCTGAGTCCCCAGAAAGGCAGCACAGAACACAGACCTATCTACTGTTTCTCATTCCAGAGAGAGACTCAGTTGATGTAGGAAACTTGATATCTTAAGATAGTGTGGGGTGGGGGCAGGGAACACAGCTGGATCCACAGCAGCAGCTGCCCCTCATGTGCCCACCCACAGCAACATTTGCCTGTCCCGCCTCGGAACACCCACGGTTCCTCTTGTATACATAGCCAGGACCAAGGACCCTCACCGTTCCATCCTCCAGCAGGAGTTGCAAAACTTTGTCACCAGCTCTATAGTCCTTTGCTATTTCAGCAGACTTCCAAACTTCTTCAGAATCAGGAATCCAAACCCTGTTGTACTGACCAAGAGAATAAGACAGGTTTAATTTCAGCACTTTAAAAGCAAAATACAAATTGTTAGATGACTAGACTCAGGGAAAGTTTTCTCTGTTCACTTAGGTCAGTAACACTGGGCTGGATGAAGCACAAGCTGGAATCAAGATTGCTGGGAGAAATATCAATAACCTCAGATATGCAGATGACACTACCCTTATGGCAGAAAGTGAAGAACTACAAAGCATCATGATGAAAGTGAAAGAGGAGAGTGAAAAACTTGGCTTAAAACTCAACATTCNTGAGTCTGAGTGAACTCCGAGAGATGGTGATGGACAGGGAGGCCTGGCATGCTGCGATTCATGGGGTCGGACACGACTGAGCGACTGAGCTGAACTGAAGCGACTCAGCAGCAGCAGTAGCTCACATATCAGTGGTTTCTTGCAATGGGGATCCAGGATACCCCTCTGCCCTGAGACTTAACCAGGCCAAAAGAAACCAGAATTGGGAAGCACTCACATGGAGACATGAAGCAGCACTTAGAGAAATTCCTGAATCCAGAGGCTGTATAGCTCATAACCCAGCCCAGATCTAGATGAAGCCTAAGAGGCCATCCAGCATCTAACCCTCATTTCCCAGAGAAAACTAGCCTCAGGGACTCCAGGTTCCTCAGAAGCAGACCTGAGATGAGCAACCAGTTTATGCTGGTGCCCACAGTGGCACCTCTGTTCTACCTCCTTATACTCACAGGCCAAAGGAAGGCTGGTCCTCTGGCATTGTCCCTCACCAGGACAGATGGACTTTCTGAAGGTAATTGTCAAGCGTGTAAATTCTTGTAACAGGCAATGTTTGTGCCTTTAGGAGAGAAAGTCAACACCCTTTTGCCTAAGTGCCTGCCATCCTGCTGAGTATAGTCCCTGGTCACTAAACTGGCACTGGCACCATCCTTGACTTGGGACACTCACACTTAAGACACTGTCCTCTGTGAATCTCTGCTTCTGGACAGCTGAGAAGGCAAATGTCATGACCAAATGATGGCCTGGTCTGAACATGTGGCCTGTGGCCTGCTGGTGCCTTTCTGCCATGGAAAAATATTTCTTTAGGTTGAGAGATCATATTTATTTCAGTTACATAAAATTCTGGGCAATAATTATGACTTTTCATTCTTCTTCACTATGATTTTATATATTCCCTATATTTTGCCTATTTTTACTTTTATAAGTAATGTAAATCAGAATCAGTTCAGTTCAGCTCAGTCGTGTCTGACTCTGCGACCCCATGAATCGCAGCATGCCAGGCCTCCCTGTCCATCACCATCTCTCGGAGTTCACTCAAACTCACGTCCATCGAGTCAAAGATGCCATCCAGCCATCTCATCCTCTGTTGTCCCCTTCTCCTCCTGCCCCCAGTCCTTCCCAGTATCAGAGTCTTTTCCAATGAGTCAACTCTTTGCATGAGGTGGCCAAAGTACTGGAGTTTCAGCTTTAGCATCATTCCTTCCAAAGAACATCCAGGACTGATCTCCTTTAGGTTGGACTGGTTAGATCTCCTTGCAGTCCAAGGGACTCTCAAGAGCCTTCTCCAACACCACAGTTCAAAAGCATCAATTATTCAGCACTTAGCTTTCTTCACATTTCAACTCTCACATTCATACATGACTACTGGAAAAATCATAGCCTTGACTAGACGGACCTTAGTCAGCAAAGTAATGTCTCTGCTTTTGAATATGCTATCTAGGTTGGCCATAACTTTTCTTCCAAGGAGTAAGCGTCTTTTAATTTCATGGCTGCAGTCACCATCTGCAGTGATTTTGGAGCCCCAAAAGATAAAGTCTGACACTGTTTCCACTGTTTCCCCATCTATTTGCCATGAAGTGATGGGACCAGATGCCATGATCTTCTTTTTCCAGTGAGTCAACTCTTTGCATGAGGTGACCAAAGTACTGGAATTTCAGCTTTAGCATCATTCCTTCCAAAGAAATCCCAGGGCTGATCTGCTTCAGAATGGACTGGTTGGATCTCCTTGCAGTCCAAGGGACTCTCAAGAGTCTTCTCCAACACCACAGCTCAAAAGCATCAATTCTTTGGTGCTCAGCCTTCTTCACAGTCCAACTCTCACATCCATACATGACCACAGGAAAAACCATAGCCTTGACTAGACGGACCTTAGTCGGCAAAGTAATATCTCTGCTTTTGAATATGCTATCTAGGTTGGCCATAACTTTTCTTCCAAGGAGTAAGCGTCTTTTAATTTCATGGCTGCAGTCACCATCTGCAGTGATTTTGGAGCCCCAAAAGATAAAGTCTGACACTGTTTCCACTGTTTCCCCATCTATTTGCCATGAAGTGATGGGACCAGATGCCATGATCTTCTTTTTCCAGTGAGTCAACTCTTTGCATGAGGTGACCAAAGTACTGGAATTTCAGCTTTAGCATCATTCCTTCCAAAGAAATCCCAGGGCTGATCTGCTTCAGAATGGACTGGTTTTCTGAATGTTGAGCTTTAAGCCGTTTTCTGAATGTTGAGCTTTAAGCCGTTTTCACTCTCCTCTTTCACTTTCATCAAGAGGCTTTTCAGTTCCTCTTCACTTTCTGCCATAAGGGTGGTATCATCTGCATATCTGAGGTGATTGATATTTCTCCCAGCAATCTTGACTCCAGCTTGTGGTTCCTCCAGCCCAGCGTTTCTCATGATGTACTCTGCATATAAGTTAAATAAGCAGGGTGACAGTAGACAGCCTTGACGTACTCCTTTTCCTATTTGGAACCAGTCTGTTTTTCCATGTCCAGTTCTAACTGTTGCTTCCTGGCCTGCATACAGATTTCTCAAGAGGCAGGTTAGGTGGTCTGGTATTCCCATCTCTTTCAGAATTTTCCATAGTTTATTGTGATCCACACAGTCAAAGGCTTTGGCATAGTCAATAAAGCAGAAGTAGATGTTTTTCTGGAACTCTCTTGCTTTTTCCATGATCCAGCAGATGTTGGCAATTTGATCTCTGG